>OY720119.1:1370000-1934020 GCA_963082685.1 Cyclophora albipunctata
ATGGATTATGTTGTTGTATAGCTTTTAAAGATTTAGAACTATATTTTTTGGCATTATCTTCGCCAAACCCTCCTCTTTGTACTGATATCTTCAACGAGATGAGAAGCCTTTGTCCAGCAGTGGGACATTACAGGCTCATATTTTTCTTTTTATTAGTCGAATACAATCTTGATCAATGAAGTATAAAGCTTCGTTATTTCGATATAGTGAAGAGCATTAGACGTCACCATTTAAAGTCAAATAAGTAAAGGTTGTACCGTAATAATAGCGGTTACTTTTGTATTATTTGCTTATATTGTGAAGGTTTCCATTAACTTCATACATTAATTTCGAGTTGATTAGTGGCCAACCGTAGTGTCAGAGATTTTAGAGCGCCTTTAGGCCTCTAACATGGTCCTACTATTGAAACAAACGGGACCAACTGCGTAACGCCCTCCAAAGCTCGGTATCTCTCAGATAGAAATGCCACTTTCAGCCTCCCATCTACACATCCCAATCTACACATCCCATCCTAGTTGCACGTTACTAACAATCGGATTGATCTAACACCGCTTACTCAAACTATGAGACGAGCGCAGCGGCTAGTATTTATAATTGTCATTATGAATATTATTTATAATTATTATTACATATCATTATGAAGTCAAACCTCACGTAAAAACGAAACTCTCCGAGAACTTAGAAAAACACATTCCTTTATTCGCAAATAAACACACTACACAATAATTTATTAATATAATACTGAATAAGCACATCCGAAGCTAATAACCAAATAACCAATTTGATACATCTTCCTCGGTATCTCCTCGTATAACTGACTGAAACATGCCTAATCAAGCTAGCGCTTCATCCTAATGACGCCGAGATTCACGTAACTACGCATCTAACATGTGCACCCAATTGAAATCATACCCACCTCGTTGACAATCTATCGAGCATGTCATATAATTGATTTGATTCGTGTTGAAAATGTTAGAAAGGATTTGCCTGTCTTGTATGGAGCTTTTGTGGTTGTTAATGAAGTAGATAACAGTTATACTATAATTCGGTTCTACTATTCATATTTATCTGTCTTGTTGTTGTCCATTCGAAAACAGAGTCGAAATGCCTCGGTGACTTAGTGGTATCTCCCTAATAAGACTGAGGTCCCGGGTTCAATTCCTAAGTCGAGCAAAAATAATGTTTTCTATATTTCTAATATGGCTCGGGTTTTAGATCAACAACCCGAAGTAGGCACGTGTGGTCATTACGCCTACTCCTCACTGTACTAATATCGTCGGTCAGATGACAGGCCCAGCAGTGGGAACATTGCAGGCAAATTCTGTTTTTTACTACTTTACTGTTACCAAAATCCGTTCTGCTGATTTTTCATATTGTTTTAACATCCTTCATTCCGTTATAAACTATATTGCTCCACTGCTGGGCAAACGACAGCTGTCGCAAACTCTCCCGATTCTTTGCACCTACCTATATCTGTCAAAATTGACAAGATCATACAATTATTTTCTTACAAACATTTCCAAATGGAATGTTCCAAAATACCCCATCATTCTCCTCTACTCAGTCATTAACCTAGACCAAAATTCAAACTGGCGAGTAATAACCACAGCACAATAGCTAGTGTTCTAGGTCTAGGCAGATGTTTAGGTATGCTAATGGAACGACATCGTCTTGAATATAGATTGATACTGCCTCTAGGTTACCCGTACTTAACTGCATTCTGAATTCTGTGGTTAACGCATACATTGTTACACTGCATTGATATTGCCTCCATTTGATGGCTTACTTTGATCGAATTATTTATTAACAGTTTAAGTGAATATTGTATGATACAGTTTAACTAACGCACTCAGACGTCCATTTAATCTAAGTAAATCTCTACTAAGGAAGCATTTGACGTTTTTGAGTAAGTGATAAATTGATGGAGAACTCTTTTATTTTTATTTAAATTGCCGGTATTGTGATAATAAATATGGAAATGAAAGAAAATTACTTTTTTAAAAAATACTTTAAATCACCCGCATTAGGCACACGTGGTGATTACGCCTAATTCTCCACACTGTACTGATATTATCAGTGAGATGAGAACCCTTTGCTCAGCAGTGGGACATTACAGACATAAACTTTACTTTTTCTTTGAAAGAAAATATAAATATTATTGTCGTAAGTTAGCATAACGTAATATAATTATTCAATTTCTCGATATATAAATGTTACAAAAAAACAAGCATTTTTTTTTTCCTTTTGGCCTCAAAGAACCTTTAATTTCTACTGTTTAAGGTTTATAAATTAATTTAAATAATATAGATTACACGCCAAAAATTAGATTGTGTTGCAGGTGCAGGAATTTAACTCCAGACATCTTTTTCCGCAATGGAATCAACATTTACAAAAACATATATTACCGCCAGTATAATGTCTTTAAGTTTCACAACTTGATCCATATAAATCGCTTTCTCATGTTATAAACAAAAAACAGAACTAAATCACAAAGCGAAATACTTATCCAATAAAAGCTAAACCCTTTCCAGCTCTCTAATTACGTCCATTAATAATTCAATGTCATTTATTACCAGACTGTTCGGTAAAAAACCAAAATTCGGTTCCGAATCAATCACTCGGCAACAAAAAATGGTGTTCTTGTTGTTGAATAAAACCTATATACTTAGAAAGCATAGACAATGTAATAAAAAGTTGATGTTCTGTTGTTTTATAAAAAGAAGAATTGTGTTGTGTTATGTCATTATATATATTAATACGTGTAATATGTCTTGGTTAATAAAGTTAAGTAATATTGCGTAACACTTTACTTTAAACATCCTTTAGGTTATGGGCCCAGACCCGCAATCAGATTAATTACTTGTTCCTGGTTGGAACGAGGCAAGAAGAAGTAAAGGAAAGGAAATACAATGGATTCTGTATTACACGGACAGGGAGCAATAAAATTGGAAGGCTCCAGAAATTGGAATATATGGCGGTTCCAGACTACGGTTTTGCTGCGAGGTCAGGGCTTGTATGACATAGTAAACGGCACCAAGATAAAACCGGAAAATGATGCCGATCGTACTCGTTGGGAAACGTGCGATGCAAAAGCCCAGACATTGCTGGTAACAAGAATGTCAGAAGATGTCATGATACATATCTTATCATGTGAAACCTCGGCTGAGATGTGGAGAAAGTTACTAAGTGTCTATGAACAAAAATCAGAGACGAGCATTCATATTGTTCAGCAAAGATTCTTTCAGTTTAAATACGAAGAAGGTGCAGAAATGTCTACTTTCTTATCAAAAATACAGGAAATACAGAATCAATTGAAACAGCTCGGTGAAACTATATCGGATAAGCTCGTAATAACGAAAGTTTTGATGTCGTTACCAGATCAATATAGACATTTTATATCCGCTTGGGAATCTGCATCTGACGATAAGCAGACCTATGATAATTTAGTAGCCAGGTTGCTGATAGAAGAGGAAAGGATAAAGGAGAGAAGCGGCGATGAAAGTGCGCAATCATCTTCTGCTGCATTTGTTGCTAAGAAAAACTTTAATAAAAAATTGGTGAAGTGCTACAAATGTAATAAACTAGGACATTTTCAAAGTGAATGTAGAGTTAATCAGAGGGCGAGTTCGAACAATTATCATAATAATAATGACAACAAAGAAGGTCGATTTGAGCGGAGGTGTTATTATTGTAATAAAGTTGGGCATGTCAAAAGTCAATGTCGTTTCAAGAAACAAAAAGAAAACAATGCATTCGTCGTAGAAAGTGCAATCGGCAATAATTTTCACAAAACCCAGTGGCTAGTAGACTCCGGTGCAAGTGAACATATGTGCTGTGACTATAAACTTTTTTCGTCGTATTCGAGTGTTACAAACAAGTTGGTGACTGTTGGTAATGGAACGCAAATTAGTGTGGAAGGATGCGGACAGGTGGCGCTTGAAGTATGGAACGGGAACGAATGGGTTCACACGACCATAGAAAACGTTCTCTATGTTCCTGAACTGAAAATGAACCTTTTATCTGTCAATCGTGTCACGAGTAAAGGTTATGTTTTGATAACAAACCGAAATGGTTGCAAATTTTATAAATGCAATGAAATTGTAGCAGTTGCACAGCGAAGCGGCAATATGTATGTGTTGGACTGTCGTTTTTATACGGATTGCTTAGTTAATGCTGCAAAAGTTATTCACGGAGACTTGCATTCATGGCATGAAAGGTTAGCTCATCAAAACTTACAATATGTGAGAATGGTGCTTAAAAACAACAACATTGAAGTGAAAGACTCGGACTATAAGTGTGAGGGTTGCTTGGAGGGTAAAATACATCGTTTGCCTTTCAGTGCCAGTGAAAATAAAACAAGTAGACCATGCGAATTGATACACGCAGATACGTGCGGACCCATGGAGGTGCCGTCCGTGGGAGGCTCCAGATACTTTGTGATTCTGAAAGATGACTACTCCAACTACAGGTCAGTGTACTTTGTTAAAGGCAAAGATGAAGTGAAGAAGTGCATTGAGAACTTTTTGTACAAGGCCGAAAACGTAACCAAAAACAAGGTACTGACATTTAGAAGTGATAACGGATTAGAGTTCGTGAACAAAGAAGTACAAAATCTGTTTGAGAAACGTGGAATAACTCATCAAACCACGGTGCCATATACACCTGAACAAAATGGCAAGGCAGAGCGAGAAAATCGAACTCTAATAGAATCAGCACGTACTATGTTGTGTGCGGCAGGTCTACCTAAGAAGTTGTGGGCAGAAGCTGTTCATACGGCGGCATATGTACTAAATAGAACAAGCAAGAGCAATGAAACTGGAAAGACCCCATATGAAACATGGACAGGCAAGCAATTTGACATAGCGGCTCTTAAAATCTTTGGAAACCCCGTGTATGTCCATATTCCAAAGGAGAAGAGGAAAAAATGGGATCCTAAAGGAGAGAAAGGAGTAATGGTCGGTTATGGTGAAGATGTCAAGGGATATAGGATATTTTTCCCTAAAAAGAACAGTATTGAAGTGAAAAGAGACGTTGTATTTCTAGAAAGAGGTGAAAATCAGAAGGAGCAGTTAGTCATGCTGGATACTACAATAGAGGAGAAGGAAGACACTAGTTATCCTAAAGACAGAGAGGAGACGGCTGAAGATGGCGAAAAGAGGATGGAGGAAAAGCAATCACAGCCTGAAGAGGAAGAGGAAACCATGAATGTGTCTAGCGATTGTGACAGTATCTACATACCATGTTCCAGCGAAGAAGAATCTAGCAATGATGATAAGGAAGAGGTACCGGCACGTGAGAAGAGTACTCGAACTAGGAAACAGACTTCATTCTACGAGTGCCATCATACCTGTGTCGAGGGAGGTGAACCGAAGACTTACCGAGATGCCATGCAACGGAACGACGCAAGTAAATGGCAAGAAGCAGTTCAGAGAGAATTGGAAACCCTGAAAGAGAATAATACTTGGACTGTTTGTGACGAACCTGTAACTGAAAAGACTGTAAGTAGTAAGTGGGTGTTTAAAATAAAAAATCCTAATAATAATGTACAGTATAAAGCAAGGTTAGTGGCGAGAGGTTTTGAGCAGTGTGATATAATGGACTTATGTGATATATATGCACCAGTAGCTAAATTGTCAACATTCAGGTTATTTGTTTGTATAGCAACTAAGTTAAACTTACCGATTATTCAAATGGATGTTACAGGAGCTTTCCTATATGGAGACATTGATGAAAAAGTGTACTTAGAATTGCCAGAAGGTGCATATAGCGGTGATAAAAAGATTGTTAAGTTAAATAAATCACTGTATGGTTTAAAAAAGTCACCAAAATACTGGAATGACAAATTTAATACAGTAATTATAAAACAAGGTTTTGTAAAATCAAAAAGTGATTCTTGTTTGTACATAAAATGTGAGGGCAATGCTCGAACATATGTTTTACTGTATGTCGATGATTTACTAATATTTGGAAATAATGAAAAACAAATATGTGACCTTAAGTCATTATTGAATGATGAATTTAAAATGAAAGACTTGGGCTTAATTTCAAATTTCTTAGGTATTCATGTAAAACAAGATTTAGATTCAGGGATTACTGAATTAAACCAAAAAGAGTATTTGGGAAATGTATTACAGAAATTTGATATGCAAAACTGTAAAGAAATATGTACACCAATGGATCTGAACTTTAATACTAAAATATTAGAAGAAAAAAATGATTCTGTTATTGATAAAAACATTGAAAATAAATGTAGACAAATTATAGGTTGCTTGTCTTATGCTGTATTAGGAACAAGGCCTGATTTGTGTGTTGCTGTGTCAATGTTGAGTAGGTACCAAAATAATGCAAATAATGTTTTATTAACTGCATTAAAGAGAGTGTTGAGATATGTAAAATATACTATTAATTACCAACTTGTTTACAAATGTAATAGCAATTTATTATTGGGATATTGTGATGCTAATTGGGGAGGAGACTTGAAAGATAGAAGGTCGACAACTGGCTATTGTTTTATGTTTGCAAATTGTTTAATTTCATGGTCTTCAAAGAAACAGGCCAGCGTTAGTCTATCTTCTACTGAGTCAGAGTACATAGCAATTAGTATGGCTGCAAGCGAAGCATGTTGGCTAATTAATTTGCTTAAAGATTTCAACTTTGTAAAATTGTGTCCTGTCACAATATTTTGTGATAACCAGAGTGCTATAATGGTAGCGAACACTGAGAGTGTTAAAAGATTAAAACATATTGATATAAGATTTCATTTTATAAAAGACTTGATTAAAAGAGGAAAATTAACTTTAAAGTATATTAAAACTGAAGATCAAACCGCAGATATGTTTACAAAAGCGTTGAATAAAAATTTATTGTCTAGATTTATTAAAAACTGTGGTTTGTATTAATAAGTTAACTTCTTTAAATATAAATTTAAATACCTAGCTGTAAGGGTGTATTACATTGAGAGGGGGTGTTGAGGCAATGTAATAGGTAGATTAGTTTTATGTTATGTTGTTAGATTATTATTACATTGAGGTAGGGTGTTGTTGAATAAAACCTATATACTTAGAAAGCATAGACAATGTAATAAAAAGTTGATGTTCTGTTGTTTTATAAAAAGAAGAATTGTGTTGTGTTATGTCATTATATATATTAATACGTGTAATATGTCTTGGTTAATAAAGTTAAGTAATATTGCGTAACACTTTACTTTAAACATCCTTTAGTTCTCAAGAGAATCGCAATACGGTTGTAACGCAAAAGGTGGTTAATGCGAAATCGATTCGACGAATGGTCGGTGACGGGCGTGCGTTGACAGCCCGTGACGGATGTCCCGGCCCACTATTTCAAATTGTTCACTATCAGTTTTTAGTGCGAATGTATTGTGTTGTAAGCATGACTATGGTTTTTGATAAGGTAACGTTCCGCTTCGGTAAATTGTTTTGAACTCTCACTTATCACAACTAATTACGTTTTGAAGAACTGTTTCTAAATTTAAAAGTCTATCGTCTTTTGTTTTAAAATGTTGAGCTAAAGCTATTGAAAGCACTGATAGTTAAAAGAAAAATAGAACTGTAGCCCAGCCCAGCTATTTCAAGCCTTATCATCAATCTAAACTCTATCTAGCCCATTTTTCAGGTTTTAATCAAGCCCACAATCTTGAAGCACCATAAACTAAGCACAGTAGTAGCTAAATCACTGTAATGGTAATCGATGGCAGCGTGACAAATGACGTGGCTGGTATTCGTGACGTGAGTGGCGAGACGCCGTCGTGACGGATGCGGCCCGTCCCGCAGATTACATATTACAATGTACAGAATTTGCAGTTTAAGCTGTATGCGCCCGGACCGCGAGCTTGGGAAACTTTCCTTATTAGAGATGTTGGTTGGACTGTGGTTGGTATGTTTGTGAGAAGGGAATAAATCATTTTTTGATGTATGTGTAAATGATTGCGTGGACAGTGGACATGTGAACTTGTGTATTAGATAGAATTCATAATTTGAAAAAATAGTTGATTAGAATTATAATTACATTTTTGTATCCAATGAGTGGTAAGATTTAATATCTTTAAGAATATAATAATACTTATAGTTTTTTTCAACAAAATCAAACTTTGAAAAAATAAAAAATGGAATATCGCCAAGAAAATAACTTGACAAAAGGTGTTTTTCAAAGCGATTGGAGCAAAAAATCCTGAACGGTTCCGGAGTGCGACACAGCTGGAGCTTTTTGAAAACTGTGTTTTCATGCTGTTGCTGATAGGTTTAGGTTTTGATGGCTTTTTTGTAAAGCTGGCGAATTCTTGTGACTTCGTTAGGTAACGATAGCTTTTCTACCCCGAGCTTTGACTTTGTATCGATATCTTGAATGTATTTCTTTTTTTTTTCGTTAGTATGTTTTATTTCATGGTGATTTTTGTAATACGTATATTCGAGTAGGTTGATTGCCATACCTAGTTTTAAGAGCGCAAAAGGTTCCTGAAATGGTTTTTGGCCAAAGTTTTACGGCCATATTAATAAACGCGTATTAAGAACAGTTTAGCTATCAAATGCTTTGTCACTTTCTGACATACGCAATTTTCCGAAGAGCAAAAGAGACAAAACATAGTATAACAGTGTTTTCGTTAAACTGAGTTTATTAATTAGGCGGTTGAAGTTTACTTCACTATTACCTTAAAAAAAATGGATGGCAGAAATAATATTAATACGAAAAAATCACGACATCTCAGTGATTGATAAAGATTGTGTCAAAGAAGCAGTTGATTCAACTTCAACTAAAGAATCAAGAAATTTAAGACAGCAAAAAACAAAAACAAACAAAAAACAATCGCACATAGGTATAACAATACAAATCAACTGAAACGCAAACCTAGAAGCTAACCTCAAAAGGACCGTACAGACAATGTCAGAAACATTAAAACAAAGGCGTAACTAGTAACATTTGCGACAATAATTCGCCCAAGTTCCGGTTGTCTGGCTTCAGAGTTTGTGTGAAATAGTAACAAACGTTTCCTGCTAGGCCGTGTAGTGTACCACGGCCTTTATTGTTTTGTTGACTTTGTGTATGCTTCAGGTACTATCAAGTGTTTGTGTGTGCTTTGTTGGTTGTATAATTTATTATTTTTTGTTTTTATTGGAGTTGAGTAAGAGTGGAGTTGGAGTTGATAATTAAGGTGAGTGGATATTTTTGTTAAAGTTTGTTTTTTTAAAGATTTTTTGTAATTATTATAAATTAATGTGTTTCGTAATTTGCAATGCTTATAAATGCCGTAAAAATGGATGTAATATGGAAACTATTCACTCTATTCAAATTTTGTGTAACCTTATTCTGGTTACATTTCAGGAATGAAAGGCTATAATAATATATTAATCTTATGACATAGCTTAGAGGCAATTCAAAAGACCTATGTATATTTTGTAATATACATGGATGGGTTACTTTTTAGATTAACTATTATTTTTGTAATTTTGCATTGCATCTAGAGATGGTAGTAACATTATGAGTCCACTCAAAGCAACGTCAGATATCTAATTATTTAAATTAACAATGAGTTATACTAGAACACCTACAATAAGGCGGCCCCTAGACCTACAATAACATTGTACAATAAATTTAATTGTGCAATAAGATTAAATTGCGTTTTGAATCCAAACGGTCAATTATATTGCACAATAAGAAAATTGTGCAATATTTTCTTGTTCAGTCGAAGAATAGTTTGATCCGAGCAACATGTCAAATATTGCGCAATACTGACCCTACACGAAGCAATAAAAAAATATGGTGCAATAAAAATTAAACTCGCTCAAACTTTCGTTCAATCATTGCGCAGTCTTCAATATTAGTCCTAGACGATTAATTATATTGCACAATATTCAATATTGCGCAATATAATTGATCGTCTAGGGGCCGCCTAATATACACGTACAATAATTATACAAGAACAGTTAAACAGTAACAGGTTTAAAAGTAAAACAGTGATCCCGTAAAAGTTTAAAATAAAACGGTAAGACCCACCATTACTCATCAAATCACCAACAAAAATATGCCTAAAACTATTGTTTAAGACATATTTTATACACACAAGTGAACTAAAACAATAACAACAGAGCGTAAGTACACTCCACTTATTACACGTATTATGTTCTTTTATTTGCCGCATTTTTCCCGTAAAATTACAATAAAAGACACGTAGTTAGATACGCCTGGAGCAGGAACACTTGCACATAACTAACGGTCAAAATACACATGAAAAACTACCGAGTTGTTTGGAGCGTACTCCTGAATTATTATCAAGGTACGGTGTATTTAAACAGATCTAATTTATATGTTCAACGTGACTTTTATTTGGGATTTCGGTTTGTTTGGCCTTTGTTAGTAATTAAAAGAAAGGTAAACTCAAATTTAAAAATATGAAGTGTGTAAAGAAACAGCATTGGTTGTTTTAATTGATAGACCATGTCGGCCTCTAGACGATCTAAAACTCCGACACTAGTACTGTACAAAATGAATGAATGGCCGCCGATTTTTTGAAGCCAATTCCGACTAAAATTCGGATTCAGCGGTCGTCCACTTTCACTGAAAGGAATATTATTTATTTTCGGCTAAACATCACCAAATGGAATAGAAAAATATTAAATTGTACGTTTACCGATACACTTCGCTTTAATTTTACATTTTTATCTGACGTTTCGGCTCCTTTACAGGAACCGTAGTCACATAAGACTTCTTATGAATCAGTAGTGTTCGTTTAAACTTAAAAACCAGTAGAAAATAAATATTTGTGCATTTAATGGTACAAATTAATCTCAATAGTCCAATCTTAGTTTAGGTGTAATTTTATACTGTGTATTTTTTTTTCTATTATATACGTTATTCTACTTATTTTAGTACCCATAAGTATTTCCCTTTAGAGTCACGGGACAAGCCCCTTCTTTTTGAGAGACATGCGAGGGGATACAGATCCAATTAGTAGTGGCCCTTTAGAGATATTATTTTTATTCTTAGCCTGGCGTGTCCTACTGCTGGACAGGCCTCTCCTCTATAACACTTATTAAAATAAGCTAACACACTGCACTAATACTTAGTACACATCTACCTGCAATTACGATTTAGTTATGTCTTAACATAATCAATTCCTATTACATGCGAATCAATAAAGCTCGGCTCGCACAACCATAATAACATAATTAATTCCCAAGATCTCTTACTAATACAGAATGTATCTAATCTACGTACTGTAGGTAATTAGATCTATAATGAGATACAAATTAGTTTAAGCCAATCAGGTGCACCGTTAATGTGTTATATCGAATTTAATTAGCTGACTACTGTTGATGTATTATCAATCATGGTTATCTATTTTGATTCTTGTGATTTGCTCTGCAGGTGTGTTAGATGCGGAAATATAATGAATAACAATAAATAAGTTATGAGAATTTTAGTGCAAATGAAATATTTTGTTAGATTTTTATGTTTTACAGATGGTTGAATTTAGTTAAAAAATTATAAGATTCCATTTCCATTTCAGAATCCCAAAGACAATTAATTAATTGTTAATATATCTCTAAGGACCGCTCGATTTATTTATTTGAGAAGGTTTTAACAAACAGAATAGTATTAAAAAACAATATTAATGTCTTAAAACAGTCACTTACTGCCGTTCTCAGAGACGTTCATTAACTAAACTAATAGACGTAATTTTTCATACATTGCATGTCAAAGTCACTCATTAAATTATCTACTAAGAAAGCGCTTGATGTATCTGAGTAAGAAGTTATCAGCTTCGCAGTGCATTCCCCGGTTTAATCTAACACACAAACAGAGCTTTAACTAATATCCTCCTCTAACTACTCTCCTTTTACCAAACAGAGTTGATAAACAAACAAAATAAATCCAAAACCTTTTAAAATCCGTTAAAAATCAAAGTAAGTCCTAATGTTTTCAGCGTATAGAAACCATTACCGTTTTCTTCCATCTACTCACCGGCTATTATACTCGGTATTACCGTTTAAGAACGAGTAGCCAACTCTCTGAGCCAAGTCATAACTGCTTATAGGCTTTCAGTTACTTCCCTTTGCGCTTTCACAAGCAATTTTCATATTTTTGTTGCTTATTTTTAAGTTTCTTTTAGATAAAAGTTTAAAGTAAGTAGGTTGGTGTATGGGAGTAATAAGGTTGTTTTTAGTTTGATGTTTTGTTTTGCTAATATTTTTATTTTGTGGTTAAGTAGTTATTTAGTCGTGTGTTTTATAAAAGAGATTTTTTGTTTAATATAGAGTTGTCTAAGCTTCAAACTATACCTCATTAAACTACGTTCAAGAAGGCTTATTCTGTTATCAGAATGATTAGCCTAAAGGCCTAAAGGTAACGGTATTCAAGGTACCAAGACCGGCAACTTTACTTCTTTCGAGATATAGGTACTTAATTTTAAATCCCACGTGATCTTGTACCTTACCAACTCAATTATAAAATATCTAATTGACAAACCGCACCATTTGCGTAATAAAATAAAGGAATAAAATCTAATTAACTTAATGCTATTAAAATAACGAGAGCCTGTACAAATAGAGCAAAGAACTGAGTCTGCAATATTTAGCCCGGCAAAGTGCGTAAACGTATCATTCGGGTCGTTGGTTTTTATTTAAAGGATTAACTAGTCCAGAATTTTACGAGTCCACGTCGCGTATAGACGGCAGACGCAGAATTAAAGGTGGAATCGGGAAATAAAAAATGTACAGACTAGTTTATTGTTATCACTACATAGTATAAAACAAAGTCGCTTTCCGCTGTCTGCCTGTCTGTCCCTGTGTATGCTTAGATCTTTAAAACTACGCAACGGATTTTGACGTGTTATTTTTTTTAAATAGATAGAGTGATTCAAGAGAAAGGTTTATATGTATAAAAGGTCCCGAAATTCTCACGGGAACGGGATAACGTGGGTAAAACCGCGGGGCGCCGCTAGTGGAGTATAAGTTAAACAGACATTCTTCCGAAGCAGGGTAGCACACAGATAGAAATGCCACTATCGGCCACCCATCCAAGTTGGCTCGAGCTGCACGTTGCTTAACAAACGCAATGAACTAGCATCCCTTAGCCAAACAACGCTACCGGAAAGTATTAACTAAAAAGGCAACAAACATTTCCAAGATCCCGGTACCAAATCCCAAGAACTCAGTGACAAAGCTAAATGCTCTCCACACCGCAAGTACCCTCATACGCCATTATCCTCAGTCCTCAGAGCATGCATGCGAATTCGAGATAAAGATTCTGTTACTCATAAAAGTAACCAATAGGGTCCATAAAATTGTATCGACCTATGTTGACAAATCTTTGTAATCATAGAGGGATAAGCATAAACGTTTTATGGTGTATATACGAGTAACGAGTCTTTGTGGGATAAGATTTTCTTCACTTTCAGGTTTCGGGAATTCTGAGATGTTTTCGATGGTTTTGGTACAATTTTGAATGTATTGAGTTTATTTATTATTTGAATGTCTAGCGATTATTTGATATTGCGAGTTTACAAGCTACAAGACAGGGAATTTAATAATGAATTATCGGGGATAGTTTTTTTTTTCAATAGAAAGCGACTCATTACCAAATAAGCTTTAAAGTTTAATTTCAGACGCTAGATTCATAATAATTGTTTTATCTTAAAATTTCGCTTTTATTTTACATTTTTATCCGATGGCCCCTTTACAGGAACCGTGGTCACAGAAGAATGATTGTCGATGTAAGTTCAAATAATCCTTGATGTACTTACGAGTATATTGATCTTTGTCCCAAAGTAAATTGATATAGGGGAGGTGTAGATGTATATAAACTTATTTCATCACCTTTTCGTTGAAAAACTATATCAAATTATTAAACATAAAATAATAATCAAAGTGAATCCCGCTCAGTTTAAAATCATACTTACATTTCCCATTATTTTCTCGCTTACAGTGTTATTCAAAAACCGTTCTATTTCAAACAAAGCCCTCAACAACGTTTTCATGTCTAATGACTTTGAAAGTTTACACGTCATTAATTCAAATAGATATCTTGTAATCGATGTTAGTGTGGAGCCGGTATTAACGATAGTTTGAACAATCGAGTGCTATTGGCGATGTTTATCGATTTAATTAAATTTTGTTTATCGAACATATTTGTTTTAGAAGTATGCTTTTTATAATTACATTCTACTTTGTTGGTTGAACCATTTTGTAAAAAATTGTAAAAGTAGTGCAAGCATGTAATATCCCACAGCTGGGCATAGGCTTATCATTTCAACAAATATATCAATACAGTGAGGAAGAAGGTTGTGTAAGTTGTTTAAGGAAAGTTTTTTGTAACTTTACGTAGTATCAGTACTACGCATATAAAATCCTCTAAAAGAAGAACCAAAAATTCGGTTAGCCATAAAAGACCGATGACTGAAAATAAACCTGAAAATATGCAGCCTAATCTAAGCCCACTTATCCTTTCATAGATTAATACCTTTAGCGGACAAAGTTAACGGAATCAAAGTGGGCCAGTCCATTCATTACGAAACTATCGGATCCGCAACTAAATCCGCTCGGATGCCGGGTTTGATTCCCGTTTAAAGTCGAATAGGCCGGAAATCGATTGCTTTGGAAGCTTTGCGTTCGAATTGTGCGCGAATGTACATTGATATGGGTTTGCTGGATGTGGCATTGGTGTTACAGGGATTAATTTTTTTCTAACTTGTTGGTAGTCTGTATTTGCATGAATTTTAAGTTTTGAATTATTTTCGTACTAAATGTTTAGTAATAAATCGTATTTGTAACATTAACATGTTAGTAGTTAGACAGTACTATTGCACTTTCATTATAATTTTAATATTCATGTATTCTCTTATTGATTTTCGTAATAGCAACGTGAGACAATATTTGTACCTACCCATCAATCCTGTTAACAACCCTTTGATTTTCAAAACTAATGAACAAAAATGTCGATTAAAGTTTAACAAGTTCCACGGGCTTAAATCATCTGAGTTCCACATACTATCACATCAATTTGCATCAAAAATCGGAGGGCACATCCATTGAGTCATACACAGGAAGGACTGCGCGAACGGAAATAACGCGCTTAATAGATTCGCTTCGGCTCACAAGTACGCTGACAACTGGATAATCTATTTATGAGGAAAACTGGCGTCCGAGCCGACACTGACGCACTGAATGCATTGCCGCGAACATACATGTGTTTTGTAAACACCTACCTAGTACAACGGCAGTGGATGTTGCGCGAATGTTTCATGTCGCGTTTTAGTTTGGTTTAGGTAACTGTAGGATTAGTTGGGTGGTTTATTGGCGATGAACTCGGGTATTGGAAGCGGTTTAATTATTTTTGAGTTGTTCAAAAGGCTTTGATAGACAGGACTTAATATGGGGCATGGGATAGATGATGCCATTGAGATAGAGTATTTAGAATGTATCCTTTGAACAAGTATTCAACAGACATTATTATTCTTTAAACTGGAACTTATGTACGATGGCGGTTATTGTAGAGCGTTCAATTAATAGTAAATTTGAATTATTTACAGACAGATGTTAGTGTGAGATGATACGCATTACTATTACCTTCACGGAAGAGCGAAGCACTTGCTGATTGCTTTCATCAGTGTACGAGTATGTACGAAATTACTCAGAGCCAGAACCACAAAAAAGTCACCAAAAAATTGGGAAACCCAATTAAGCTACACTTCACTTCACTTACCAACGTTACATCGTATTTCGTCGCCAATTCGATTCATAAACACTTACCTGAAAAAAAAGAGTAATAAATTAAAAAAACTCACTCAATCATCAATCAGTTAATGGGGCAGCGGCATTCTCTGTTTTATTTCAATGATTTATATTTCGGCGAACGATGCAACGGTAATGGGTTCATTTGCAACGAATGTTGAGTGAGGAGTATTTCATTTTATGTGATGTAAATTTTGTGCAGTTAAAAAGTTTGCGCTTGTGATATAGAAGCGTATTGATATGGGGTTTAGGTTCATAACAAATTGACAAACTGTATTTTTGGGTTTTGTAGTCCAGATGTATGCGGAATTCAGGTCATTTTTATATTTCAGGGTCATCTGGAATTTTCTGCCGCTAGTGGCAACGCCTTGGCATACTGTAGGAACAGCAAAAGAAAATACTTGATATCAATTATTGTATTTTTTTTAGTTTTTATGTTTTTCAGTACAACTAAGTAGGTATCTATGTAACATTTGGCATTATTATAGTACACAATAATTATAACACAATGAAATATACCTTGGCATCTAATTTCATGAAAAAACCGTAAATTTAATTTCCAGCAAATTAAGCAAACCTATTTTACTAGAACTAGAATAACGAAGTAACCTAACGAAAAAATTAGGCCAAGTGAAGTCAAAACGGGCAATCCAATTAACAAATCTGTTTCAATTATTCTGGAAAATAGCTAAAAGCCTAAAAATGTAAGGTCCGATGCTGAATGTTTTATTAATTAAAATTTGAAAGTGGATATGGGTGGATTTATCTTTGACTACGAAATAGAGAAGTCAGTGAAATTAGTATATGACCTACTTCGTATCCATTGTTGTCAAATTCACTCATTTATACATTGCTGTGTCAGTTGCTTACTATTCTTCGATCAACAATACACAACTAGATGTCGGGTCGGCGTAAAAAATACGTCTCGGTGAATAAGGCCTCATTTGAAAAGTGAGCTCTTATTTTATTCATAAGATTTGCTACTTTATTGCTAGGTGTCATGATTGTAATTAGGTTGAGCTTCGAACTGTTTTAAAACTTTTGTTTCAGTTCGATAGTAAACAAAATAAGCTGTCACACGTCATCCACGCGGACAGTACATATTTAGCTTTGATTTTGTACGTGACCCGATATCTAGTTGTGTATTGTTGATCGAAGTTACTATTAGTCAACACCAGCAAAATTACAAAACAATAAAACTTAAGGTCAGTAATTTTATATGAATGGTACATCAATCGTTGCTTATAGCCCGGGTCAGGTAATTCAGTTATGGTTTATCTTTTTTACATAGGTGGGAAATGCGTTTACGCATTCCCGTTTATCTAGGGAGATTTAGCAGGGTATATGAGACTCATATGTAGCAAAAGCGCAAATAACCACTGAAACCAGTACTGTAATACAACAGAGCGCCTATATTTAGGTAATTTTAATACAAAACATTTCCTTCACATACCACTAGAGTACCGCGCGGCGTCAGTGGGACATAACTGGCTCATATTTTTGCCACCGATCTTGCTGAAGCAGCGGGGGCGGTCTTAGTGCTTGCCCACGTTGACTCGCGGGCGCGGTGGCGGGCGCGGTCACGAAATATCAAACATATGACGTGATTTCCAAGTGTTCACGTTCAAAACGCACGTGCGCTGTAAGTAGCGAGCTAACTAGCGACTAGCGCGTGCGGCGCGCTCGCTCCAATTTCAAACGCTTGAGACGTTTGTGTGTGTTCACGTCAAACTAGCGATCTATTCCGATCTAATACCAAAAACTAATACCACTTGGTATTACTTTATTTCTGAACTTATTTTCCATTCCCAACGAGTACCACATTGTAAACCAATACCAAAATAAGTTTGAAGGAATAAAGTACAGTCAGGTTCAGTAAAATTAAAATGCTTTGAGTTATGATTTCAGTTAATGTTTAATCAATATTATGGTTTGATATACATGTCGGGTAACCTCGATAATCATCCCACTTCTGATGTCGGGTGAACAGCGATATTTACCCCACTTCTGATATTGGGGACATGTCACATCAGGATAAGCACGAGCATTATACTGTCACATCAGATATCTTAGGATTCTTAGGTCTTGATCTTGAAATAATAACTCACAGGACTTCGTTACAATGACATTGTTTGTATTTTACACACGATCATCATGGATTACACATTACAGTTAGGATACGTCTAGATTCAATTAATTGATGGAACCTAAACGACCTCCCTACACCCCATAGTCGTCCTGTCCACGCCATAGAATCTTTTCCTAATCCTATACTCGATTCGCAATACGATCGTGATGTCGTCAACACATCCTTCCTCCCATCTACGTTCCAATGTAATCGCCATCCAACCATCTCCATTCGTCCCATAACGTCTAATGTACCCCACCAGGCTAATGTACGCCATCTTTACTTATCATAGACTCCCCCACTCACTCACTGCCACAGACTACCAAACCAGCTCACATCCCTCTATCGAACAACTGTCATCTGTCACAGTGCGTAACACCACAGACTTAACATAGTCTATTCTCATACCACAGACTACACCACGAAGGTAGAACTCACGTCACGGAATAACAACACTACCGATTCCATCAGTCAACTGAATTTACAAACTACTCTTAAACTTCTACAGACTAAAAATAATGTAGTGACGTTATAACCCGCTATCTGGTGTGGCGCCACTGATGCCACGCTCCGACACGGCCATCCTGCTAGCACACGTCCTCGTGTGTTGGCTAACCTGTACAGAAATAACCAACGAGAGTATTTGTTCGCCTCGGCCACTTCTGACCAATCATATTTCTACAAACAGCTCAAATAAAGAAACTTCGTAACTGTATAGTTTTTCTTTTAAATTACTAACTATGATTACTAACAACTCAAATTCAGATTAATAATATGATCAAATAGCGTAAGAAATCACAAAGTAAATTATGATAACGTTTCATCTACCAAAACCCTGGGGCCAGCAACAGTGACAGACTCTGGTTCATTATTCACACACAACCAACAATTTAAACACAATTGATTTACTACTGAGCTTTATTCGTGGTCACAACACAAGATTTAGCAAACGCATTTGCCCTTTATGCACTTCCATTTCGGAATGCCGAGTCGTCCCATGACTCTACGGTCTTCGCTACCAGGCAAGACCCGACCACACTACCCAGAGCTACCGCCTACTGCCTACCCACGGACTACTACAAGTAGTAGACACCGATTTCTAACGGGCTACAGCTACGGCACTCTGGTGCGGTCTCAGACTGACCCACCGACATAAAACCAGTAACAATCAACAACTTAATCAACCTCACTGTCTCCACCTTCGTCTGAGTCAGCTGTTACCTGCCCCACAGGCATCTTCCTAACACGATCAATATCAACCAGAGCCATGTACCACTATCGCTTGTAACAACAAATTAACACAATTTAATTAACCACACAAATCGAAACTTCACTCTAGTAAGCCCCTCTATCGCCACGGCTCTCCAGCCGACCAGCAATCGTAATTGCTCTCTCCTGAGTCTACTCCTGGACTCTATGGTTCCTCCAGAACCCGACCTCCGCCAGAGTTGCCTGCTACCGCGTACTCACGGACTACAATGTAGACACCGATTTATACTGAGCTACGGCTACACGACAACCTCTGGTACGGTCGAACACAATACGGCCGATAGAGTCCTTACTCGAGTTTCCACCAAAACAAGTTTACTCATACTCATCAGGATTACTATTAACATCAACTTCGACTGGTACATGACCTACTGGCATCTTTCGTAATCTATCGTGTGCATACATGTAAGTACGTTTAGAGTTCAAAGCTTTCAACGTGTAACGATCACCATCGTTCGGTCACTCCTGACCTAATTAACTCTACTTCAACAAAAGACTTAGTAAAGCTCAAACTATTATTCTTTTCCAATGAACAAATTTAACTATCTCAATATTCATAATCACATTGCTTATCTAAACATTAGAACTAGAACATCGTCAGGCGCAAATACCCATTAAAATTAAATTAATCTCAAATCAAAGTAAAAGTCAAGTGTGTGTGTCTCTATTGTCCGGCTATCCCCGTAGCCCTAATACGCAGTCATCCCTGTGACTGGCCGTGATCATCCCAGTGATCACCCATGACCCTGATCATCCCTGTGATCAGTCACTCCCGTGATCATCCCAGTGATCACCCATAGCCCTTTTAGGGGGTGTGCGTGGTAATATTGGTTGAATTAAACCACAAAGATGAATTGCCAAAGTTTATTAGCCACACACAACACACACTATTTTAGTTTTTAGAAGGATAGCAAGACAGGATCAATGTAGCACATAATACATATCATGTAATTATTCAAAGTAGTAAGTGAACAGTTCACGCGTGGGCAAAACGCGAGTGCGCGTGAGAACGAGTTGTATGTGTCTCTCGTAGCATACGCTGTGATCGACTGCGCGCGCGCGATGCGCCTCCGCGTGGCTTCACATTCCACAATTAACTTAAATGCAAGATTTGCACAAATTCGGAACAACGCATATCGCGCGGGTTTGCTTGCCGAATTATTGTTTGTTTACATTTGGTTAGAAATTATTTATTTGTGTTATGAATGTTATGTTACTGTGATATGAATGTGTGATGTATGTAAGTGGTTTTTAATATATTATTGTGTGTAAATAAAATATAATTATAATTATAATGTATGTTTAAGTGGAGGTCACCTACATCATCCCCCTCCAGAGACCGACTAAGGGCGATAAAAGTCAGGGAACCGTACTGTACGACCTGAACGCGTAGTTGTTAGTGCAGTCTTTTCCTGCGGTGGATGAACAGGGACACGTTCTGGAGTTGCAGTGTAGGATCGAGGAACGGGTACACGAACGTCTAGTATATAGGCTGGCTTAAGGCGGTCTATAGTTACTGTGAGATCTTTGTTCCTAACGCGAATAATAAATGTTTTACTCCTTCTTTTGAGCACTTCGTATGGACCAGTGTAAGCAGGCTGGAATGAGCCACGCATCACTTCTTCCCTAAGGAATACGTGACTGCATGTAGCTAGATCTTGGAATACGAAAGCTCTGCGATTTGAGTGGTGTTGGGAGGGAACCGGACGAATATTTTCCGCAAAGGACTTCAACCGAGCCGCGAAATCGGTGATGTCGGTGGTGTAGTACGCAATATCGTGACCGAAGAATTCGCCAGGGAGACGAAGTGGTTCACCGTACACCAACTCAGCTGATGAAGTCTGGAGGTCTTCCTTAAAGGCACTCCTAATGCCTAGCAACACAAGTGGAAGTGATTCGGTCCACTTGGTGTCTGCATGACAGGTAATTGCAGCTTTTAGTTGCCTGTGAAAACGCTCCACCAATCCGTTGCATTGCGGATGATAACTCGTTGTCCTACGGTGATCGTAACCGATGGACTGAGAAAGCTGTTGAAACAGTGCCGATTGGAATTGTCCGCCTCGATCGGTTACGATCTCGGTAGGACAACCATATCGTGCCACCCAACAGGAAATAAACGTTTTGGCCACTGTTTCCGCGGAAATATCGGTAATAGGCACAGCTTCCGGCCATCGCGTAAAGCGATCGACGGCTGTGAGGCAGTACCGATAATTATTGGATGATGGTAGTGGGCCGATTAGGTCTAGATGTACATGTTTGAACCGTGCTGAAGGTAAATCGTGCGTACCTAAAGGTGAGGCAACGTGTCTCGTTACCTTCGAGCGCTGGCATGCCAAACATGACTTAGCCCATTCTCGGCAGTCCCTTCGCATCAGTGGCCAAACAAAACGTTGTGCAACGAGTTTGGCGGTAGCATTTGCACCGGGGTGGCTGAGGGAGTGGAGACTGTTGTAAACTTGCATTCGAAGTTGTTTAGGGACGAAAGGTCTGGGTGTCGGTGTACTGACGTCGCAGTACAGAACGGTACGACTCCCAGGTATATTCGTCTGTGTAAGGCGAAGTGAAGTGTCACCTTTGAGGTGTTCCGCAAGGTCTGGATCTGAACCTTGGAGCTCAGCCATCACTTCAAGGTCAACTGGTACCTGCAGTTCATCGACGCGTGATAGTGTGTCGGCAACCACGTTGTCCTTACCAGCAATAAAAACGATATCGGTGGTGAACTGCGAGATGAAATTAAGGTGTCTATACTGACGTGGTGAGCAGTTACTTTTACGTTCACTGAATGCGTAACAAAGAGGTTTGTGGTCAGTATAGATAGTGAAGTGAGTAGCTTCCAGCATATGGCGGAAGTATTTTATACTCTCGTAAATGGCAAGGAGCTCACGGTCATACGGAGAGTATTTCGTTTGTGACGGGCTTAACTTGCGAGAGAAAAATGCTAATGGCTGCCAGTCTCCATCCTTGAGCTGTTGCAGGACACCACCTATCGCCGTGTCTGAGGCGTCAGTGGCCAATCCTAATTTAGCTTGCGAATCAGGATGAGCTAAAAGTGCTGCATTGCACAGACTCTTCTTGCAGTTTTCGAACGCTTGCGATGATTCTTTAGTCATAAAAATCGGATCGGATGCCTTAACCGATCCGGACAGTAAGGCATTCAGGGGTGCTTGAATCTGAGCGGCGTTGGGTAAAAATCGCCTGTAAAAATTTACCATGCCCAAAAATCGTCTGAGTTCTCGGACGGTTTTTGGTAGAGGGAAATCAGACATTGCCTTTACCTTGCTGTCCAGAGGTTTGGTGCCGCTTTCAGAGATTTCGTAGCCGAGAAATTGAATATTAGACACACCGAAGACACACTTGGCCGGATTGATTAATATACCGAATTCTCTCATTCGCGTAAAAAGTTGACGCAAGTGTTCTTCGTGCTCACGTGGCGTGCGGCTGAACACAAGAAAATCGTCCTGGTAAGGCCAGCAAAAGTCTAAGCCACGAGTAAGCTCATCAACAAATCTCTGAAAGGTTTTACTTGCGTTACGAAGTCCAAATGTCATGACTAAAAATTCAAACAATCCGAAGGGTGTTGTTATTGCAGTTTTCGGAATATCTGCCCTATCAACACTAATCTGATTATATGCTTTCACTAAATCGATACTCGAGTATACAGTACAACCCGACAGGTTTTGCGAAAAATCCTGTATATGACGAATCGGATACTGATCTGGTATAGTACGAGCGTTTAATTGGCGGTAATCGCCACATGGACGCCACCCATTATCTTTTTTAGTCACGAGATGAAGAGGTGATGCCCAAGGGCTGTCAGAAAGACGTGCGATACCGCTAGCAATCATAGCGTCAAATTCTTGACGAGCTACCTTCAATTTATCAGGCGCGAGACGGCGAGGAGAACATGATACAGGTGGACCTGGTGTGGTGCGAATGTGGTGTTGTGTATTGTGTTTTGCGATTTGAGGAGTTCCAAAAGGACGTGTAATTTCCGGGAAATTAGACAAAATTTTATGATACACAGTATCACCATTAAAACTAGCTACCTTAACACTTAAAACAGCATTGTCGCTTAAATCTAAACAAGCTACAGTGCTAACATTGGTTAGACTATCGATAAGCTTCTGTTGGCCAACATCAACAACCAAACGATAGTGAGAAAGGAAATCTACGCCTATGATTGCTTTTGTGACGTCAGCAACAACAAAACGCCACGGAAAATCACGCCGCAGACCCAAATTCAAATTTAATTGCATGTAGCCGTAAGTGTCGATAGTCGAACCATTGGCAGCACTGAGCTGATATGTTGATTTACAAAGTTGCCTTTTAAGGGCTGAAACCGGGTACACACAAATGTCACTTCCAGTGTCTATTAGAAACTGTATCTGTGAACCACGATCCGTGATGAAGAGGCGACCTGAGCTGGGGTTGTGGCAATCATCAGTCGCCATCACTGACTGCCTCTCTCGTTTCCCTGGTTGTAGTCGCACGGCTGGATACACCGACGAGCTTTGGAACCATGCCGTGAGTGGTACCAACAAACTGGGTACTTGCGGTAGTTCGACGCTGAACGTCGTGACGTCGATCGGCTGCGTTGCGCATCTCTGCGGCGCTCGGTGGGTCGAGGTCGATGTCGCGATTGGATAGTTAAAGCGCTCACCTGGCGCGTCAGCTGAGCTACCTGGCGTGTGAGCTCCTCAACAGCTATTGATGATGACGGTACCGTTGAGGTTGCAGCAACTTGATGAGATGGCACTGCGATGTCATGGACGCGGTCAGCGAGTTCAGCGAGTGCGTCAAGACCCAGGGTAGGCTGTGACGCAACGATAGGCTGAAGTGAAACGGGTAGTCGGCTCGTCCAGATTGTTTGGAGAAATTCTTGAGGGATATCTGGACCGGCGAGATGTTGAAGATGCCGAAGGAATTGTGACGGCTTGCGATCACCTAGCTGCTTGTAGGTCAAAAGTTGTTTGACTTTATTTTCTCTCGACGCAGACAACCTTTTGATTAACTCCTCTTTGAGGCGTTGGTAATTGGGAGGACCAGTGAGGATGTCCTCTATTTCAGCAGCATACTGACGGTCGAGCGAAGCCAAAATGTGGTAGAATTTGGCTGCTTCGTCTGTCACGCGCATGATTGCAAACTGTCCTTCTACTTGTGCGAACCAAATTGCTGGTTTTTCAGGCCAAAAAGGTGGTATTCTTATGCTCACTGGATTACTTGCAACTGTTAAAGCGGGCACGACGGGAGACGCCATCTTGATTTTGGAGTGGCGTCGTGGACGCGTGTCCACGTTACCGGTGGTATCTGAACCACTCGACGCCGACATCCAGGCTGCGAATTGCTCCTTGTCTTCCGTGTTCCTCAGTTTGTTCCGGGGTCACCAGTTTTAGGGGGTGTGCGTGGTAATATTGGTTGAATTAAACCACAAAGATGAATTGCCAAAGTTTATTAGCCACACACAACACACACTATTTTAGTTTTTAGAAGGATAGCAAGACAGGATCAATGTAGCACATAATACATATCATGTAATTATTCAAAGTAGTAAGTGAACAGTTCACGCGTGGGCAAAACGCGAGTGCGCGTGAGAACGAGTTGTATGTGTCTCTCGTAGCATACGCTGTGATCGACTGCGCGCGCGCGATGCGCCTCCGCGTGGCTTCACATTCCACAATTAACTTAAATGCAAGATTTGCACAAATTCGGAACAACGCATATCGCGCGGGTTTGCTTGCCGAATTATTGTTTGTTTACATTTGGTTAGAAATTATTTATTTGTGTTATGAATGTTATGTTACTGGGATATGAATGTGTGATGTATGTAAGTGGTTTTTAATATATTATTGTGTGTAAATAAAATATAATTATAATTATAATGTATGTTTAAGTGGAGGTCACCTACAGCCCTGATCATCCCTGTGATCAGTCACTCCGGTGATCATCCCAGTGATCACCCATGACCCTGATCATCCCTGTGATCAGTCACTCCCGTGATCATCCCAGTGATCACCCATAGCCCTGATCATCCCTGTGATCAGTCACTCCCGTGATCATCCCAGTGATCACCCATAGCCCTGATCATCCCTGTGATCAGCCACTCCCGTGATCATCCCAGTGATCACGCCTAGCCCTGATCATCCCTGTGATCAGCCGCTCCTGTGGTCATCCCAGTGACCACCCGTGATCATCCCCGTGACCACCCAGACTCAAGAGGACACGCACAACTAGTTACCACACAGTCAAAAGTGACTACATTTCATCCTCACAAGGCTCAGAATCACTAACAATGGGTACTTGCCCTTCAGGCATTTTTCTATACCAGTCAATGACATTAGATTGTGTACTCGTTTTCCTCTAAACCTCGCGGCCACAGTAATTTGCACTCGCTCGGCCAACGTGACTATTAAGAAGCTTGTTCTTTCTTAAATTCGGATATTTCCCAACTAAGATACTTCAATACGCCAATTCATGCCAATCATTACCGCAATCCCTCATATTCCTCAGCTAACAGGATTGAGAAGAGAACCACGTTCTTCCCTGGACGAGGTTTATCAATGCTCACAATAATTACCAGCATTGAACCAACATGAAAATAAGAAAACATATTAGAACATATCACATTACGTACAAGATTACACTTGACTCTTTCGGAAGCTCATAATTACCTTCTTAACTCCACAATAGAGTAGAAAACTAACTAACTATACTCACAGAACATTCCAAGTTTTATAACCAATTGCAAAATAAACATTACGTAAAGCGCATGACAGAGGCGCTTTTGGCGGGATGATGATTCAGACATATCTCCGAATACTACGAGCTTCATAATCCAGGGGAAGGTACATGAATTTCAATCTCGTCGTTGTCGTCGTCGTCGTCGTCGCCGTCGTCGTCGATAATATGAACTAACGAGCTCAGCTTGCAGCTCTCAATATTCTTTCATCTCATCATAAACCTAGCTCCGTGGTTGATCTTGAACACAATCCATGGCGATATGATATTCAGCACAGTGGGCAATCCGGGCTCAGTGGGCAATAGCGATCCTTATCATTGTCTGCTGGACGCTCGGTGGGCAATAGCGATCTTTATCATTCTCTGCTAGATGCACGGTGGGCAATAGCGATCTTTATCATTCTCTGCTAGATGCACGGTGGGCAATAGCGATCTTGATCCCACTTCTGATGTCGGGTAACCTTCGATAATCATCCCACTTCTGATGTCGGGTAACCTCGATAATCATCCCACTTCTGATGTCGGGTGAACAGCGATATTTACCCCACTTCTGATATTGGGGACATGTCACATCAGGATAAGCACGAGCATTATACTGTCACATCAGATATCTTAGGATTCTTAGGTCTTGATCTTGAAATAATAACTCACAGGACTTCGTTACAATGACATTGTTTGTATTTTACACACGATCATCATGGATTACACATTACAGTTAGGATACGTCTAGATTCAATTAATTGATGGAACCTAAACGACCTCCCTACACCCCATAGTCGTCCTGTCCACGCCATAGAATCTTTTCCTAATCCTATACTCGATTCGCAATACGATCGTGATGTCGTCAACACATCCTTCCTCCCATCTACGTTCCAATGTAATCGCCATCCAACCATCTCCATTCGTCCCATAACGTCTAATGTACCCCACCAGGCTAATGTACGCCATCTTTACTTATCATAGACTCCCCCACTCACTCACTGCCACAGACTACCAAACCAGCTCACATCCCTCTATCGAACAACTGTCATCTGTCACAGTGCGTAACACCACAGACTTAACATAGTCTATTCTCATACCACAGACTACACCACGAAGGTAGAACTCACGTCACGGAATAACAACACTACCGATTCCATCAGTCAACTGAATTTACAAACTACTCTTAAACTTCTACAGACTAAAAATAATGTAGTGACGTTATAACCCGCTATCTGGTGTGGCGCCACTGATGCCACGCTCCGACATACATATAACTCACAAAAGGTTCTTTTCCTCTAATTAGACAAATGTAGAAATTTAACAGATATCACATAATTTACTGTTACCATTCCAAGTCCAACATAATTACAATATTACCTACCTATTTATAAACAATCAAATAGAAGAAATTTGCAGTTATTACAACCACTAGTTAATTTTCTCACAATGTTAATTAATGTTAACCGATAACTATGAAACTAGTAAAAAAAAATAACCCTAACCTACCGAATAGTAAGTAATTCGGTAGGTTAGGGTTATTTGTTTTTAGCTGACTGTACTTACAACTAATGTTTTGGTATTCGTTAGGAATACATTTTTTGTTTAAAAAAACGTGGTACTCGATGGGAATGAAAAATAAATTCGGAAATAAAGTAATACCAAATGGTATTAGTTTTTGGTATTAGATCGGAATAGATCAAACTAGCGGTGGCGCGCGCGATTTACTCGCGACGTCAGGTAAGTTCAACCAGTTTGAACTTGCCGCTAGAAACGATAGCGCGTTTTTATCATGTCGTTCAATACAGAAGAGTTTATTAGTGCTGTTCAGGCTAGAACTCCTATTTGGCAAAGTAAACACAGTCATCATATGAATAGAAATGTTTTTAATAAGGCTATGGAAGGAAATTGCTGGAGAGTTATCCCGTGACCACGAGCGGTGTAATCCGCTCGAAACGTCGGGTACGTATTTTAGTAAAATACGCTAAATAATCTAACGCGTTACAGACCCGTTTCATTTAGTATAATGTTTCCTGATATGTTTACGACCTCTGACAATATGTCACACTCGCGCGAACGCCTGGCGGTTAACGTGAACACGAGCTCGCAACGTTTCCCGCGCCCTCCACCGCGCCCGCGCCCGCGCTTTCAACGTGGACAAGCACTTAGTGTTTCATTTTTTGTTCCTAATTCGTGACTCAATTAGGAGATGAAGTAAATTAATTGCTCGAGTTCCATCTTTTAATTCTAAAGGTATAATTAATTTGGTAAATGTGTCAAATACAATTGAGAATCTTCGAAATTTGCTTCGAAAACTTAATTAGATGAAACTTTTTGTTTTATGATTAATGATAAGATTTTTTAGGCTTCCTTGCCTTAAAAGTAAAATAAAACAAAGACTTTATAGAGTCGTTTATGTCTGTCTGTCTGTCACAGTCAAAGACACAATTTCAGAAAAACTACTGATAATAAATCGTCTGTTGATATCAACATATATTTGTATGTAATTTAATGTATCTTGCAGTATTTTAAATAGGTGTATATTTCGTCAAATTTCTTAAAAGATACCTTAATCTTTCAGTAATATAAAACCATCTAACCAATCAATACAATCCACTTAGTAATAGAGTTAACCTTTAAACACTTAATTGAAGTTAACCACAAAAACAAACAGCATACCTGAACGGCTGACATTACACCGATAAACTACACCGAATAACGATTTTCAATTGATAAAATATTAATACCATTTCGGATAAAACATTTCAACCGGTGAATGTTGAAAACAATATTTTTCATTCATAAAACTGGCTGAAAACATTCGCAAAGCTATAATTCAATTGCGAACAGTAATATGTTAAACTAGGCGCTAACAATGCAGGTAACGTGTTAATTTCTAGGTAAAAAAGTGGTAAAACATTCAGTTTTGAAGGAAATACACCGTAGGCGTTGATTGAGCCGAATTTTGTTTGGAGAAATGCAATTGCATTAATACACGGCTAGCGAATGGGTAGCGATGAATATTCACGTTGAGTTGTGTGCTTTGGATGCGGCAGTTAATAGTGTAATAGATCTATGTGGTATTAAAGTTTTGGAATTCTCTGTGCAATGTATATATTTGTCTATTTTATTTAGCGCCTAAATAAGTTTAAAAATAACGTTCGTTTTAAGTAGTTTTCTATTTAATTCGTTGTAAAATACAATTTTCAATGAACAGCTTTTGTTTACAGACATATACAGGTACTAAACAAATTTAAAAATGTTTGTGCTTAGCTTGGACTTTAATTTAATTATTTTTGATTATGTTTTTCATTCGTCTTAGAGAAATGGAAGCAAACATATATTTGAAGGGAATGGGAAATATCTATTATAATTTACCTAATGGAAATAAGTCATTATATGTATCCCTTTATCGGCACGTAAGTTCGTATTTACTACTTAAACTTTAAAAAAACGAAAAGTATTGTCATCCATCACGCAGTCCCAGTGCGGTTTGATGGGTGGGGCTGAGCTGAGTTATTGAGTATTTATTCTAAGTAACGTGTGTATTTTCCCCGGAAAGTACTTGCTTTTTCAACAAAAAATACATTTAAACGTAGGGAACATTTTCGTCCAATATTTTTTCAAAGTGAAGAGAAAAAATATGGATACAATCCTTTTCTTGTGTATTCTGTACCTTTATATTTGATACCGAAAAGCCGCATCCATCAAACCACAATCCTTGACAACCACATTAGCCAAAAATAGAATAATGCACAATTTCAGTCGAAAATTCGAAATTTCGTGTAATTGTGATATAGTGGTGCGGATTTGATAGCCGATAAACTTATCGCGGGTAGCAGTCGACGGTTTGAATACCTAAAGGGTTAGCTTATGCCGTGTTTTGTGGCCAAATTTCGGGAATCACCAACACTATATCGGCGCAAATTATGCGGTAGATTCTACTGGCTTGGCTCGCATTTCTGGTAACGATTTTATATTAAGTGTTTTTGCTGGCACTCGTAGAGGTTGCAACAAGTTAGTTTGAAATAAAATTACAATTTTATTCAGATGCATTGCTTTCGGTTCAGTTGTTTTAGCACTTCATAATTTTAAACTTCCTTTATCAAACTCGGTTGTTGAATGAACTAGATTTTTAGTTGCGTCATTCTTTTTTGCTATTAGTGGCGTGCAAATGGTTGTGCATACACATTTTGGAATGGTACTTTAAACGTATTCGTTTTGGAAGACAGAAACATGATGAAACCTAAAATAAAAGTAGAGTTGAACTCTTATAGATATAAATAAACATTAATTATGTTGAAGAGTTTGTTTGTCTGAGTTCGCTAATCTCTATTAGAGCTACCGATACACGTTTTTGTAGGTATATGATAGCCACATTGCAGAGAAAGACTACAAAAAACGGATACAATGCGAGTAAAACCACAGGGCGCTGCTAGTTTTGAATACATAATGATGATAATCAATTTGATTTAACCGTTTCACGTTAAACGACTAAAAACATCATCGTTTAAAACATAAAAAAGTATCATCCTGTAATGTCCCACTGATGGGCAAAGGCCTCTCATCTCACTAAAGATATCAGTACAGTGAAGAGGATTAGGCGTAATCTCAACGCTTGTCTAATGCGGGTTGGTGATCTCAAACACAACAAAAAACATAAAACAAAATGAAAATCTCTTTCAAACTCATAAGCATAAAATATGAAGCCTTTTCGTTATGTACCCAGTACGGGTATCATTATCTAATCATCGGACACAATATTCAATCACAATTAATATCTCCATCCTTTTCATTCTGTAAAAACTCTATGCGGAAAAGAGACAAAGTATAAATGGTTAAGCTACGAGTATAATGTAGGCGATATAAATACTGCATTCGTATAGGAGTGGCCACATCGGGCGCGAACTATTATCAACTCATTAAGGGTTTTGACAAAATATTCATCATATTAATGTTGAGCTTAATAGAGTGACGTCATTTTAATCCGACCATTTTATTTAAATTGGACCAGAATGTTTTAATGTTCATTCGTTTTCATTTTGGTAGTTCAGTTGATCGGTTATAAAATGTTTTGATACGTTATATAACTGGCCTATGTGAAAACGACTACTTTTTAAGAAATGAGTAAAACATTAGAACATTTTCTAAACATACAGCAGGGTGGCGGTTGTGTATAGATACGATTTTTTTCTCTAAGAAACCATGTCGGTTTCTTAGAGAAAAAAATCGTATCTATTGTAGTTACACTGGCATACTGGCCGATTTAAAAAAGCTACCCTGTATATATTGTAAAGACAACGTTGGTAACCGAAGATGACTACAACAGAACAGCGAATGCTTCTGGTAAATGATTAATGTAATTACGCCAATCATTCATTCGTTCGAGTTGGTTAGTGGCCAACCCTGGTGTCGGAGTTTTTAGACCGCCTGAAGTCCTCCGACATGACCTCCGACTGCTTATCGTGCCCTATATATCACGATAGTGCTCACATAGAAATAAATTGTGCCAATAGGATAACCCCACTAAATAAATACCAACTGATACAGACATCATCACAAGTATTAAAAGGAACACTATAATATCAATAACTTTAATCATAAAACGTTGGTAAACCGCGAGTACAGAAACCGCTAAATAAAAACGATATCAAAACCCAATCCATAGCAACAGTATCTAGGTTGTTCGAAGTATTACATACAACTATTAATAACGATAAACAGTAATGTAGGTAACATCGAATGAGATCATGGCCGCTTTTCGACGGTCAGTTTACGATTTCTTATGAAAATTGCGCGTTTCCATTAGCACACGTCAAAATGAGGTATACAGTGATGTGTTTGATGAACTGATGAGCTTGTTAGTAACTTTTGACGTTTGTTTATCATTGGGCGTCAAATTGACGAGTACAGAAATGAAATATGTAATTGCTGAAATGCTTCTTTGATAGTTTTGTTTATATTATGATTTATAAAGTATAGTAAACTTTTTGCAAGATCATTCAAATTAATTTAAAAAGTTTGAAAGAATATAAAAAAATGTAACAGCACATTTCAAATGTAGTACAACGTTCCGAGAACGTTCCTAGTTCGTTGGAAAATGTACGAAGTATATTTCCGTACAAGTTTGTTTCAACATTCACTACAACATTGTCTTGTCAAATGCATACGCTGCCTGTGGCGACGTCAACGTCAACAACAATGGGAACCAGCGCACAAGTTTTGCGTGCAAGAGTCCATCCCGATCGATGCGGCCAACGTTGGTTATCAACTTATTGCCCGATATTTTTATCGTACGACCGTAATTCGGGAATAGCCGACCAATAAAATAGTCTGTATTTGAATATTTTGTTCAGAATATTGGTGATATCATATCATGGTATTCATAAAATATTTGCGCTACACTGACGAGACTGCTGGCTGTCTGTCTCCATATTATTTATAATAATTCCGTCGTTCCGGCCGTATGTATTGTTACTTATTGATGTACCAGAACTGTGATAGTCGTATAATATCTGTGTTATTGTTTTTCTATCGGGTTCAGGCGGGTTACATTTTAAGGCTAGAATCACCTTTGCTTCAATATTCCCAATGATACATTTAGTAAGACACTTCTAAGGATTATTTTCGCTAACAAATTGTTAACTATTTGCTAACAAATTATTAACAATGTTTGACACTTGACGTGGCGCACACCTATTTTATTTAGCCGGCTTGCAGCTTATAAGCTCACTCAATATAAAATAATCGACGTCTATCTTAAGCTAGCACTACACTTGACGGATCTCACGTCGAACTTCTGTTGCGGAAAGTCCGTTACTATTATATTGCACCCACAATTAGAGGCAGATTATCCATTGACCATTGCTAACGTTTGTATGGTGTGGTCGCTGCGGAATTATAGAAATATCCACGGATTGTAGTGCGGTTCATACAAATATCTAGAATGCATCGTTGTCGATCTTACGCCGACGGATTGAAACGTTGAGGATGGATTAGAAGCAACGATCCGCAAACAGAAGATTGGTGCACGTTCGTCGGATCAGATAGTCAGAACGGTCCGCGGAGCTACCGATCTTCCACGTAGTATACCCGCAATTTAAATTATATGCAATAACATGTATTGGCGTGCCGCCGCGGAAGATCCGCAATGGAGTTTCCGTCTAGTGTAGCGCTGGCCTAAATCTTCAATCTTAAATGAACAGTGAATTGACTTTCAATAAACAAATAATAAAATACAATACGGTCTCAGTAAAACTACTTCAACAAATTGTTTCCACAAGTAAAATATATAATAAATAAATATCACTTCTCGATGAGGGACCCGTACAGCAAAGACTGAGGTTATTGTTATTTAACTTGTGGTAAATTGTTGAAAATATTGCAAAGCGAGTAGCGATTTACGTTTGTACTTGTTTCCGTGAGAATTTGTAAGATAGAAGGTACGTATTAAAGCAAAGGCCTCTCTGAAAATATCAGTACAGAGAGAATGAAGCGTCACCACGCTTCAACTAAATACCTATATTAAAATATACATTTTGAACGAACAACTTTTGCTTCTTAAACATATTTGAGTACTAAATAGATTTTAGAGTTCTTGCACAAGCCCGTATTCCGATTTTCAACTAAATATCTTGATTAACCGAATACAAAGCTCGCAAGACAAATCGATTAGCATTTATAAAGATAAACGCCATCTGTTTCCCGATAGCTTTACACAAATAACCATTAAAAGAGGAATTCAGACTAACCACTATGAAATTGAAATAAAAATTATACAGAGCAATATTTTACTCTTTACATCTGGTGCGCCGCTTCGGAAAAGCGGTATCGTTTAAATTCTAGGATTAAAATGAAGCTATTGTTTTCAAAGATCGCTTGGTAGCGAGGGACGGGTTGTTAATTTTTGTGATATTATTAGTATTGATGAGATATAGCGTATTTTTTTTAAGTTGTAACGGGTGGCAGGGTCAAAATGTAATAATAGTGTTGTGTGTAAATGTTTTAATAATTTGTTAATTATTGTATGTATGTTGCTATTTACTGCAACTCAATATTTTCCAACTTAATATTTGAAATATTTTTTAGACTTTTATTTTGAATACAAGTATTTTAAGTCTTGTTTTTCTACTTCTACTTGAAATAATTTTTTAACTCCATTTGAAGCAAATACATTTTTAAATAATAATATCAACTTGTAATTATTAAATATATCCATGCCGTGACCACGAGCGGTGCAATTCACTCGAAAAATCGGGTACGTATTATACCTAATAAATACGTTAAATATTCTAACGCAATCCAGACCCGTTTCATTTAGTATAATAATAGGTTAATAATAAACGTACTGTTATGAGGGTTTTGACCAACGCCTTTTTAAAAAAAATATATTTTATAAAAGAATTAGGAATTAGAATTAGAATTAATTAAAACAATGAATTAGATTTGAGACAACCGCCCGGAGTGAGGATTGAGAGACGACTGAGGTGATGGATGGATGTGGGAGTTACCAAAGAATAAGGAATGCTGACAGTGCGGAGTGAGTAGGAATAGGTAAGCGCGATTGGTAACAAGTAGGGTTTATAACACCTCCCCGGGGTAGACTAAACTTCGGGGATGAATTGCGAAGTTTAGGAAAAGGAATAAGTAAAGGTAGGGAGAGGCAAGGCTTATATATGTCTTCTAGTGCTAGGAGCTGGAATGTCCTGCGGAGTTTGTCCATGTCTGTCAGTTCTGTCGGGGGTGATAGGGTTCGACAAGGGTTCTATTTGGATTTGTTCTACAGGCGGATCTACTGGGACTGCTCGAGAGAAAAGAGGAAAGGTATAGGTAAGGCGGTTGTGCGATTTAATACACAATACAATTTTAAAAATACAAAATATTAAAATTAAAGAAATAATTAAAATTAACATAATTGAGAGATGAGTCTCGTACTTGATTATTGGGTGCTGATTTAACAATTTATCGGTTTCGCTTGTTATTGACTTTAATTGAGAACTAATTTCCGGTGTGAAAATATCAAGATTAATGTTTTGTAGCTTTTTACGAGGTTCATCACTCATTTTCTTATTGAATAAACTTAAATTACAACAGGAGTCGTTAATAATGTTGAAATCGGGCTGAATCTTAGTTACATTGATTTTTAAACTATTGAATTTAGGAATAAGTTTAGATGTTTTACAATATGCGTAACAGTTATCCGGAATTTTCGCAATTCCTGTGCCTATTATATTTATTATTACAGTTTTACTATTAGTACATTCAATATGGAGTTTGTTTATATCTGATTGTATATAGATCCAACTATTATCGTACAATTTGTTCCATATGTCTAGGTGACCATGGATAAAATCGATTTTACATTGTACCGGTAATTTGTTAATTACATTTGTTATTAATTCGCTTTCACAACTTGGGTTTGCGCTAGTTGATAACACAGTCATTACGTCACAGATAAATTCGTGAGTGCTAATAACTCTACATTCTTTGAGCGATTCTAGGTTACAATATTCGGTTTTATCTTTACTTATAGCTGTGTATTTACTACTAGGTACAATAAAGGTAAAAGTGTTCGGGTTTTTGCTGTCATGTGGGGTAGGTAGAGCCATATTATGATATAAACTATACTCCTTAGGGGAAACTAAAGGTAGTCTTAAAATAAAAATAATCCTATTATTAGAACTATAACATATTATACTCGAAACATTCATCAACATATGAATATTACGTAACTCTAAAACAATTGGAAGCTTGAGGTCTACCGGAAGATGCCTATAATTATCGATAAGTTCTTGGTATAACTGCGTGGGAGTCATTACGGCTGGGTGAAGTATGTTTAGACTACCGAACATAATGGCGTTTACAATGTCTTCTAGTTGAAACGATAAGGAGAGTACAGTGGTTTCCAAACTATGGAGTATTGAGTCAATAATAGATTTAATTTTTAAACTATTGTAATTTTGTGATATGTTCTTTAATTTAGATGAGAGTATTTCTATTCCTTCATCAAGTCTGGCTTCGTTTAATTTTATGGCATGTAATGTATCATTGAATCTAGATATAATAGAGGTTGTTACTAAAATGTTTTGTTTAATTAATGTGCTTAATGTTTTCTGGTTATCCTGTAAATTTTGAATAGCGTTATCGTATTTAATGGCATCGTCTTCGTCTAGTGTTCCAAAGATTGTTTTGGACAAGGTGCCTACACCGCCTAGCCATGCGCTTCTCTTCTGTCTATTGTTGTCTGTTAAATGGACAATAGAAGAATAAGCAGAGACGATGTCATTATATCTAATTGTTAGGGGTTCAAGCGCGTTATGGCACTCGAGCGGAGTTGCGGTTTCTATTTCAATTTGGCTACAGAGAAAACGAGTTGTACCTAATACGGAATTAATATTTTCAATATGAGATTCTATATGAGATATATCGAAAGGGGTTACTATATCTAAGTGACCTATGTTAAGTTTGAGTTCACCAATTGGGTCAAAGTAAATGCCAGCGCTTGAGTCGAATGGATGGACATATTCTGCACGACCTTGGGCCAGTACACTGTAAGGAAAGAAACTTATCTAAGTAACTACTAACATACTTAACTATATAACTAAAGTCTTAAGAAGAGGGGGTGTCGCCACTTTCGACGTGTTTGACCTCATCGTAGTGGTGTTTGACGTGGCGCCTGTTTATTAACAGGGACAGCGTATGGTTGCCATGTATTTTGACAACTTTAAAGGGACCTTTCCATAAAGGTGATAAAGCTTTGCGCATTCGTAGGTGATTTTTCAAAAGGACATAGTCACCTTCCTTATATTCTATAGGGCGCGTTTTTGTATCATAGTATCCCTTAGAATTTTCTTTAGATTTGCGGATAAATTCAAGGGCTTTATCTCGGGCATGTTTCATGCGATGTTGAAGGAGTTTGACGTAATCGGGATATGTGGTACCGGAATTGTCATTATATACCGAGTCAGGAATATGAGGTTTATGTCCGAATAGAAGTTCGTAAGGTGAATAGTGTGTAGTAGAGTGTACAGCGGAATTGTATGCTAGCATTGCAGTGTACACGTATAGAGGCCAATTATCTTGATTGTCATTTACGTATGACTTCAGGTACTCTTTTAGAGTAGAGTGAGACCTTTCTAAAGCACCTTGGGTCTGTGGATGATAGGGTGATGACCATAACTGTTTTATTTTAAGAAAATCGCATGTTTTCTTGAAGAGATCTGAAGTAAAGTTAGTGCCTTGGTCAGTAAGAATGTGTTTGGGAATACCAAACAAGGATATGAAGTGGAGGAGACAATCACTTGTCTCGGCTGCTGTATTACTGCGAAGGGGATATGCTAAAGAGAATTTGGTTAAGTCATCTTGTAAGGTAAGGATGTATTTAAGTTGAGCTGTACCGGATTCAGGCAATGGACCTACAATATCAAGGGCTAATCTTTCGAATGGGGATGTAGAAGTAGATGTTATTACCATAGGTGCTCTGTTTACTTTACGCAATGCTTTGTTGGTCTGGCATGACTGACAATTTTTGATATAGTTATCTATGTCACTGCGCATGTTTTTCCAGGAGAACCTTTCTTTAATGCGATTGAACATCCTTGCGGCTCCGAGATGTCCTGCGATTGGAATATCGTGGTTCTCTTTAAGAATCTTGGGAATTTCGCTAAGTGTGGGGTAAATAACATTGTTATGATAGATATGTACATTTATATTAGTGCCGTCGAATAGATAAGCTATCATATTATAGATTTTCGCGAAGGAGTGTCTGTCAAAAGGATTTTTGAAGTCAGATATACTAATATCGTTTACCGTGGGATAAGACATGATTATTTCGTCACGAGCATATTTTAGGCTTTTGAATATATCGGGGTAGGAGTGGTCATCGAAATGATGTACTTTTGTGAAAAGGAAAAGGTAAGTTTTGTTTTCAATAATAAGAGGTAAAAAGGTAAATAGGCTTCTTTCTTGTTTCAGGAATTCATCGCGTTCGGCACTAGGGGAATTAGTAAGTATATCTTGGACATAGGGCATAGAATCATCCATATCTATGGAAGTAGGTATTATTATTAGTTTTTGAGTGCCTTTTAACAGATCTTCATTGTGTTCTGTAATTTGGGTATTGTAAAGTTTAGAGGTTGATTTTAAAAACTTATTATAGTTATCATCAGGTGAGTTTACAGGTGTTGGAGGAGTTTCGGGATCACGATACGCAGATATATTTGAAGGTAAGGTTTCAGGATTCTGCCAGCTGGTAGAGGGTTGAGGATCTTGTCTTGTTTCAGGACTAGGTATGCTGGTTGACATAGGGTCAACAACAATAGGAGGAACAATTGGAGCAGGGGAATTTTCAGATTGTACGGGAGTAGGAGGATTCAGAGGACTGAAACCAAGATCTAAGTCATTTATTGGGCTGAAGTCAGCTCCCAACAATTCATCAAGAGTTTCCTGGTGAATTTCAGGAAGTGGATTTCCATTACTTGGGTGAGTATTTTCTACTGAATCTAATTTATTTTCTGTTTCAGGGAGGACAGCGTCTACGGGATATCTGGAGAGAGCGTCTGCTGCGGAGTTTAGTTTACCTTTGCGATAGATAATTTCGTACTCGTATTCTTCGAGTTTCAGACGCCATCGTTGGAGTTTACTGCTAGGATCTTTGTGATTGAACAGCCATTTCAAAGGCCTGTGATCAGTAATGATTTGGAATTTATTTCCGAAGATGTAAGGACGAAAGGTTTTGCAACCGTAAAGGATGGCCAACAGTTCCTTTTCTGTTGTGCTATAATTGCATTCGCTCTTATTAAGGGTGCGTGACGCATAGGCTATTGGTTGGTCTTTACCAATCTGTCCTTGAGAGAGGACGGCTCCTACGGCATAATTCGAGGCGTCACATGTAAGTATAAAGGGTTTAGTAAAATCAGGATAGATTAGAAGGGGTGCTGTGGTTAAATTATGTTTCAAAGTATCGAATGCGAGTTGTTGTGGATTTGCCCAATTAAAGGGTGTATCCTTTTTCAAGAGACTAGTAAGGGCCTTTCCGGTTTTCGAGAAGTCAGGGATGAAACGGCGGTAATAAGAGACTAGGCCGAGGAAAGATTTGATGTCCTTGGCTGATTTTGGTACAGGGAATTCAGTGACTGCTTTGATCTTTTCGGGGTTTGGCTTAACACCTTGTTCTGTAATTACATGTCCTAAGTAGCAAACTTCTTTTCTGAGAAATTCACACTTATCCGGCTGTAATTTGAGATTAAATTTACGCATTCTTTGGAAAATTGATCTAAGATTTTCAATATGGGATTTAAGGTCATACGCGTAGCATACAATATCATCAAGGTAAACAAAGCAACGTAACCCTAAAAGGCCAGCAAGGACAGCGTTCATTAGTCTCTGGAAAGTGGATGGAGCATTTTTTAAGCCGAAAGGCATTCTGAGGAATTGGAAGTGTCCTTCGGGGACGGTGAAAGCTGTTTTGGCTTTGTCAGCTTCATTTAGGGGTAATTGATGGAAACCAGAAGCTAAGTCTAGTGTGGAAAAATATTTCGAGTTGCCGAGTTGGTCTAGGATTTCTGCAATAGGGGGTATTGGATAAGTGTCACCTATAGTGACATCGTTTAGTTTCCTGTAGTCGATGACGACGCGCCATTTGCGGGTGCCAGAGGCGTCTATCTTTTTAGGGACAACCCATATAGGCGAAGACCACGGAGAGTCGGAAGGTTCTATGATGTTTTGTTCTAACATTTTATCTACTTGATTTCGAACTTCCGTTTTATGAATTTCAGGAAATCTATAGGTTTTTGTATTAATAGGAATATCAGTGGTAGTTTTAATTTCATGTTTCATGGCGCTAGTATGAGATAGTTTTTCATTAGGAAGATGGAAAACATCGGAAAATTCGGAACATAGTTGCATAAGAGCTTCTTTTTCTTCGCTGTTTAGATGTGAAACACGTAATTGTTTCAGTACTTCTTGGGTACGAGTGAAAGAGTCGGTTGTTGAATTGTTAACATTATTACTATTGTTACTTCTGACATGATTTACAGGTACAGAGTCTTTGACTAATTCAGAGGGGTCAAAAGGGGTAAGTTTTAGATTAAGATTTGAGTTTATTGTTATAGGTTCTTCGGATATATTAATTACAGATATGTTTATTCTATTATTTTCTTTTACGCGAACTATGCTATTTGCAATTAAGATGGATTTTGAATGTTTTTGATCTAGTATCATCCCTTCTTTTAATTTGGGGTTTTGTACAGTGCATTCAATTACAGTTTCCGTTCTGGGAGGAATCAGGTAGGTAGGATCTTGGAAGAACAATTTCAATGACAGTCTACCGATTTGGAGCGAGTCTCCGGTGTAGTCAATGTTGCATCCAAATGCGGTTAGAAAATCTGAGCCTATGATGCCGTCGTAGGGCAGGTTAATCTTATTTATAACATGAAATTTGTGCGTTGCTGATTTATTTTCGGAAAGTTGAAGTTTTAATTGAAAATGGCCTTCTGTGGCTGTGGGCATGTCACTCGGATCTATGCCTCTTAGTTTAATAGGCTCTTTATGAAGTCTGGGGGTCTTTTGTAAACATGATTGTTTTAACAGAGAAATTGCGGAACCAGAGTCTACAAGTAAGGATAGAGGGATATCGGAAATAGGAGAATTAACTAGAACGTGGGGAAGTAATCTTTTTGTCGTGTCGATATTGATTTCGTAAACCTTCAGGCTGTCGGTTTGGGGCTGGTTACCCTGTTGGTTAGCCTGTAAATTTGGTTTAGATTGAGCGAGAGTTTGGGGCTGGTTACCCTGTTCGTGGCTCAACGAATAAGATGCAGTGGAAATTGAATTGGGTTTTGAATGAGCGAGAGTTTGGGGCTGGTTACCCTGTTCGTGGCTCAAGGAATTAGAAGAGGTGTCGGTTTTCGAGGAGTTCGGTCCCGTACGACACCGGGACGAGACGTTTATTCGTTTTTTGGTTCAGAGTCAACAGTGTCGTAGCCCTCAGCCTCGGCTGGGTACTCGGATTCGGGGACATCGGATGCGAAGTGGACGCGCTGTGGCATCCTCGATGGGTTTTGATCTATTCTAAATCTGTTATTGTTGAATTGGCGTTTTCGGCATTGATCTATGGTATGCCCCGAGAATTTACAGTAACTGCATACCAGAGATGAGTTGTTATTCGGATTATAATTGGGCCTAAACGTATTGGGATGCGGAGGTTGGAAGGAAGATGGTCGCTGACTCTGGTCACGACGAGGTGGATTTGGCCTTGAGGAGGTCTGTCTTGGTAAATTTGATGGGTTTTGAGCTCGGAATAGAAATTGTTGGATTTTTTCCTCGGATATAGCAATATTGACAGCCTCATTAAGGGTCTTTGGCGATTTACACCTAACGATGTTCGATATACGGGGTGTTAAACCCATTTGAAAATGATGGAGGGCGAGCTCCTCCATAGCCGCCGTGCGTCCTATCATTTCCCTGCTTTTGTGCCCGTGAGAAATTGAAATTTCAGTAAGGAGTTGTGATAAGCACGATTCTATTCTTAGAGCGTACTGGCTTACGGGCTCATTATTTGTTTGTCTACATTCCTGTAGATCGGTTAGTAGATGCGCATAATGCTTTCTTTCAGAAAACTGTGTTTTTAGGAATTCTTTTAATTGAACCCAATTTGTAAACTCCTTAACAGAGCAGGCAATTTGTGCCTTGCCTTGTAGTTGGCAAAGGATATACTTGAAGAGTATATCTTTTTGGGATTCGGAAGCTAAATCATATGCGTTATTGCAATTAACTAGGAAAGAGTTTAGTGTTTCTCGTGAGCCGTCAAAAGTTTTAATAAATTTCAAGAGGGTGGATAAATCTATTTCTGGCTTGGGAGCCACTGTAACTTTCCTTTTCGAGGACCTTGTTGCAGGACCTGGAAGGGCAAAGGTTTCCTCTTCGGTATCAGTGACGGTGACCTCAGGCTTTTCAAATTTTGGGCTTTGCGCTCTACTTTCAGACATTTTTCTAAATAATTATACAATAACAAATAAGAGTTTGACAAACACAGTCTTAGAGTCACTTACTTGAACAGTGTTATATAGATTAGCATAACGTGGGAAGGGCGATCTTGAGATGAAGTTGCAGGGGTTGACCAGGGGATGCACGTAGAAGGATGCGGCGAAAAACTCGGACACGAAGGGTGCGCGTCGGGCTCAGGCGAAGGATGCAGTGGAGTCGTAGTTTGCAGTGGATACGGAGGGTGCGAGTCGTCCTCGGGCGGATGGTGTAGTAGAGTCGGAGACGGAGAGTGCAAGCCAGGGTAGCAAGGGTGATCACGACGTAGGGCCGGCTACAACACGAGCAGTGCGCAGCAGTGGGCGTATTTCGGTTTTTCACTCTCACTTTAGTACTTTTACTTGCACTTTAGTACTTTTACTTGCACTTTAGCACTTTTACTTTTTAGGCGTTTAGGGTTTAGCACTTTTATCACATTCACACACCGAATACGGAGACGTACCAGGGATTTTCTCGATTTTTAAATCCCTTGTCAGCTGCCACCAAATGTTATGAGGGTTTTGACCAACGCCTTTTTAAAAAAAATATATTTTATAAAAGAATTAGGAATTAGAATTAGAATTAATTAAAACAATGAATTAGATTTGAGACAACCGCCCGGAGTGAGGATTGAGAGACGACTGAGGTGATGGATGGATGTGGGAGTTACCAAAGAATAAGGAATGCTGACAGTGCGGAGTGAGTAGGAATAGGTAAGCGCGATTGGTAACAAGTAGGGTTTATAACAGTACGAGTTCATACATTTACAAAACCGCCTCTCTTTCCGCTCCGTACCGCAGACCGCTTCAGCTCAAAACTGCCAACGTCACGATTAATCGTTGGACAATTTTAAAATCGCCACGTTCGGTTCGAACGCAAAAAAATTACAAGATAGACATTATCTGGTTTTTTGACAATTTCTCTGCGTATACGAATTTTGTTCGGGTTTTTTTGCTCCTGACGGGAATGGGATAAAATGAAATCGGGATTGCGAAATAATATTTAAATTGAGAACGATTTTACTTTGTTTTTGTGTTGATATTTTATTGGGAAGTAATTGTTGAAACTTTTTGAGCAGTTTAATGAATTACGGATTATTAAAGTATTTCGGTGGTATGCACGTAAAAATCTGGATAATGGTTAGAAAAGTAAGATTAGTAAGCATCTAAAGGCTTTTTCTTATGTCATTAACCAACAAACGTACATTCAAGACATAGAATCACAACCTATAGATTAAAAGACTAGTATAGTATTTTATGTATGTATATTTATTTCCTAGTGTGCATTATGGTCCAGTCCAAATTGTCTTTGAATTAGCGATAGCCCGGTAGGTTTGAGTTAACGAAGAAGTCATTCAACAGTCATTCATTCATTCATCGGGTTAGTAAGTGGTCCATCCTGTGGGAGTTTTAAGATGTATGCTAATTGAACGTAGACAATGATCTTACTAAAGGCCGACACTATAAGCGTGCGCACGCCGCGGTTTCATACAAAAGTGAATTGTCGCGGGCGCCCGCGACGTGCGCACGCCACATGTGCCTTCATACAAAAGTGAACCGCCGCGTGCGCCCGCCGCGTGCGCCCGCCGCGTGCGCCCGCCGCGTGCGCACGCTGCGGGCGCACGCTTAACGAAGTGTTGGCCCTAACGGTACCCATACCTATGCACACAAAGACGCGTGTCAAATACATTACAACGACAAGTATAGTTTAGAGGCGCTTGTGAAATAAAACAACTATAATACATAACTAAAACGTCAAACAAAATTAATATTTGACACAATCTTCCAATGACACTTCTAAAAGCAACCTAAAGGCCTAAATTCCAGTTAAACTTCAGTTTTAATCCATCTACCCTTAAAGTTCAGCTCTAAGGGAAGCCTTCACTTCATTACTTATTTATTTTCACTCAATAGCAACCTTTACGCAAGGGAGGGGGTACTTTGTCAACCCTTTAAGTTAATACGCCCTGTTGTCAAATTACCCTTTTACTTATAAATGTGAAATAACTGGTGTTTAATGTTAACTGTTTCGTGAAATTAGTCCTTTGTGTAACTGGTTACAAGTTGACAAGACAATGTACAGAGACTGGCTTGGTATCATAGTAGTTATACCAACATAACTGTGTTATGAAGGAAGTAACGGTCACTCCAATGTAATTTAATTTAATGTTATACAATTGTTCAGATAATGTTGTCTAGTAGGTTAAAGTTAGGTTTGATAAAGATTGTTTCCTATTTAATTTTAATAATAATACTTTTATTACTAACAGTAAGATAAATATTGAAGAAATGCATGAGTCGTTAATTAAATAAAAAAGCACGTTAAAAATCAAGTTTAGTAATTAAATCAACGTTAGGTTTTCAAAAGAAACATAGACAAAACAACGCAAACTTTTTATTGAAACTTCGGTGAACAGTGTTCGGCGAAAGTGAGCTTCAGTCAAACATACTTCGATAAAACAAGGGTAACCCTAAAACCTCTTCTTGTTTACTAAAAATAAATTATTTGCTAAATGAATTAATTACACCCCCTCTGCAGTGCTTTTAACCGCCAAAATACGTTTAAAATGCCGTCAAATTTTAAGGAAACAATCTCAGAGTTTACATCAAAATATAAACCCCTCAAGAAACTGTTTAATTAATATTCAAGAAATCAAAGTGCGCTTTGAGTAACAAACTGTATTAAATTATTCAAAACGTTTGGATTTTTTAACGCTGATGTATCTAATATTGATACAATGCAAAGCTTGGACGTGACAAGGTGGTGTGGTACACTGTTCTCAGATATAAAAATGTATTTTTAAATGTTGAATATTGAAAAAGTTTTTTTTTGTTTTTAAATTAGGACTAGCAGCGCCCCGCGGTTTTACCCGCGTTGTGCCCGTTCCCGTGGGAATTTCGGGATTTTTTTTACATAAAAACCTTCCTCTTGAATCACTCTACCTATTACAAAAAACCGCATCAAAATCCGTTGCGTAATTTTAAAGATTTAAGCATACAGACAGACAAACAGAAGACAAACAGACGTGACTTTGTTTTATACTATGTAGTGATGACACAGAGCAGCACTGATGATTTCGAGTAGGATAGTTACCTTTTCAAGTAAATTGAAAAAAGAAAATGAAAATTTTGTATATACGTTAGTTCAATTAGGTTAGTGGCCAACAACTCCGATACTAGATCGGAGTTTTTAGACCGCTTCAAGACCTTACTCACCATTTTAAAATCTAACAGCACGCACTCTACATTAAAAAAAGCTCCATACTTCTAAAAAATCTTTCCCTGTTTTTATTTTACACAGCCACATCTTAAAAATACAATAAAAAATGTTCTCCAAACTCGCCCACCGTGTGTACAAGACTGGGCGTCCCATTTCTAACGCTAAATAATTCACAAGTCTGAAGGTTGTAAGTAGACTACGGGCCTAGAAACAGCTGAATCTCATGTTGTTACTATCATTAGGATACTGAATGAGGTGAATGGGTTAACGTTTATATAGAAGACCAGTTTTAATGTGCAGTCAGCTGAAAAAAGCATGCTTAGAACCTTGTCATAATTAAATAGGTTTAGTAATTATGTCAATGAGAATCGTCAATATGAAAAAGTACTCTATGGTTATCAATATTTGCCAAAAGTATAAAAGAAAAAAGGTGAACTTTTATAGCTGGTCCCAATAACTTATGCTGAAATTATGTAGTAGTAACTAATTTTACAGTAACACTCTACAAAACTGAAACTATTCGACTGCATCCTCGTGAAAACTGACAGGACATTTCACTTATACCAATACCTCCTATTCAAAGCAAAAACGGTAATAATGAGACAAGGCTCCATTCGTTTGGATGTTATGAACAGATAAAACTGCTACACATGTCATCTCTCTGTTAAAGATAAAATAAAAACACAAACTATATATAGCAATACACATCACCTTCGTTTCTTATCTAAGTATAAAAAATTTCTAAAGATTCTGTATATATTTTCGGTATCCACATTTACCAAGTGCCGTCTCAACTTCTTTATTCAATTAAGGCGCTACAAAAATTACTGCGGGGCATATAAATCAGTCTTAACAGCGTTTCTTATTATTTATTTATGTTAAATAGGCTTAAGTATCTACCTACGGAGTCCCTGGTACCCTTTATGGGCACTGAATTGAATTTTCTCGGGAAATAACGTTGAAATTTTATATGTTTCGGTTAGGTATTGTGTTATGGAAAGATATTTTTTTTGATAATGATATTGCATCATCCACGATATAGAGGTGTAGGTACGTACTGGAAATCTATAATGTCTTGTGTGTTATATTTTAAGAGTAATGAATGATCGACATAATGAATTTAATCACGTGGGTTAAAACAGGAGTCATATAAACATAGTTATTTTAAACCAACGCCACTTTAAACAATGACTTTCTTGATGTTTATTTTATAATTAGAAAATCTTGTAGATTACTTCTATTTTTATTAAGAATCAAGTACAACATAATTATGTACTCTTATATTATTATGTATGTAGGTGCGAGTAACATAATGCTCCACACTTTCGAGCACCTTTCTCAGAGAGTACTTTCGCATGTAATTCACCACTTGGGTCCACTGCTCTTAAACCGCAAAGTACATTGTTTGGTCCCTTACACATAACAGTAACACTTGACCACCCATAAATCTATCGTAGACTCATGTTAACTGTACCCACGGCTAATGGAATAACCCATTTTAAACTTTTAACGACCTCACAGCTCATGTTGTTCGGAATGTTTCGTTTACACTCAAAAGTTGAAAAATAATAGTTATTGAGTTTTAAGAACATGAAAACATGTATGTTGTTTGTTTATACTTAGATTGAAACACAACGCCTTGGTGGTCTAGGGGTATGTGTATTCGTCTGCCAATACTGAGATGGTGATATTTTTTTTAACGTTATTGTGCAACAACACAGTAACGTTAAAAAAATATTTTATTTTCTGTGGAATAATAATCAACAACACAATAAAAAAATTGTTCCAAAATTGAAATAGTGCAAAAAGATTGAGTATACCCCAGCAATTTCGCAGGCCTATATACTTTGTCGTAGTTGGGCCCGAAACCGGGAACTTCGATTACCGTCTAAGACCCGGTTTGGCAAGTTTGACAAGAAAAGTCGGGCTATTTCCTTGTCAACTTCACTGTAATAAACTATATGGGACTTTTTATAGGTTACGTAGTTTCAGAGTTACTGGTTTTGGGTCAAAACTTGTAGGGTCTTCGTTTCTTCCTTTGGGTTTAAGTTAAAGGGTAATGGCAAAGTTTTCTATGCGTTCTTTTTTGTTCTGTGAATACTAATTTGTGATAATAATTATATAATTATGATATAATTATAATTTTTTTTTATTTCATAAAAAACTTATAAAGCTTTTTGATATGTAGTTAGCTAACAAATGATTGATAATGAAAATTAGGAACTACAGGTTAAAAAACTTTCCTTTAGCCTTTCTTCCTCAGAGATGTCAAATGCAAATAGTAGAGTTTAATAAGTGAATTTGACAGTTAGTCAAGTGTCAATTTAATGGACGACTTTGAATGAAGCAGTTAGATTAATTTGCCTAATATTTTGTTTTAAACTAAGTATAAGCTGATGACTTCTTTTGCATAAAATTGTTATAAGTTTATTTACTTTTATCCGGAAGGATATTGAAAATTAACTTAAAAATACTCAGCATATTTAATCTGAGAAATGAAAAACATGTACAAAAATGTCGGCATAATCCAATAAGTACTTTCGCAGGTAGCTGTTGATTCCGAAAGAAGTCCTAAGCAGGGATAAAGAGAGGATTTCACGAAATTTTACGTCAAAAAGGTGAAAACGGAGTCTAAAGTTTCAAGGTAAAACAAAAAAGAAAATTATTCAGTCCAAAATAACCTGAAATAAATTTTATAACGCTTGTTTTGTTCTTAGTTTGATATCGCACAATCTCATATGTACCTATATTATATTTAACTACTTTAAAAAAAAAAAAACAGCTTAGTATAGCAGTATAGCATAACTGTTATTTTTTCTTTAATCTATAATCAACATAGTGTTAAACGGCTGGACAGGTTTGAATGATTTTTTTTGTATGCGTTTGGGTGGTACCCTGGAAGGTTTAGATTCACACTAGCGTCATCTATTGGGTCGCGGTGGACTTATCAAAGCTTGAAAATTTATGGATTTGGTCTGATGATGACATGTATTTCCACTCCGACACCAGGATTGGCCACCAACACGAACTTACGTGCCTATTTCCACTTACTAAACATCAAAATCATTATTTCTGCAATCTGGCATATTCATTCATTCTTTCTTCATACTAAAGTAGTATATATATAACTTATTGAAAATTGTTACATCTATTTATAAGTTCTTGTAAGCTATAAGGAAACTAATATTTATATTGTAACATACCTTTTTTTTTGGAAATAAAGAATTATTATTATTATTATATTATTATTATTATATCGAACATTTATCTTTCTATTCATAAAACCATATTTAAAGTCATAAAATCCACTATAAAGTTAGTGCATTGAACTTTTATTAGAATAGTCTTGAAATGATTAAAAATAGCCGAATAAGCGACTTGAAAGGCAGAGACGCCGGTTGGTTTTAAATGACTCTTCATATGCTAATAGGACTCTCTGCATAAAGCTTCATACTTTATGAGAGAGAAAATATCTGATATACTACGAATATTATCAGCTATATTTACAGCTATACTTGGTCCTGCTGATTTCAAATAAATAATAAATAAATATACCTGGACAAATTCACACATTGTTAATTAGACCCAAAGTAAGTTCTAAGCTTGTGTTATGGAATCTAATTAACTGATACTACTACATATACATACACAAATACTTTATAAGAATATATAATTGACACCCAGACGTCGTCGCCAACAACTATGTCTGCACATATTGTTGACTCCGGGCGGGGATCGAACCCGCAACCCCCGACACAGTAAGCGCTCTCACTGCCACTGTGCCAACGGGCTTGTCAATTTTGAATTGAAACTACGTTTACGGATACGTAATCGGGGCCGAAACGTCAGATAAAAATGTAAAATAAAAGCAAAGTGTCAACGTAGTTTAAATTCAAAATGAGGAGTGATCGCTTAAATTTAAGAAACTAGTATTGGTCCTACTGCTTTGTCCTAATAATTGGCTGACTAACGTTAGTTAAACTTTTTTCCTGTTGATGTTGGTTCGATTAATCGAAATACAAATATATGGTATGCCAATTTGATTACAAATAACTTGGCATTTCACAAACAATACAAAATTGGATTTCCAAATGTTATTCTTTTCATCTTTTTTTGTCAGAGGACAAAATAGTTATAGTGACTTTTTACAAAAGTATCTTGTTTCTTTACTTAAATACTACAATAATAACTTGCCTCAGGCCTAAGTCTGATTTTTGTGTCATGTTCAGCTTATTGTAAGAACTAGTGTCTAAGTAAGAACAAATCAAGTTGTAGATCGTAAAACAAATTATGCCTTCATAACTAATTCAAGCTAATACCGTGATTAGCCTAATGAATAGAATCCTTCAGAAGAAAAGCAACAAATCCTATTGTTTACATTAGATCCCGTTTCAAAGCTACGCTGCTTAGTAGTTAATCTTTAATTCGTGATTCGAATCCCTGCTTCGTACGACACCGCGCCTATCCGTTTAAATGGACAGAAAAATCGAGGTGTGGTCGATTCCAGCTTTGAGGTATAGTCATACTGCAACAGTCATATTTGGGTTATTTATTTATTATGATAAATACGAAGAAGTGATTGTGTAATTGTGTTAAAATTGATTGATTATGTAACTCAATGAAAAATAGTCTTTTGATCATCCATGGCATTTTTCGCTCCAATCAGGGAACTTAGCTACTTTTATAGATCTTAAAAACAATAAAGGTATATTCAATAATATTATAATTAGAGTATTGTTTAACTGTATCAGAACTAGGAAGTTATGGTTATTTGTTTTACAAGCAAGTTTACATGCTGTGAGTTGGCAAATTTCGCAGACGAAGAACTATATAAATATTTGAACTTTGTAAATGAAGGTTTTTTGTAAATCGCTCAGTCCAAGCAAACGCTTATAGGTCTCCCGCTACATGTATGACCACACATGGATTGGTAGCGTGCACTTTGCGGCGTCAGAAGGACAGGCCACGCCAATAGGGATCTCTGTGCTAACTAAATTGGAGGAAGGACCGGGAACCGAGTGGTTTGTCTCCTATCTCGTATTCCTATTGCTTTAGAGACATTTAATCTACTTCTTTGTAATGAAGTATTGTTTAGAATCGGATTTAAATTAAGGAGAATTCTATTTTAAGTGAGCGGAACTAATGAGCTGAACTTTAAACATTGTAAGTTGAGTTGCTTAGTGGTGAAAGGGTAGTTGATTTGAAGTGCAAAATATTGGTTTTTATTTGATCATCTCAATCATGGATTTAGACATCATAATAATCTAATAATCTCAAACTTCATCTTCACTATATTTTGATCAATAAAACTACATTGGGTAAGAAATTTTTTGACACAAGGCTCACGTTTAAAACTTAAGTCATCACAGCACGTCCATCAAAACTGTCACAAACAATATATCTCTCACACCAGCACAATAAATACAGCCTAAGGAACACTTCCTTTCCTACAGCCCTATAAACACACTAATTCGCACCCGATACACTAAAACTCTCTTCCCCAACCCAATTACATTAACAAATGGTATACATTATCATTGTATCGTATCAAAACAATGAGCTTCTGATCTGGACATCTGTTTCGAACAAACAGCACCCATGGGCCGAATCGATACAGACAAACTTACGACATTCGTTGCTTTGGACGGTAGAGATAAACAGCGGGTGTTTTATTGACCTTCCGAGACACTGGACGGGATGGAAATTGGATCAGATGGGGTGATATTACAGGGTGGTCTGGCGATTTGAATAATATTGGGCATTTTTTGGAGTGCTATGGTTTGGGCAGTTTTTGACAGTGTTGTTGTGTAATTTGGGCAGCTTATTCGAAAGTTCTATAGTGGTATGTTTTAGATAACTTATTCAGGTCCCATGTTCTATGTTTTATAATTCCATGTCGGAGGTCTTTAGGTGGTATAAAAACTCCGATACCAGGATTGGCTACTAAGCTACTCGAAATTAATTAATTGTAAAATCATAAAACCAAAAAACCAAATTGCAAGAATGCCATCATTTAACAGTTCAAATGGAATCTTTCAACATAGAAATAGTTTATAGATCCGAATGCGGCAAAGACCAAATTTTATCCCCAAACATCAATGGATCCAGTGGGAAACCACGCACATGGTGTTGCGGGTTGAAAACATTTTTGTATTTTGTTTCACAACTTTTACTAAATCATTTTGAGCCGTATCCAAGCGTTTGTATACTTATTAGAATTCAAATATAAATCTAAGGGACTTTAGAACAAACCTTTGATCTTTTAAAATTACTTTAGTCTCTTAGGGTGCGTTTTTACTAGAACTTATGCGTCAAGGGTGTACAATACACAAGTACAAGCTACGAAACTATGGAACTGTTTTCACTAGGTTATCTTACTCGTTACTGCGTTTAATTGTGCTATGCAAATCGATAGTAGTATGGTAAAGCTACTCAATTCATAGCACGCATTAACAGCTTAGAATGCACCCGTAGCATGCATCCGGAGTACGCAACCGTAGAATGCATGCGTAGCACGCCTCCGTAGCATGCCTCCGTAGCATGCATTCGTAGTATCTATCCGAAGTACACATCAGCTGTAGCACGTATAAGTCACAACCGTCGGTCGTGCAAGTCAGCGACAAACATTAAATAGGTATTATAAATAAGACACTTTTTCAAAAGTATACCAGTACCCAACTAGTTATAAGCTTGCTTAATGTTGACGATTATTTTCATCGTACGATATTTTTCTTGTAACACAATTACGTCATAAACATGTCAGTCTACATTTTTGTTATCAACACCCGTTTCACAATTTTATTTATAAACCTTCTTATTACGCAAGCAGATTAGATAGGCGTGGTCTGTAATCGATGTTTTATCGTGACCAGTGCCCGTTGAATGGCAGTAATAATACCTGTTATCGCAAAAATAATACAGGCCATTCGGTCGAAGACATAAGCCGAATTGATGAATTGATTCATGTTTTGGAGTATTTATAGGGGTCATCAAAACATTGGTAGAAATTTTCTAGAATTTTGGGTCATTGATGGGAATGTTCTAGAATTAGTAGAAACTAGAGCTTTTTTAAACTACGTGGTTTTAGTCGCCTTATTGCGTGGTCAGTTGTGGTCAGCGCACGGTTCTTATTAAACGTTAAAAAAATATTACTAATATATTTTGTTGGAGCCTTACCAGATTACTCAAGACTGTGTTAGACAGGACTAAAATATATATATCGATTTTGTAACTTTTCTGCGTCAAACAAAACTATCTGGGTTATAATAGTCTGCGATTGTATTTTGATTTATTTCGTGCAGTAAATGGATACAGTTTTAAACTTCATGTTTTGTTCTGTTAACCACGCATGCACTATACTGATATCAAAAAACTTCTAACTGATCTTTTTCAATAACATCAAAAGCGTAACCACTGATTAAGTACTGTAGTTAATAAAGTCTCGGCTAATAAGCCTAATGGCGCGTAAGAACACGACTCCCGACCTTCAAGACAAAGTTACAGCAACAAATTATTTTATTATAACATTCAATTAACTAAATCTTATTAATAACATCACGTAAAATGTTATATAACACCCTGGCTTCTGATTATTTGAATAACGAAACATTTCTGTCCACATTGGGTGCGCGGCATTGGCCGGCGTGGTGCCAAATGTTGGCACCTAGAATCAATTTACAAATTACTTTCAATAAAGGTTACCTCTGCTTTTGTTATTAGGATGTAACTTACGATTATATTGATTGGGGAAAGTTGGTTAAATATTAGTGTTTTAAGAAGAAGACTTTTGACTTAACATACTTTTAGTATTTATTAAAATGAGTATTCAGAGGAGATTACTGTCTTAAATTAGAAACTTTTTTAAGGTTTAATAATTTTGTGAATAGAGTTTCGACAGTCCCAAACCAAATGTTATGTTAACAGTTTTTTTACTAAAACATTATATAAGAAATGAATACACGAATTACATTATGTATGTTATCAATGCGATGAAAACAACAAAGTTATTTTTAGATATATCATATTATTTATTTCATCACAACTTCCCAATAAAACTTTCATCCTCAAGGATATTAAAGAAAAATAAAAAAGTATCATTAAATAACACACTCCAAAGCGCAAAACCTTTATTTCAAAAACAAACGTTCAGTTAAATGAACTATTGTTTCCTACAGTTCAGTTTCGTGCTCATTTTCTCAAAAACCAATATAGCATCGCTATATCAATAATAATCAATTGGTGCATTCTTGGCTTCGATTCAAGTCCATTACGTTTGCGATCTAAGCCGAGATTCAAATGTATTGCATGTATCCTTTTGTGAGGCTTGCATCTGGGATATGTACTTCAACTTGCATTTTTGATTCGAATATTAAAAGTTTGCGGAATTCTTGTGAAATATTTTATAGGCATTTTAATATGATATACGATTTCTAGATTTTGTGTCAGTGGATTTTTTGCATTTTTTATGGTATATTTAAGACGAGAGGCTTTTCTTCAGTAGGAAACTAAAACTAATTCTACTGATTACATTATAAAGGTATAATAGATATAAACATTCCCGTCCAAATACTTAGTAGGTACCCCTTTTTTACGAGAATTGCCAGCTCAGAAAAGAACAAAAGGTACTATAAAAGTATAATATAAAAAAACATGTTTATGTTAAGTAAGGTCCGTATCATTTAAGTTGCAAGTTTAAAGTAATGTCATTGATATAAACATTTAAACTAACTAAACCATTAAAAACATGTTTACACATACACAAAGGCATACACACATACACAAGTTATACACCTATACAACGTAAACATATTACACCTTTCATTCACAATATTTACTCTATTAAACCTAATAATGCAAAACCTTCTTGGCCACAAACGAACCGCAATATAATTCCATTACGATCATTTATCTTCACAAACACCCATCCAAACTACCCTCAGTCAATTTGCAAACAAAATGAAAGACGTCTCGTGACCAGAGTATGCTCGTCACGATGATGTTGCAATATTCCTAATTTTCCTATCATATTCTTCAGTAAGTGGTGGTGAATAAATTCTGTTATTTGGTTTATTAGTTTTGTTATGTTTAGTAATCCAAAATGTTTTATTTGTATTAACACATTAAGCTGGGAGCGAAAGAAAAAAATAAATTTTGTATTAAAACTTAATAGCGATTGTTAAGCAATGCCTTTTATTGGGTGGGTAGCTGATAGATCTAACCGCTACGGTGCTTCTGGAGGACACGTAAAATCGTAGACCACGGTTGTTTCCACTTTCTATTTTAACCTCCTGGGGCCCCGCGTAATGCCTGTACTACATAAAATTAAAAACTTTATTACACCGCCATCTGTTGAAATTTCATTGAAGTTTTTCTTCTATTATTGAAACAAAATATCTATCCGTCATCTGAGATGACAGTTTTGAGTGAAAATGACATAAATTAGGTTTTTTTTGTCATTTCTGAGAACCATGTCGTCGAGACCAGATCCACGTGGTAAGTAATATTGATTTTTGCTTGCAAATACTTATGAATATGATATTATTTTACGAGTAACTTATTGGTTTTGATGTTTTTTTGTTCATAATGTATCAATAATTTGGAATATATGCATGCTAACCACCCCATTCAAATTTTATTTTCAATGTCATACAGGTATTACACAAGGTCCTAATTACTACCGTAGGTGTTACAATCCCAGTGTAATACCTGTATGACATAGAAATGTTTGTAATATTAATCCGCATATTCTTATATTATTTTGTTTGATTTGCTAGGTTTGCGTGAAACCGACATCCACAACCTTTTAAATGAGTCGGATCTTGATTTGACTGACGAAGATGATCCAGAAATCCCACCCGAACATCATCATTTAGGCAGTATTTCCTCTAATTCTGGTTCTTCAACATCTGACTCAGACGAAGAAATACGCCCAGAATCAGAGGTATCCTTGGCTTCTTCGACTATAGCACCGAGAGGTCGGTCTACTACGAGGAGACCAAGAACGCGTGGAGGTCGAAGATCAGGCTTTGTGAGAACAAGGGGCTCAATGAGACAGAATGTTAGATCATCCTTGCCTGTTGGTAATGAATGGACCGGAGTTTTCTCACCCTTGGACATACCCATTTTCCAGCCTAGATATTATTTTATTGAGACTGATACATGGACTGATGAGGATTATTTTGCACAATACATAAATGATACAATTTTAGAACAGATGGTTGATGCGACAAACAGGACCTATTTACTACGACATGATTACAAGATTATTATTAGTTTGGTATTATTTTGTTAATTTGTTACTCAAACATTACGTTTTATTTTTAATTTTAGGATTACTTTTAGCCTCTAGATATAGAATAGTTATAAGTATAGCAAATCTGCTGACTGTGATCTAAGTACAAAGAAAAACTAAGCCAATCTGCTGACTGTGATTTTTGTTTTGATTCAAAATAAAGACAATTTTAATAAATATATAATACTGGTTTTATTCACACATCATGTTGTTACAAAATATAATAATGAAAAACATTTTATGATCAAATTAATATCCTATGTAATATATATAATGAGAAAAGTATCATAGTAATAGGAAACTCATGTCATATATATATGACATTGAGAAAACGTGTAATTTCAGCCGGACACGTTTTGAATGATGATTTTCTTTCTTATTGAAGCCTATCTAAATGATAGAGCATAAATTCAATCAAATAAAAATATATTTTTTTTTCTGGGCCCCAGGAGGTTAAAACTTCGCTAATAGGCTACCCTCGTCCAATGTTTAGAATTTTCGGTGTATAGTGTTCAACTATTTGAATTTCGATTATTTGGTATTCGATAAAGCCAAGGTAACTCTACCAAAAGTGATAGAGAATTTTAGTGTCATTTTTAAGGCGAATATATTCAAAAACAATTTCTACAGCCAACAATAAATACAAATTCTAAGTACAACGATGATTCATAAATAAACAGGCCAGTTGATTTATAAACAAAGAAACCATTTAGTAAAATTAAAATTCCACCCTTAATATACTTTAACAAGCTTACTCCCTAAAGGCAGAACTTTCCATTTCGATATTAGCTATTCAGTCGCAACTTATCTAATTAGCTGATGTCCTTTGGGAGTCGAAATATTGTTATTTAAACGTATTATTTGGTGATGTTTATCAATACATTTGTTAGTTAGTTATTAATTAAACGCGATAGACTGGCCATGCCAACAAATATTGGAGAATTTAGACATTATTTAAATTAAACAATAGTCCACAATTTATGCAATAACAATAATAATTTAATAACTTACAGTCCTAGCATTTACTTCAATAACCTTCCAGTAACGATAATCCTACTACTACCTATAAATGCAAAAGTTTGTCAGGCTGTAATATGTTTAATACTCTTTCACAAAAAAACTACTTGACGGATTTGGATGAAACTTTACAGTAATATAGATTATACATCAGAATAACACATTGGATACATTTTATCCCAAAATTCCCTTAACAACGGGTACAACGCGGGTAATACCGCGGGGCGCGGTTAGTAATCTATAATATCAAAATAACGTAATCAAATAACAATATTTCCGAAGAATATTTCCGAGAACATCAAAGTCACACTTCCATTATATCACTTCTATTCAGCCTTACATGATCCTTAAACGAGTAAAATTGAATTATAATATATATCATTATTCATTGTCGTAGATATCAGGAGTCGCACAATACCGGATTTCAGTCACATTGTCCAGGCGACACAAGGATTTTCGCCTTCCCCTTTGTCGATGGCTCACAATAAAATTTTATCCCGGAAACCTATCCCAGTTACCTTTTATTATAATGTTGCAACCTTCCTGCTACTTTTCACTGGTCTATTGTTCGCAAGCATAATGCCTGGGAACCTTTTTATTCCAGTACAGATTTTTGAATGTACTGTCTGCCTTTAATATACTTTTAGTGTTTGTAATGGTGAGGATGATTTTTAGAGGTTTTGGACGATATTAAAACTAAACTATTAGAATATTTTTTCAGTCATAGACCTTTTCAATAAGTATTGGGATTATGCCTTATAGTGATGGTAATAAGAGCTTAATTGATCAATAACAAAAATATGTCTTTTTCGTAAGTTTTCTGAAAAAATATTCTCCTTTCATCGCCTACTACAAAACTACCCTGACCCTTTCACACTAAACTCTAACAAAAATCAAATTTCCTTGTAACCCCGGACCTATAAGTCATTTCTCCAACGTTACCCTTGCCTGCGACATTATTATGACATTTTGAGGAGTCCGGTTCTTCTCTTTTGTATGTGCCCGGTAATGAATAGCAGACTTCTGGGCTCAGCGAATCGAGATGATGAGCTTACGAAAGGGCGGAATGGTCCCTTATATATATGTATTTATATAATTCATGGTTTTGAATGGATATGATTTAAATTATAGGTTTTGTATAGAGCTCAGTTTATCTGCGTGAACCCTTTTCTGTGTTATTCTGGGTTATTTGAAAAATGGGGTGCGTTTAATTCAAACTCAATAAGGCTTCTCATTTATTAAAACATTTGAAAACAAATTGGATTTGGTTTTAGTTCTACGCTAATGTAATGAAGAGTCCGATTTTTGTTTTATTTTGCTACGGAAATGAGCACAACGCGGGTAAAACCGCGGGACGCTGCTAATATTTAATTATAGACTAATCAATGCAATTTAAGCGTCATTTAATTGAAATTAAACGACTTTGCGAATTCTAAAAACAAAATAACACTTACACGTTCGCTTTTTATTGATCTTGCCACCTCTAAATATTAAAACCGCTTTATTCGCTACGACAGAACATCATTGAGGATAAAAATTAATAAACTCCATAACAGAACGAAGCAACACATAATAAAGGCAGGGAATATTAATAATCGGCGTGCTTGCGATACCGCGGTACATTTACAAACGCGAAGAATGGTCGCATACCGGGGTGACGCTGTGGCCCGGGGATTCATAATTCAACAGGACTTTGAGGTATGTCTTATTATTTTCTACTAAGTGATTTGTTCATTTCATTTGAGTGAGTGGCCATTTAGTTTTTAGACCGCTTAAAGTCTGTTTAGAAAAAGTGTCGAATTTTAAAACCGTCTAAAGTTTCCTACGATTGATATCTATATAAATAAAAATGAATCTCCAAAATGTATGAACGCGTATTACTTCAGATGGACTGAATGATTCTTCTTTTAAGTGTTCCTTATTTTCAGGACAAGTTTTTTTATAAGAAATTAAGTAATTAAAATATTGAAATTCCAACGGGAACGAGGGCCCTGCGGGCAAAGCCACGGCGCACAGCTAGTATAATAATATCAGAATACTGATAATTCTAGGACCGTAATCAATCGGTCCCGGTACATTACAAATCACCTGATATCTGTCTTATGTTAATTCCATAAAGAACTCTACACTTTGCAACTTATCTTGCGCAATCCTATGGATTCGACGCATTACGTAAAAAATCTTGTTATAAACTCATTCAATGTATGAATATCAATTAACATGTGAAAATTCTCGTTATAAGTTATAAGAGTTTCGTGTACAAATTAATCACAATATCAAAGAAAACATGGACCCCAAACGGAACACAATTAAATTTGTTTACACATTATGTAATAAGACCGTTTTCGAACGTTCAAATTGAAATATTTTATAGAAACGGCTGTTAGGGAGAGGTTAGGCTGCGTTCCCATTAGTAATATGTCGAGAAATTTTCATCAGAATTCCACAAAGAAGATGTAATAATTATAAAGCCCAAACGCAAACATAGGCTTGTGTACGGTGTGCTAGTATTTTTTTGTGCCAATCAGGTGAGCCAATTATTTAAGTATTTTTGTTTAAATGTTGATTTTATGAGCAGTCTTTAAAAAAAGGATTTACAGAAACATTTTTCTCACAATTCAATCTTAAATTTCCTAGCCTTACTAAACGAACATTCCACAAGAATCATTCAACTGTTCGTACTCTAGTGTGACGCTCCCTTAAAGGGTATATCTTTGAACATTTCATTGGGTTAAGAGCGTCGTCTACCAAAATTGCAATTAAAGTCAAAGGGGTACAGTCTTAGAGAAGCAATGTACCGTGATCCACCGTGTAAACGTATTACCCGCCCAAGTTACGAGGTAAAGCGGGTAATTTATTAGTATTACCATTTTGTTATCATTTGTCATTGGGTTGCATAATCTTTGAGATATTTGAGGAAAAACAGTAGACGGCAGAAGTTTTGGTGGTATTTTGACCATTATTACATTTTTGTACCGCTCGTGGTGTAGTTTAACTAAGCAATGTTAGTTCATTGCAATGGTTAAGCAACGTGCAGCTCGGCCCCTACTTGTATGGGTGGCCGATAGTGGCATTTCTATCTGAGCGCTACCGTGTTTCGGAGGGCACGTTAAGCAGTCGGTCCCGGTTGTTTCAATCGTCAGACCATGTCGGAGGCCTTTAGGCGGTCTAAAAACTCTGACACTAGCGTTAGCCAGTGGTTTACTCGAAATGAATGAATGACCTTTAAAATATCGGGTGAGAAAAAATGTAGCAAGTAATATACCTAAAAAAATATTTACTTTCTTCCAAAATGTCTAGGAATGTAAAGAAAATGTTTATTAAATCATATATTTGGAGTATAGCTTTGTATGGATGTGAGACGTGGACGATGACTCAACGGGATAGGGAGAGGTTGGAAGCGTTTGAGATGTGGTGTTGGCGTAGGATGGAAAGGATTAGTTGGACGGAAAGGGTGACAAATGAAGAAGTATTAGAATTGGTGAGAGAGAGTAGAACATTACTTGAGATAATAGAAAATAGGAGAGGGAAGATGATAAGACATCTCATACGACATGACAGATACATTAATAATATCATGGAAGGTAAAGTTGAAGGAAAGCGAGGTAGGGGAAGGCCTAGAATCAGTTACATGAGTTAGATTAAAGAAAAAGTTCTGTCATGTCGTATAGAGATGTGAAGGAACTTGCACTGAATAGGAATAGATGGAGCAGTCTGCATCGGACTCACCGACAAGAGCCTTGCTCTTAAATTTATGATGATGAATATACCTGCTAACCTGATGTCAAATTTTTGATAGAAAATATTTGCTTCTCCAGTTATGCCATAGACATAGGAAAATATAATATTTAAATATTAAATGAGATGTACATTTAGATTCTACCTTGTTGCTATGATAACGAAAAATAAACTTTAGATAGTGCTATTTACGTCAGAGTAGGTAAAAGCAATCTATAGTGGTCGTATTTTCATAGCCCGCTTCTAGGTTTAAGACCTCATAGAAAACCTAAGCCTGTTATTATCTCCTCACTCCAACCAGAGTCATTCTAATCCTACAAATAATTATAAATGGGAATGTTTGTGAGGATGTACGAATGTACGTATGTTTGTTACTCTTTCATGAACAAACTATTGGACAAATATGGATGAAACTTTACAGTAATAAAGGTCATACATCAGAAATGCACATGGGATACATTTTATCCTGAAATTCTAGCAGCAAACACCGCAGGGCGCGGCTAGTATTTACATAAAACAGTGTTATTAAGGAGCCGTAACCGTTTTATTATTTAAACATTTATCGCGGATTAATAAACATTAAAATTTTACAATGAACCGTGGTAAGTAGTGCAATTATACCAATTTAACTTTATTGTAGTATTAAAGTGATCGTGGCGTGCAATTTTGGTCCACCCCTACAAGAGTTACTCTCGCAATAGTATAGTTAAAAAAAAGTTATAGAAAAGTCTTCCGTGAGTTGTAAGTCAAAGCTAAAATACGAAGTACAAGATATACGAGTAGAATAATAGAGGTCAAATTAAATTATAGAAAAAAATCATACTTATACGGACAACTAATATAGAGCTTCAGTTATTTTCTCAGATGTAGTAGGTAGGTCGCGCCTATATATTTTGTTGAAGTCGAAAAATCATCTTCTTTATAAAATTTGTAGGACATACTTTTGTATCATATAGAAATGTTCCAATAAAATATTATTAAAGATTTTTCAAATATACAGAAGTGTTATTAAAAAAGTTTTCATTCATAATAAGTTCGAGCTTACCAAACTCGCCTCGAAACGTCAACAATGAGCACCGAAACCAACCCTTTTTAATAGGTATCATAGCGTGCAACAACCACATTTGAACACAAAAGTATAATGAACATAATAACAATGTTATTTTATAATTAAATTAATAGTAAGTTCACCTAACTAAGTGTCAATATACATTAAAACCGCGTGTTTGAAACAGTAGTCAAAGTTTCACAGTGAAAAAGTGTTTAAAACGACTAAAAGTAAATTCGACTAAGCGACTAACCTTGTAGTCAGACCCCTGAAATGATCTATCGATTGAAATAACCAGGAACGATAATTTAACGAGCTCTCTCTTGCGCTTTAATAAATATCTCACAATCGAAGTAGTAACCGAGCTTGGCGATGCTTAACCAATGCAAGTACGTAAACAAGTTTTACGCAGCTTGCTTTACGAAGGGATTCAATATTTCTCTTATAAATAATACATTAACTGATATAATTATTGTTTTTATATCTCGGCGAAATAAACATTAATAAAGAGCAAAAGTCGTGTCGTACCAACAGCTGAAGATAATGGCAGATGATAGAGAAAAGTGGAAAGAACTCCATCGACAAGAGCCAGCTCTTAAGTTTAAAGAGAGAGATATAGAGAAACATTTCAAAACAAGACCCTTAATTAAATAAAACTCGACAATATTGAGTGAAATAACTATATACTTCACTGGGTGTAATGAAGGATTAGTACAAAACTATACAAGATACATCAAAAGTCAGTTTAATAAATACCTAACGCTCGTAGCGTAGTTAGACTTTATGATGTTAACTCATCACGATTGCTAAGCAACGTGCAGCTCGGTCCTTCCATGGATGGGTGGCCAATAGTGGCATTTCTAAGCGTTACCGTGCTTCGGAAAGCACGTAAAATTTCGGTCCTGGTTGTTTTTACCGTCAGACCATGTCGGAGGCCTTTAGGCGGTCTAAACATTTCAAGACCAGGGTTGGCCACTAACGCACTCAAGTTTAATTTTACAACAAATGTTAAAAAATAAAACTCATTCTCAACAGCTATTAATGAGCTAAAGGATAAATCACTTAAACAGACTTCGGTCGACATTAAGTTAATTAAGTTATAAACATAATCGTTTATAGCCTTTATAACTGTTCAAATAAAGGCGCAAACACACTTAAAGCCGATTGTTGTCCAACAGTACGAAGCCTAACCAAACAACTTTTGTGTACATTGAATTATTTGAAAAGAGCAGTTTCAATGAAAACTTTAGCTTTTACTTTGTTTACGTAAATAATATTAGCACTAGACTTGGAGAGTTGTGACTGGAATTGTTAGATATGTGCGGTTAATTTGATTCTGTTGTCCAGCTGTGGGATCGCAATTTATTTCAAAGTATTAATAAATAAGATTATTGAAAATCACTTGAATTGGGGAAAAACTTTGCCCGTCAGTGGAGCATGTTATATTAAAAGAAATTACTCATTCATAATCAAATCGATACTATCATCAATTAATAACCCTATAGAAACTGGGGCCCCAAATAAAACTGATAAGAGATTGTTTTTTTGTGTGAACGCGCTAGTCTGAGAAACTACACAATTTGAATAATTATTTTTGTAAAGAATAGCCACACTTAACGGGAAGGTCATAGGCGAAATTCTGACGGAAAGAGGCACAACACGTGTAAAATAGCTATGTACTGCTCTTCGATCAATTAATGCTTACTTAATAATGTCGATGTGCTGCTAGTATAATATAACCAGGATCCTGATCTATTTGAAGTCAGTCTATGAAATAATCTTAATGTACCCAGAGATATTTAATAAGACAAACAACATAACATATATTTCCGAACATCAAGAATCCAAATCTCCAACACATTCACAAAAAAGCTAACCAGTTACAACACTAGTTACAAGTAGACTAGTGATGTAGTTAGTACAAATACTAGGAGTTGTACGAGGTACGGTGTTACCGGGTCCGAACAGAGTTCGGGATAATCCGTTTTTAATGAAGTTTTGTTCAGTTTCATCGTACTTTTGTTTGTTAGTCAGGTTTTTTGGAGCAAGCCCGAAATGAATACCTATCGCTTGATGTTAGTCAGTCAACATGGTGGTAAAATGATTGGGGATCAAAGTGTTTGTAATTATATCTTGAAAGCCTGAACAAATTCACTCACGGTTGTTAGTCCCTAACTGAGAGAATCTAGATTATTGTTTCTTTTTTAAATATTTGAATTACAAGGAACCAATTTTGTATTGAAAACTGCGATTGAACCTAATAACAAAGGTTCCTTCTTAATTTGATTCATAATTGACTTTGTGGGACGTTACAGGCTCAACGATAGTTTCATACATTTTATACGCAAGTTATGAGGTACCTATGTTTTATTTATTGGTACATCTGCACTGTTTCTCCATCAAACTTTTAAACCCCATATATCTACCAATCAAATAATTCAAGCAAATTCAAACGTAAACGCAACTTTAAACAATCCTTCATACAGATCACACACATGTTACTATACGTAACTATACGTACGTAAACACGCGGTTCAAACAGAATCCCTAAATGAAGGTGCACTAAATTATTTGGCGGACTTTGATCGCTAACGTACTTGTTTCCATTTTACGGATGAAGATTTCAAGCTGCTGCAATGTGAAATTCTTTTTTCACAGCATCGATTAGATACAAATTGAAATTGCAGATAATCGAATATTTGCAGAAAAAAATTGATAACAGACTGCGAGTCGACAAGTATTTAAAGAGAAAGCTTTTTGACATTTTATAACACGTTAACTCGAAGATTTTTAACGCACTAATAATAAAACAGTGAATATTAAAATATGACAAATAGCTAGCACAGTAAATAGAATACAAACGCATAATATATAAAAAGCTGTTATAAAGCTGAAGAGTTTGATTTCTCGTTTTTTGGTTTAACGCATTACGAAAATACCATAATAATATATATATATATGTCGGAGCGTGGCATCAATGGCGCCACACCAGATAGCGGTTTATAACGTCACTACATTATTTTTAGTCTGTAGAAGTTTAAGAGTAGTTTGTAAATTCAGTTGACTGATGGAATCGGTAGTGTTGTTATTCCGTGACGTGAGTTCTACCTTCGTGGTGTAGTCTGTGGTATGAAAATAGACTATGTTAAGTCTGTGGTGTTACGCACTATGACAGATGACAGATGACAGTTGTTCGATAGAGGGATGTGAGCTGGTTTGGTAGTCTGTGGCAGTGAGTGAGTGAGTGAGTCTATGAAAAGTAAAGATGGCGAACATTAGACGTTATGGGACGAATGGAGATGGTTGGATGGCGGATTACATTGGAACGTAGATTGGAGGAAGGATGTGTTGACGACATCACGATCGTATTGCGAATCGAGTATAGGATTAGGAAAAGATTCTATGGCGTGGACAGGACGACTATGGGGTGTAGGGAGGTCGTTTAGGTTCCATCAATTAATTGAATCTAGACGTATCCTAACTGTAATGTGTAATCCATGCTGATCGTGTGTAAAATACAAGCAATGTCATTGTAATGAAGTCCTGTGAGTTATTATTTCAAGATCAAGACCTAGAAATCCTAAGATGTTGGATTGACAGTATAATGCTCGTGCTTATCCTGATGTGACATGTCCCCAATATCAAAAGTGGGGTAAATATCGCTGTTTCCCGACATCAGAAGTGGGATCAAGATCGCTATTGCCCACCGTGCATCTAGCAGAGAATGATAAAGATCGCTATTGCCCACCGTGCATCTAGCAGAGAATGATAAAGATCGCTATTGCCCACCGTGCATCTAGCAGAGAATGATAAAGATCGCTATTGCCCACTGAGCCTGGATTGCCCACTGTGCTGAATATCATATCGCCATGGATTGTGTTCAAGATCAACCACGGAGCTAGGTTTATGATAAGATGAAAGAATATTGAGAGCTGCAAGCTGAGCTCGTTAGTGCATGTTATCGACGACGACGGCGACGACGACGGTGACGACGACGACGACGACGAGATTGAAATTCATGTACCTTCCTCTGGATTATGAAGCTCGTAGTATTCGGAGATATGTCTGAATCATCATCCCGCCAAAAGTGCCAGTGTCATGCGCTTTACGTAATGTTTATTTTGCAATTGGTTATAAAACTTGGAATGTTCTGTGAGTATAGTTAGTTAGTTTTCTACTCTATTGTGGAGTTAAGAAGGTAATTATGAGCTTCCGTTAAACTTGTACGTAATGTGATATGTTCTAATATGTTTTCTTATTTTCATGTTGGTGCAATGCTGGTAATTATTGTGAGCATTGATAAACCTCGTTCAGGGTAGAACGTGGTTCTCTTCTCAATCCTGTTACCTGAGGAATATGAGGGATTGCGGTATGCCGAATTATTCAAGAATCTATCACGACGAATTCACATTGGATGTTAAATTGGTGATGTATTGCGGTAATGTTTGACATGAATTGGCGTATTGAAGTATCTTAGTTGGGAAATATCCGGTGAGCTATTTTGTGATATTTGAGTCAGTTAACATTGAGAGTTTTGTAGTGAATCTTCGTACCACTTGATAAAGTAGAAAGTTTATTGAAAGTATTTTGGATGTTTATCCCGTTGTAAAATATGAGAGTATGAGTAAGGATTTCTATGTGACTATGTGACTTATTGAGTTCAATGTTCGAACTCGGCGATGATCGTGGTCTGGATTGACCGTACTGTGGAGTGGTCTGCTGAGACCGTGTGTTGTTGAGCAATGTGATTGCTCGTCGGCTGGTTGCCGTGACTAGACGTGACTAGACAAGCTTACTGTTACTTACTCATGGCTCATATTGTAATGTGCATTTGAGATTAATAGTCTATCGAAGTTAAAGTTGAAAATGACGTGGTACCTAGTATTCATGTGTTACATAGCATTGATGATTCCCGATTGATAATAATTTTAATTAACTTTTGAATGAAATCAAGAATTTTAAGGAAGAACAAGCTTCTTAATCGTCAGGTTGACCGAGCGAGTGCAAATTACTGTGGCCGCGAGGTTTAGAGGAAAACGAGTACACAATATAGTGTCATTGACTGGTATAGGAAAATGCCTGAAGGGCAAGTACCCATTGTTAGTGATTCTGAGCCTTGTGAGAATGAACTGTAGTCACTTTTGACTGTGTGGTAACTAGTTGTGCGTGTCCTCTTGAGTCTGGGTGGTCACGGGGATGATCACGGGTGGTCACTGGGATGACCACAGGAGCAGCTGATCACAGGGATGATCAGGGCTAGGCGTGATCACTGGGATGATCACGGGAGTGGCTGATCACAGGGATGATCAGGGCTATGGGTGATCACTGGGATGATCACGGGAGTGACTGATCACAGGGATGATCAGGGCTATGGGTGATCACTGGGATGATCACGGGAGTGGCTGATCACAGGGATGATCAGGGCTATGGGTGATCACTGGGATGATCACGGGAGTGACTGATCACAGGGATGATCAGGGCTATGGGTGATCACTGGGATGATCACGGGAGTGACTGATCACAGGGATGATCAAGGTCATGGGTGATCACTGGGATGATCACGAGAGTGACTGATCACAGGGATGATCAGGGTCATGGATGATCACTGGGATGATCACGAGAGTGACTGATCACAGGGATGATCAGGGTCATGGGTGATCACTGGGATGATCACGAGAGTGACTGATCACAGGGATGATCAGGGTCATGGGTGATCACTGGGATGATCACGGCCAGTCACAGGGATGACTGCGTATTAGGGCTACGGGGATAGCCGGACAATAGAGACACACACACTTGACTTTTACTTTGATTTGAGATTAATTTGATTTTTAATGGGTACTTGCGCCTGACGATGTTCTAGTTCTAATGTTTAGATAAGCAATGTGATTAGGAATATTGAGATAGTTAAATTTGTTCATTGGAAAAGAATAATAGTTTGAGCTTTACTAAGTCTTTCGTTGAAGTAGTTAATTAGGTCAGGAGTGACCGAACGATGGTGATCGGTACACGTTGAAAGCTTTGAACTCTAAACGTACTTACAAGTATGCACACGATAGATTACGAAAGATGCCAGTAAGTCATGTACCAGTCGAAGTTGATGTTAATAGTGATCCTGATGAGGATAAGTAAACTTGTTTTGGTGGAAACTCGAGTAAGGGCTCTATCGGCCGTATTGTGTTGGACCGTACCAGAGGTTGTCGTGTAGCCGTAGCTCAGTAGAAATCGGTGTCTACATTGTAGTCCGTGAGTACGCGGTAGCAGGCAACTCTGGCGGAGGTCGGGTTCTGGAGGAACCATTGAGTCCAGGAGTAGACTCGGCGGCTGTGAGAGCAATTGCGATTGCTGGACGGCTCGAGAGCCGTGGTGATAGAGGGGCTTACTAGAGTGAAGTTTCGATTTGTGTGGTTAATTAAATTGTGTTAATTTGTTGTTACAAGCGATAGTGGTACATGGCTCTGGTTGATATTTTTTTACATGGCTCTGGTTGATATTGATCGTGTTAGGAAGATGCCTGTGGGGCAGGTAACAGCTGACTCAGACGAAGGTGGAGACAGTGAGGTTGATTAAGTTGTTGATTGTTACTGGGTTTTATGTCGGTGGGTCAGTCTGAGTCAGAGTGCCGTAGCTGTAACCCGTTAGAAATCGGCGTCTACTACTTGTAGTAGTCCGTGGGTAGGCAGTAGGCGGTAGCTCTGGGTAGTGTGGTCGGGTCTTGCCTGGTAGCGAAGACCGTAGAGTCATGGGACGACTCGGCATTCCGAAATGGAAGTGCATAAAGGGCAAATGCGTTTGCTAAATCTTGTGTTGTGACCACGAATAAAGCTCAGTAGTAAATCAATTGTGTTTAAATTGTTGGTTGTGTGTGAATAATGAACCAGAGTCTGTCACTGTTGCTGGCCCCAGGGTTTTGGTAGATGAAACGTTATCATAATTTACTTTGTGATTTCTTACGCTATTTGATCATATTGTTAATCTGAATTTGAGTTGTTAGTAATCATAGTTAGTAATTTAAAAGAAAAACTATACAGTTACAAAGTTTCTTTATTTGAGCTGTTTGTAGAAATATGATTGGTCAGAAGTGGCCGAGGCGAACAAATACTCTCGTTGGTTATTTCTGTGCAGGTTAGCCAACACACGAGGACGTGTGCTAGCAGGATGGCCGTGTCGGAGCGTGGCATCAATGGCGCCACACCAGATAGCGGTTTATAACGTCACTACATTATTTTTAGTCTGTAGAAGTTTAAGAGTAGTTTGTAAATTCAGTTGACTGATGGAATCGGTAGTGTTGTTATTCCGTGACGTGAGTTCTACCTTCGTGGTGTAGTCTGTGGTATGAAAATAGACTATGTTAAGTCTGTGGTGTTACGCACTATGACAGATGACAGATGACAGTTGTTCGATAGAGGGATGTGAGCTGGTTTGGTAGTCTGTGGCAGTGAGTGAGTGAGTGAGTCTATGAAAAGTAAAGATGGCGAACATTAGACGTTATGGGACGAATGGAGATGGTTGGATGGCGGATTACATTGGAACGTAGATTGGAGGAAGGATGTGTTGACGACATCACGATCGTATTGCGAATCGAGTATAGGATTAGGAAAAGATTCTATGGCGTGGACAGGACGACTATGGGGTGTAGGGAGGTCGTTTAGGTTCCATCAATTAATTGAATCTAGACGTATCCTAACTGTAATGTGTAATCCATGCTGATCGTGTGTAAAATACAAGCAATGTCATTGTAATGAAGTCCTGTGAGTTATTATTTCAAGATCAAGACCTAGAAATCCTAAGATGTTGGATTGACAGTATAATGCTCGTGCTTATCCTGATGTGACATGTCCCCAATATCAAAAGTGGGGTAAATATCGCTGTTTCCCGACATATATATATATATATATATATATAATTGTTTGTAATGTAATTGATAGCCGTATTCAATGTAAATGTTATAAGTTATTTTTCATCCCGAAATTCTCACTGAACCGGTCACAACGCGGGTAAAATCTCGGGGCAATGCTAGTCCAAAAACTCAAAAGTGAAAACCACGAACCATAAATCTAAAATTATTATGTAATGCCTCATGCAAACAAGCAAATCAATTTCACATTATCAATGAGTTGATATAATTAATTATTATTTAAATATGTAAACTAATTAATATTCACATTGGGAGCATCTGTCGACAATTATTGTGCATTATAAATTAATTGTCACAAATATCGTTATTGTACGATAATGTTATCTGTTATTCGATGCACCTGTGAGAAAGATACCATGTTATATGATAGTGTAGATTTATAATAAACTAGCAGCGCCCCGCGGTTTTACCCGCGTTGTGCCCGTTCCCGTTGGAATTTCGAGAATTTTTATACACATAATCCTTCTTCTTAAATCACTCTAATAAAAAAACCACGTCAAAATCTGTGTAGTAGTATTTGAGTTTATTGCGAACAGACAGACAGACAGACGCGGCCGGGTACTTTGTAAAACAAAAAAATATGTAGTGAAGTTCAGTAAGCGATGGATTTAAAAACTGATAAGCCAGTTTATTCCTGGGATTTGAGCTAATAAGCCAATTAATTCCTAGGACTTTATAAATATATACCAATAACTTTTACTTTACATTACAAAAGAAACACACATTAAGGGTGGGTTGTTTTAAACGGTAGCTTCTGTACCATACATTCGTTAAAAATAATATATTGTGATGTTGACGCTTGCTTCCTAAACTCAGTTCAGTTTTAAACTTAAAACATTGAAAGGGAATTTTACTTTCAATTTTTTTAATATGTGGATGGACATTTAATACATATACATAGCCTCAGTAAAAATAACTGCTGAATGCAGCTAGCGCCCTAATAAGATCAATATACTAAAAGATATAAGCATCTGATTATATCATTCACTACTCATTTAATTTGACGACCACATTAAAATTATTATCAGATTCGAGTCAAACACAATTATTCGATATGGCCAGTTAATTAGGTGAAGGTTTTTTTTGGTTTTAATTTAAATTATGGATATCATTTCATCGTGTTCATTGTGTTGACATGTCCTGTTTGGTGTATTAGGGTAGGTTCAAACGGTAGGTTATCGTAACTTATACATTCGTTAAAATGTTTAAGATTGAGAACAATGTTAAATGTATATTAAATATACCGCCGCAATGCTCTTAGATGTTATATTGTTTTGTTAGTCCAGGTTATATTATGTTATATAATACTAAACTACTTATAATATAGAAAACGCTGCCTGACGCGTATTACCTACGTATTTCTGAACATGTTATTTTGTCTACGTAAAGTCTATGAAGTGTCTGTCATGTCTTATAGAGATGTGAAGGAACTTGCACTGAATAGGAATAGATGGAGAAGTCTGCATCGGACTCACCGACAAGAGCCTTGCCCTTAAATTTATGATGATGACAGTCTATGACAAAAATGTTAACGAAATGTCTATATATTTGTTAAATGCGCTGTTTTATAACTTACATGACAATCTGTTAAATTTATTCAGGCACTAGAGAAAGCCATAATTTTCATTTCGTCCGCTGAGACTGACTTTTTGTGATAACGTTTACTGATCTGTAAGCGTAAACTGCAGACTTCATACATATTGGAGTATATTTGACAAGCCCGTTGGCACAGTGGCAGTGAGAGCGCTTACTGTGTCGGGGGTTGCGGGTTCGATTCAATTTTAAATTCTTATAAAGTATTTGTGTATATACTCGTATATGTATATCAGTTAGTTAGATTCCATAATACAAGCTTGGAGCTTAGTTTGCGTCTAATTAACCGTGAGTGAATTTGTCCGGGTAAATTTATTATTATTAAGTGAAATTCCAAATACTCAAATTAAATCCCTATACTACATATTTCAGTTTTTCTACTTTTAACGTGTCGTTGCTAAGACATTCTTAAAAATGTTTTATTTCATCATCAGTTTATTGTACTATTCCAAAAACGCTGATAGAGCCAATTATTTTCAAGAAGCTGTTATTGAAAGTAATCCATCATGACGCAACCAGAAAGGGCTTTTAAACCGAAGTGCGATCCAAAAATATACAGCTGTAAAACTATTAGTAATAAAGGCGTGTTCCTGGCGGTACTTAACGTTCGGGTTGAGTACAGATATAAATAATTTCAAGAAATAGGTAACGGGTTTTATACTGAAAACTCCCCATTTACACTTATATTATAAAGAGGAAAAATTTGTTTGTTTGGTTGTAATGAATAGGCTCAAAAACTACTGGACCGTTTTTTAAAATTCTTTCATCATTCGAAAGCTACATTATCCACGAGTAACATAGACTATTTTTCATCCCGAAATTCTCACAGGAATGGACACAACGCGGGTAAAACCGCGGGGTGCTGCTAGTGTTAAATAAAGCAGATTTAAATTGCAATCTACTAAATGTGTATTGTCTTGTACATAAAGATGTTAAAAGGCTTCGTATATTTTGAATGCAAAACGATTGTCAATCATCAAGGAAAATTGTTACTTTTAACGGCAGGCATTATTAAACGATTTTAAAGCATATAACACTTTTAATTATTTTCGACAAAATAATCTGTATGGTCTTATTGACTAGGACCAAAGGGAACACACAACACCACGTGCCGTGGAAACTATTGTGTAAACTGTGGTTATGTTATTAGAGAAAATAATTGGTTTTAGTGCAAATATTTGCGTTAATTACAAAATTGAAACGTGTGATCGTTTTGTTTTTATTAATAACTAATTGTGCCCTGCGTTTTCACATTCTATGATTAATCACTTAAGAACTTTTAAAATATATTAATTCAAATATAAACAAATCGTCGCAGTCATTTTTAGACTAACAAACAACAATTCATTTTTATAACTATTAATAAAGAAGACAAGCAAAGGAAACATATTTCTTTGAAAACCAAATTGCATTTGTTAAGTATAATAAAGGTTAAAATATTTTCATTTCTCTCTTTAATCGGCTGACTTACTCTCGTACTCAGAGAAGTCAAATGCTTTCTTAGTAGATATTTAATGAGTGTTTTTGACATATAATGTATGAAAACTTACGTCAGTTAGTTAAGTGTTCATTTAATGGACGTTTCTGATTGCAGCTGAAGCTGTAACTAGCTTCTGAATTCATTCAATATTCTATAATTATGATAACACTGTTACCATCCACAATAATGCCAATTATTGTTTTGTATAACTAAATACTTATTTTAGTTACACATAAACCTTGCTTCGGAGGGCACGTTAAGCCGTCGGTCCCGGTTACTTTCTTCGGATAGTAGTCGTTATATGAGCCATGTCAGAGGCCTTTGGCGGCTCTATAACTCTGACACCAGGATTGGTCAGGTTGACCATCCACTCGATGAGGAAGAAGAAGAATAAACCTTTCAAAATATAACCAAACTAGCCGCACCCCGCGGTGTTGCCCGCGTTTTACCCGTTCTCGCCGGAATTTCGGGATAAAATGTATCCCATGTATTATTCTGATGTACCTATATTACTGTAAAGTTTCATTCAAATCTGTTCAGTAGTTTTTGCGTGAAAGAGTAACAAACACACATACATACATCCATCTTCACAAACTTTCGCATTTATAGTACTAGTAAGATAATCATTAGACCAGTCCTTACTAACTACCACACCATCTGTGGTACACCATCGGTAATTCCGACCCCGTACAGTATTAAGCAACTAATACAACGTTATGAATAACAAGAATAGCCAACGATTAGTTATAACTCAGCCATGTGTGTTTAGTTTGTTTATAGCCGAAGTTAAGGTACGTTTACACTGGCCGGCTTGGAGCCGATTGCGAAATGCTCGCTTTAATGGACGTGTCTAAATATAACGTTAGTGTTTTATTAAACTTTGTTACAGGAAGCTTTTTATAATGGTGGTTATGAGAATTTTTGTGTTTGGTGAAATGTTACAAGAGTTTAGCAAAGTGTTGGCGTTTTCAATGAATTTGTATGACTTCTAATAGTACTTCTTCTATATATACTTCTAAATATTGTACAGATAATATATTGCTGAAAGTTATTTAGATAAGTTAGATATCTTTCTTACTGTACTGAGGTGAGTGAGATGAGAGGTCTTTGCCCTTAGAGACATTACACTTATTACAGGCTTACTTAGATACGGTGTTCTATATTTTGCGGTTACACTATCTCTCTCACTCTCTCTCTCTCTCTCTCGATGTATAGGATGTATAGATTATTTTTGAAGTGTACTTAAAATCAAAAATATTTTGTTAAATTTTCTCTACAGTGTACATTAATTTCACAATATCGACAAGTAAGTCGTAAACTATGTTCAACCGGATTATAAATACAGATATAAATAGTTCAATTGATGATAGATTGTAACAAGGAATTCGGCACATGATTACATTGCCGTTTCGTTTTTAGGCGCAGAGTTAAATTTGTTCTTTCAGTGTTATATAAGTATATAATCAAGTATATATAATCGTATAATCAATTTTGTCTAGTTTCGTGCTAAAGCGAGTAGCAATAGTGAATCTGACTGACTGGTTTGCTGACTTTAAAAAAGGAGGAAGTAATCAAATGCCAATGCTTGGCAAAAGCTTCTTAACTCACCTAAATACAAGGTACGAGTACTCAATTGATTATTTTGCCTTCAAAGAACTGTTTTTCATTATAATAATAATTGCTTGAATAACATACTTTATCTGTTAGTTACTATATAAAAGGAGGTTAATCAGTGGTTTAATGTACGCAAATTACTTAAGTCGTTTTAATTTAACTCTGTGAGTACTCGTATAGCAGTGACTTAAAATAAGTTTCTTACCATGAAACTATAAGAAAAAGATAACTCCCGATAATTCCAATAATGTAGTACACATTGCGCGTTATGATAACGCCTAACCGCAGCTTACAGTACTCAGCGTTCAATGTATAATAAATTTTGATTGCCCATACCGCAACCGATATTCAAGTACTACCATTACCTACAAAAGAGTTTTAAAATTTCAAACTTTGAAGTCTCTATGGCTGCAGGAATAAGAGTCAAATTCAAACAACGTTTGCTTTCAAAGGTTTTCTTTAGATTCGGTTATGGGATACAATAAGTAGTTATCATTTTTATAACAAGAGTTTATTTTTTAAAATTGTAAGTAAAATTTTATAAAAATATCATAATATCCGTAAATAATAATAATAATTGCCGAATAGTACGCAAATTTTTACAAACCGACCAACCTACTTCCGAAAACATAATCATAGCCACCACCTCATCACACTTAACTGATGTACACTTGGCTTAGGCCCGTGTACATGGTAAAACCGGTGTTTCGCCGAGAATTGAAAAATTTTAAAAATAAATAATAATAATAAATCGTTTATTTCTCACCATAATCATACAAAAGACGGTAGTATTAAATATAGGGATATCCTTTATATTTTAGCTTCTACTATCTTTGATGATCGTACAGTTCAGAGAATGGTCAGATTAAAAACTAACTAATGTTACGAACATATCAAAAATAATTTGTAATCAAACAACTTTGAAGTTTCTATTAAAACAATCTATGGGAAATAATATTATAACATGGGACTTTTAACTAAGTGTTAAAAGTAAAGTATTAGTCCATAATTTCCCACAGCTGGGCAATGTCCTCTCATCTCACTGAAGATATCAGTAACAGTGTGCGAGAAAAAATTTAAACAGAAGGATGAAATGAGCAATTACATATCGGTAACCAAAAATCATATATTTTCACTAATAAACGGGTCACGGATCTCGTAACATTTCTAACCCAATAATTAGTAAAGCAATTAGCGGAGTGTGAGGTCGATCGGCCCCAATAACAATTAGAACCGCGCCGGAACAATGACTCACTGACACAACACAATACTATATTGTTTATGACGGTTAAATTAACTGAGATTTATCACCACATTTTTTATGTTACCTCTTAGATTTTTCTTTACAAATTTTATAAAATAGGAAGTTTGTTCCTATTTCACAAAATGTATGAACGCGACTCAACTAAGTCTGGGAAAATAACGTAAGCGCGAAGTTCCATTTCATAGCTATGTACATATGTAAGCATCTTAATACGTTCATTAGTTTCGTTAATCACTTAAGCAAAATTAGACATTGCAAAGAATCGGTTAAGCAGTCACCAAGAAAAGTGTTATTTAAAAAACAACTTCTTTATAGAATTGTGACTTGTAAGTTAAAACAAAAGTTTAAGCGGCAAAGCTATTTGAAAAGTTCATCTTGCACTTATAAGCTCTAAGTAAAGTAGTAAAAGTGTCTTTATTTAAATTAGTTGATACAAAGTTTTTAATTTAAATTTTTAAGTTTTTTAATCGCAAAACACAGAGTGCATTTAATGTATTATTAAGTTGTTCAAATAGAATAAGAATGAGGATCGTTTTTAAAGAATGTTTCAATTTTATAATTACATTCTTGCCATTGTTTATCATTATAATATTTGATTTTTAACTTTTACATCAAAAAGTTGACTGTATAATCAATGCCAAAACAGTTATTAATTTACTTGTTAAGAAATCTATAGTATCATATTAAATACTTGAAATAACAACAATAAATAAAATAAATAAATAAATAAAATAAAATTTATTGCTACAAAAAATACAGAAATCCACAAGACTTAAAACTAAAAAATTATGTAGCAATGGGAGGCGTCTCAGCTGATGTTCTACCTGGCCCGAGGCCTCGGTAGAACGCTGGTTTTCAGACGCCCCCTATTCTTATTGGATATACTAATATAATTAAAGATGACGGTACATATAATATAGTAACATTAAAAATAGAATAAAATAGTAACTAATAGAAAAAAAAAATAAAAATTTAAAAACAGAATTAACCGAAACGGCGGAACAAGCGCTGATTGTGGGCGATAGCGTTAGTGAATATATTCAAACGTTTTGCATGTGTGTGTGTGTGTGTGTGTGTGTGTGTGTGTGTGTGTGTGTTTGTGTTTGTGTTTGTGTATGTGTTTGTTTGTGTGCGTGTGTCTGTTTATCACGACGTTAAGTATTTTAGGATCACTAGAAAAATGAATTTAACGACAGTGTGTACCTATAGGATTCTAATACATTTTCTGCTGCAATTTGTCTTTTCAGTAATGCACATTTGAATTTATATTTAAAACAGCATAAACTCATTTTCATTTTCATAGGTGGAGGTATATTGTTCCATATTTTTGCAGCAGTAAATTTAAAACAGCTTTTAAAACGATAAAACAGCTTTTAAAACAATAAAGGTAATTTATAAAAGAAATGACAACAATATTCTAATTTCAAAATTTACATTGCAAAAATTGCTTTAAAAGTTAAATCGTTAAGTTTCATTCCGTAATTTAAGTTATGTTCTATAATTTAAATGGTGATTGCATAATTTACATTCGGCGACATAAATGATATGAATCGCCGAAAAAGTTCTGTACATTTAAATAACCTATGTATAACGAAATAATACGACACTTTACATTAATGTAAACGCTGATACCGAACACTGAACCGCATTTACAATCGTGCGGTGATTGCAATCATGTGAGTTTGAAAAATTTATTTCGGTTATCTATTTTGGTGGTGATTGTACAGTACTGATGAAAATTCGAGTTTTATCCGTTGCCGTGGAAATTTCGGGATTGTTTTATACTTATAAACCTTCCTCTTCAATCACTCTACACTATTAAAAACACTGCATTAAAATCCCTTGCGTAGTTTTAAAGATCTAAGCATATATAAGGACAGACAGACAGCGGAAAGTGACTTTGTTTTATACTAAGTAGTGATAGATAGTCAGTCAGCCTGTAAACTATATTGTTAAGCACTATAATACTCTGTCAAATCAAAGAAATGTCATTGATTATGTTAGTTATAAGAGTAGATATTATAGTAGTTTGATTAAGACAAGATATGCTTAACATTTAAATGGACTTATTTTAGTAAACCGTATTAAGAAGATATTGATTGTAAGAGGAAGGTTTTACTATTTGAAGTACCAACTAAAACCCGGAATTAATGAAATTCCCCTTGCGTTGAGGAATTTTCTAATGAGTAGAATTAGCTCCATCTATTTTGATAACTAATTATCATTTGAAGTTTTTAAGACAAATTTCTTATTAGATTATCTTATATATGTTTTACACTTTAGTTACATCGAAAGAAAACATATCCAATAGCGGCCGTATCTGGAATTAAACTATGCAGAGTTCGATTCCGGATACGGCTGTTTTTACTCAGGCAGCGATTAATACCAACGTCAATACATCTATTATTCATTATCACTTTTTTGACTATCATATTATGCAGTTTTACATTTACCTATCCAAAATACAAAAGAAATCTTACCAACTCATCATAATAATTCGCAATGTGCGAATAAATCAGCGAATCGTAATCCATTATCACTGCACTAACCACTGACACAACACAGAACAGGAAAAACCCTTAGAAAATCTGAGGTGAATCTGACTGAATCTGACCAGAGTATTTAACCCTTCAAAACCCGAATACCAAATAGTAATTGTACCAACACGTGATACGTCGATTGAAGACGCATTGGTACAGTAACTTCTGACGTGCAGTAATGCTGTAAAGCTAAAATAAGATCGAATTTTAAACACAAATCTTACGCCCGTACGTGTAAATATAGAGATGTTATAACCAGCTATTGTTAGGATGTTGCTTTAAATTTGATTTGTGGTTGAGTTTACTTGTTGGTATGTGGTGTGGTAATGGATTTGATTTGACATGAATTTTACATTACGAGTATTATAAACCAAGTCCTAAAAAGCTGATTGTATGTAATGAAAATTCATGAACGGATTTTCATGCAGATATCACAAACTTAAAGAGTGATTCGAGAGGAATGGTTATGATTACTTTTCATCCTAAAATTCTCACAGAAACTAATACAACGCGGGTAAAACCGCGGGGTGTTTCTAGTTCTAAAATAAATTGTAATACTACTAATTATAACCCTTAATTTCAACAAATTGATATTTGATAATGACATGTAGAATGTACCACTGTTATGCTTATTTCAACATAATACTGACCATTTAAGAGCATTAAAACTGCAAAATAATTTTATTAAAATCAGATTACTAATTTTAACCAAATTTATCTATTTATTGTTACTGCAACTTTATACAACAAAGCACAAAATTATCACAAAACAAATGTCAAAACAAAACATAGAGCTAAAAAACAAATAAAAAAATACCCACTGTCGTAAAGCAGCTCTGTAAAATCCTAGCTCATGTGAGAAATAGGTAGAGAGGAAGCGTGGCGTGCGTTACTTCAAACATTTCATGTTAGTTTGTTTTATAATTTCCACTGAGGTGCGTTTTTTTTCTCGATTTATATTGTGAACTGCAACGACCTCTTGAAAACTTTTGCTTTTTTTAATTTGCATACTTTTACACAGAGTTTGCGTAACAGGGGATTGCGGGGAACGCTTACTCTATTCTTTATAGTCTATGCTCTATACTCTATAGTTGTATACTCTATGGTTCTACCCATTGTTATGCTTGATGCTAATTTTATTGTGTGAGCAGTAGGTATGTATTTTTAAGACTTCTGGTTCACTGTACGATCTAGGACTTGTGGTTTGGTCTTTGACTTAACTATTGAACTGAATGTGTTTGTACGGTTTAAAAGGTGTAATGATACAAGCGTAATACATTATTTTGGGAATATAAAAGTAGAGTAACGATCTCTAGGTCGATCTATACACGTTCAGATTTGAATTCGTAAACAGATACGAATTCAAAGCGAGCCTGATTCTATCGTACTGATCTACGATAAAAATAAAACGATAAATAAGCGTTATTTGTCTTACAATGGCTAGTTAAATGTTGGCGATCGGACGTTCGTTTGTTTATAAATGCCAATTTATACACCAAGCTGATCTGATATAGATTTGGTTGAAATACGCTCGTTTGATAGTCACAAGGTTATGATCCTATTATAGAGTAAAAACGCATCGCGCATTTTGATCGCTGAAGTTTTCAAGAGTACCGTCAGAATAGAAATTGTATAATTTTACTTTATTGATTCTTATTTCATATGGGTGCTAATTAAACAGGCTTCTTTTTAATATCGTATTTCGCCCCCAAAAATGTATGTTGCCTTCTTAATTACTAAGTCAGCCACAATTAACGAGCATCTAAATAATACTATCTTAGCCACTAGTTATCTTCTAAATAAAAAAAAAAATAACCCTAACCTGCCGAATATTGTGGCTGACTTAGTAATTTAGAAGGCAACATACATTTTTGGGGGCGAAATCATTTTCCCGTTGCTTAGTTATAAAATTAGAAGTTTAATCACGTGTCCAATAAATAATTTTGTGACTAGACTTATAATTTCCCATTTCATATAAAGTTAAGTACTTGATTGTAAATTAATTCTTTAATAATTAAAATCTCCCTTCACAATAGTACGCATATTAATAAACTAGCAGCGCTCCGCGGTTTTACCCGCGTTGTGCCTGTTCCCATGAAAACTTTGGGATCAAAAATAACGTATAACCTTCCCGTTGAAAGTGGCTATCTATTTCAAAAATAATAATTCAAATCAGACAGATAATTTCTGAGATAAGCTCGAACATACAAACAAACAAACTTACAAATTTTACCTCTTTAAAATATTAGGGTAATCAAAATAAAGATTCCCAAACAAATTCACTACAAATTTAATAAAATCACGTTCAATAAATGCTGAGTTTAGTTACTTGTTATTATCAAATCGTGACCAAAAAATCAATTGCATATCCAAATACATTTCACTCTAACGATACCATTCCGCCACAAAACTAACAATATGTAACCATTACATCAAATCCTGAAACTATTTGATAAAAAATATCGAAAACGGTTCTAACACCTGAGCGATAAAAATAAATAGGCGTTCCAATGTTATTGTACAAGCTATCAATATGGAGAACGGTGGCGAGACCACCTGCGTTACAAATAACTACGTAGATACATCTCTAAATATTTCACTTAATGGCTTACTTGTTAGATTTTTATGTTACTGGCAAGGTTTTGTGAGCTTAGACAGTCGGGCAAATTTATTAAAATGGTAATCAATTCCTTGATACAGACTTCGTCTAGTAAGGTGTAAAGGAACAGCTTTTTTTTAAATAAAGTTAAGCTTTATGTAGAATGATAAACTGTGATGGATAATTGAAAACGTTATATTCGGTTGGGTACTCAACCAGATCAAACAATCATCAAAAACCTGTCACTTTGTTCCGACTCCCAACTTAGAATGGCAACTCCAACATTCCCCAAAGAACATGGCAATCATCTTAACAATCTGTAAAGCTGTTATTTCATTAAACAGTCAAGCTTTGGCCTGAAGCCATAGGCTCACAAACTATACCACTTAATTCCACAATTACAACATACAGTTAACGAAAGTATTTCTCTCTGTAACCCTTGCCAACATAATCCCATAACCTGTTGCTTTTCGCTATATTTTATTGTTATATATTCAAATAAAACAGTTTTAGTTATCATTTACATTTTTCAATTGGCTGTTTTCGTGCCAGAGTGCGTGTTACAGTGAATTCTTTGCGTTATAAAATCGTTTGTACCGTTAACCGTACCGTGTAAATTGAATTAAGTTTTGTTTGAAATGTTTTGTGAAGTGTTATTGTTTGTTGTTGTTTTTATGTGTTTTCTGATTTAATGTTTGGTTAGGTTTGGGTTTCACTTCTGGTATTGAGTAGAGCTTGAGTTACGTTACAAGTAGAATGGTTGATTTTGGCAACATTCAAAGTTTGAGTATGCGAAATGTACACAAGTAGTGATTATAACTCGAAAGAAAAGTACTTAATCTACATAGTGCAGCTAGACCCCTACTTAGTTAAATAATATACCTGGACAAATTCACACATGGTTAATTAGACCCAAAGTAAGCTCTAAGCTTGTGTTGTGGAATCTAATTAACTGATACTACTACATATACATACACAAATACTTTATAAGAATATATAATTGACACCCAGACGTCGTCGCCAACAACTATGTCTGCACATATTGTTGACTCCGGGCGGGAATCGAACCCGCAACCCCCGACACAGTAAGCGCTCTCACTGCCACTGAGCCAACGGGCTTGTCGTAACTTAGTTGGGTGGCCGATAGTGGTATTTCTATCTGAGGGTACGTTTAGCAGTCGCTCCCAGTTGTTTCCATCGTCAGACCATGTCAGCCTTTAGACGGTCTAAAAACTCCGACACCAGAGTTGACCACTGAATTACTTGAAATGAATCAATGAAGGAATGAATCTACATAGTGCTTTTGTCATAGTTGACAAGCGATAAGCCTGAATGTATGTTTTATGTGATTGATTTATCACATGTATGTCTATTCAAAACTTCAATATAAAGATGATCAATCTACTAATGTTTCGAATGCTGTCGTCATGTAAATAAGTGAATAAATGTTTACAGGACAAATTCTCACTTGGTTAATTAGATCCGTGTAAGCTCTAAGCTTGTATTATAGGAATATATATGTATCTCTTGTATGATGTTCTATTATAACATGTTTTTAATCAATTAAGTATTTAATATAATTAATATTTGCTTACCAAATGGCTAATAGCATTTCAAGAAGTATTATGTTCTGACTGTATACTATTTCAATATGGTTGGTAGTGCTCAATCCACTTCCAAGTAGGTATAGCTTGATTTGAATTTCGATTGATAATTTACATAAATTAAAACTGAAGTTTTACAATTTTTGTATCTTAAATAATGTCAAATGTTCGCAGCACAGCGGATTATGACATTTATCTACAAGGGAACAATATCAAAAATTTCAAACTTTACTGCTATCTTAGACAGCTTCTGCCACCTTGGGTAGATAATCAGGAGCTACCGTAAGAATACATAACAACCATAGTTAAATAACATAACTACAGTCCTCCAATACCCAACGCAAACATCCAACAAAGCTAACTTAAGCGATACAACAATTTTATACGATTTATACTTTTAGAAAGCCGTCTCCACATCGGTACTACAATTTATGCACGCCGGTCACGTTACAATGTTTTTGTTATGATTTTACAAACACGTACGGAAATAACATATGTATGTTGTACCCTGTCGATTCCCGGGAGATTTCCCGGCGAATATCTGAAGCGAATTTACCTATAAAAATATTATACGGAACCCGAGTTAAGGATAATGCAGTGTGTATGTAGAAAAATTGAATCGGTTCTGTGGGCGGAATTTTTTAAATCGTTTTTTGTTGATTGTTTTTGAATTATTAATGGTTCGTAACTTTTGTTGGGAATGTTGGTATTGGTTGTATTGGACTGTCATGTATTAGAAGTAAAGTTGACTGGAAAATACTGTGAACTAGGAGTGCATTGTGGTTTTACCCGCGTGGGAATTATGACATTAAAAGTGGTTGAGGTCACTTATTTTGAATCAACCTGTATGTTGGTGAAAACGGCATGAAAATTCTTTGAGTAGTTTTTGAGAAAATCAATTACATACAGACAGAAATCCTTTGGGGTCATTGTTTTGTAATATGAATACATTAATTGACTTATACTGTTCTCATTGTTCGGCTAAATATACTTTCTTATATTTATTTATTTATTTATTTAAGGACAACCAGTTATATTAAAGTATGGCATGGTAAAGTAGCCTCTATTACCTAGTTTTTAGGGTATTCAATAGCATTTCTTAAACAAGCATATATGTATCTACACATTTTTATTAATCAACGCAAGTAGCAGCTTAAAACACTTTGTTAAATCATCATTACATCTCATTTGCAAAGTTCGCGTAATGTGAGATTGTGCGGTACGTTCATCACGCCACTACACATTCTTATTTACATACAAAAATACCAAAAATTTCTCCATAAATCATGAGTGAGGCGTTAAAATTTTTATCTCAATGATTTATACTACCCACTTTTGTGTATAGGGAATATTTTGTGACACAAAAAAATGTATTATTTAAACATAATGCGAGCTTGCACGAGGCCCGATGTGTTAACCTCATAATTTATGAATACTGTTATGGGCACAAAATTTCTTACGGTTGAATTATTTAATCTACTTTTCCATTAGGGTTTTGGTGAAATGACACAATTTATATTCCGAACGTAGGCTAGATGTCGCGAGTATGGCTTTATGAACAGATTAGGGACAAAATTAAAATTTCTTGACTTTTTTGTGGAACGTGATTACATGCGGGCTTTCTGTCACACACACGTTCCGGGCTACGTACCGTGCCGGGACTTTATTTAATTCACGCTTTCCTTTTAAGTTGGTTAATTTTTGTAAAATACGTGGTCGTTAAATATTATCATATGAAATTCATGACAATATCAAGTTGGTATAACTATCTCTTGAAAATGAGAGTATAATATCTAGAATTTTTATGTACATGCTAAAGAATCTACTAATATTTTAAGGTCTTCGAAGTGAAGGTACTTAATATCAAGGTTGAAACTAAATCGTTTCCATAACCGTTTATCATAAATCAATAATAAAAGCATTCCCAAACATTTGAATTCAATAGCAGTGAATCTTTTCATCTCCGTTGAATCGTCCGCAGTAAACCGTGGCGTTTACATTTCACTCATTATCCAAGAATCGTTTTATGCCCCTAAATAAAATTACTCGGCAAAATCCTGCGGGCACCGTACGAATATAAAGTACTTAATTTGCTTCAGGTTTTTATATTTTCATCAAAAATTACCTCACGTTTGTATTAAAATATAAGAGCGTATGTGTTTATTTGAGGTCGGTTAAGAGATGATAGTGTTTTGATAGTATGTTTCGTTTAGGTTAAGTAAATATTTTCTTTGTGTTTTATTAAAAGACTGATTTTGTTTCGGTAATTAATAATGGTCCGTACAAACAATACGTAATTAATTGAGTATGAAAATCATGCTGTGAAAAAATATGTAAATATTCGAAGTATACTTTTTGACAAGCCCGTTGGCACAGTGGCAGTGAGAGCGCTTACTGTGTCGGGGGTTGCGGGTTCGATTCCCGCCCGGAGTCAACAATATGTGAAGACTTAGTTGTTGGCGACGACGTCTGGGTGTCAATTATATATTCTTATAAAGTATTTGTGTATATGTAATAGTATCAGTTAGTTAGATTCCATATTACAAGCTTATAGCTTAGTTTGGGTCTAATTAACCGTGAGTGAATTTGTCCAGGTATATCCAGGTATATCCAGGTATACTGATGCCAAATATTATTTCGTGTATATTTCATCATCTTGTTTACTGCCGTCGTTATAAGATGGAAGGCTTTAAGGCGATCCAATTTTTTGCAATCATTAGACCATATTGGAGACCTTTGGGCGGTCCAACGCCCGTACTTAAAGAAGTCATAATATGCTTCCTTATTAGACATTTAATGAGTCTTTTTGACATTCAATGTACGAAAACTTACGTCAATCAATTAAGTATCGATTTATTGGACGTTACTGAGTGCAGCAGTAGAACTCCGACACCAGGACCACTGACCAACTTGAACTTACTTTGAATAATGAAGGTTCTCCTGTACTCACCCCAGGTAGCGTCCGTTTCTCATGTAGCGCTGTTTGAGCGCTTGAAGCGCTTTCTGGGTTGAAGTATGTCAGGAAAGCACACCCTGAAACAATTGGGAATATGGATTAGACGCTGACAGTGACATCGATGATAAAGAAAATAATAGCTGAATTTAATGGACATTTTAGGTTTTACAATACAAAAATATGGAAAAACTAGTTATAAATTTAAATTTGAGACCTTCGGCAGATGACGATACTTATGTATTTTTATTTATCATCTAGACTTGTGAGTGTAACTCATGTTTAACAAATAAATTATTTCGATTCTGAAAATATTCCTAGAAAACAATATCGAAGATATCATATTTATATGTATTCAGCCCGTTGGGAGCTAGGCTGCCACAGGTACACAACATGTCAAATTGTAACATTCCCTGTTTTATCTACGATATCAAAAAGGTACTTATAGACAAAGAGACAGTCAACAGAATACAACAATAGAAATTGGTAACGTGATCCGCTACCCTGAGGCTTGGTACCCAAAAATTCATCTAATACAGCTATCCTGTTATTCTACGCCCAATATGAAATTCCATTTGAAAATGACATTCTCAAATGAAAGCGGTAGTATCGCCGCAGGTGCTGTTAGCATCGAATTGTATCGGGTCGCACGGATTACAGAGGTTTATTTGCGGGCCGCGGTTGGTAATCGGACTCGTGTGGACCTCGCATTACTGCCGTGTTAGCTTCATGATGATGCTTTTGTGTTATTTAATTAAGTTTTATTTATTTTATTTCTATTGTTAAATGGAGTAGAGACTCTCCACTCTGTTTTTATTGTTGGTTTTGGATGTGAAGATTTAAAAAGTGAGATTTGCTGGTATTTTTTTTTTAGAACTGTTTGTAATTGTTATAAAACTAGCAGCGCCCCGCGGCTTTACCCGCATTGTGCATGTCCTTGTGGGAACTTCGGGATGAAAAATAGTCCATAACCTTTCCGTTGAATGTGTCTGTCCATTACAAAAACAATTATTATTCGAATCGGATTGGCAGTTTCTGAGATAAGATCGCATTCAAACATAAAAGGAAACTCTTCAGCTTTATTATATTAGTACTAGCTGCGCCCCGCGGTTTCACCCGCGTTGTACCCGTTCCCGCGGGAATTTCGGGATGAAAAATAGATGTTGTCCGATTCTCAGGCCTACCCGATATGTACACAAAATTTTATAAGAATCGGTCGAGCCGTTTCAGAGGAGTTCAACCACGGTACCCGTTCCCGCGGGAATTTCGGGATGAAAAATAGATGTTGTCCGATTCTCAGACCTACTCAATATGCTCACAAAATTTCATGAGAATCGGTCAAGCCGTTTCGGAGGAGTACGGGAACGAACATTGTGACACGAGAATTTTATATATAAGAAGATATGGCTCGTTTTTAAGTAACCTTTATTATAGTACTAATTAAATTGTAATGACATTTTAAAAGAAAATTCCGAAAAAACAGGAACCACAAAATCTAGCTCTAATCTACGTGAGAAATGCTATTAGAACATGATAAAGTTTCCAAAGCGGATTTTAATTCAAATTTATTTCTAAGCAACACGATAATTAAACGGTAACAGTACGTACATTATTCGTAATTTTAGAGCATTCTACAACGTGTGCAGCATCCTCTGAGATTTATTTTCATAAAGACAAACTCACACACATTGCCGTAATTAAACAAAGCAAAACATAATTTAGCTTTAAGCTTTATAATATGCGAGCTACTAATTAAGGCGTAGCGATTTAATAATGAAATTTTGTAAAAGCATAGTTTTGCCTCAAATCTGTTGGAAGAGAACAAAATGTTAACGAATTTTGTTTCAGTACAGTAGAGATATGAAATTGGATGGCCTAAATGATTTGCATTCTCGTAAGTTAGCTTTAAGCGAGTTTTAGGTTAGCTATAGCTTAATTTCAGATGATATAGATAGCATACTTCACAAAGATAACATATATTTTTGTTTTTAGGCTATGTGTCAGTGGTAGGCATACAAATTATTATTATAATTAAGAGCCTGTAATGTCTCACTAATGTCTTACTGTAAGGCCTCTCTACTCCCTTTCCATGACTTCCAGTTCTATGCGACAGATTGCCTAGCTGGGTGGAACTATACAACCACATATTATTGTCAATTTTGTTTGTTACGTAATATTATATTTGTCCTATGATATACCTTCTCAACTGCTCATTATCATAAATAGTGAATGTAAAGTATTAATATAAAAAATAAGTGGTTAAGTAAAACGACTCCTAGTCTCTGTCTCGAAAAGACAAAGAGAATGAAAACTTATCTCAGATTTGTCATTATAATTCACAGACTTAAAGGACTTCGAAACTTGAGTTCTAAGAACGTTTCTATCTCTGACATTCAAGCAAAACTAATTTCAAGCAACAATGTAAACTTAAAACGAACTCTCAAACGCACACACAAAAAGAACGTATTACAAAATTCATACAAACAAAGTTATGTCTTATCTACTTGAGGCCAAAGTCTATTTCTGTGTGTACAGGTAAATGAACATAGACCTTAAGGGACGAGACGAAGCGGTACCGTTGCATCTTTTCATCGGTTTAAAGAAAGGAAACTTTTGCTGAATATAACTAGAATCTGTTCGGGATTTCAGCGGATTTTTCTCATTAAAGCACAAATTTAATGAAGTACAGAAACTTTTAGGGATAAAACTTAGTGTTTATAGTATCAAAACTTAATGCCGCTAATGGTCCAACTCTTTGAGCAAATGATTCTTGTTCACTTTTTTTAAATAATGTTTTTAATTAACTTGAAGAGAAAGCTTCAGTGTGGCGTTTCGTTAAAACTTACAGCGAAAAATGCAAAAAGGAAAGCTGTGAGAATTTATATTAGGTGGACTTATCTAACATGCATGATGATTACACCTCACTGTGTCCTTACAGACAAGTGGCAATTGCTGCGCATATGATTGGGTGGAAAGAAGACATTCAAATAGAATGCGAAGTGATTGCCACATGTCTAGGATGCCACTGTTAGTACCTTATTGTGTGAATAAAATTGTTTGAATTAGTGACGTCGTTTGAATGAGGAATGCCAATTCATTGCAAATGTTGAGCGACGTACACATTGTGTATGACTTTTATAAGTGACTTACAAATATAGATAGGATTTTTAAAAAGCATTTAAAAAGAGAATAACAAATTAATTGGACGATCTGAAACTTATCACTAACTGTGGTTAAAGTAAGACTACATCTCATGTACACCGACAAAAGTAAGTAAGTATTAGCCTGTAATGTCCCACTGCTGGGCAAAGGCATCTCACCAAAGATATGAGTACAATCAGGTACGGTACCGGCTAAAGTAAAAAACAATTCCAAACAGTTGAGCTCAATATAATGCTTCTAAATTTCAACAATTCACATCTAAAAATCACACAATTTACACTTAAATCTCAAAAATTATGAGCTGGCAACATCGAATGTACAGGAAATGTATAGGCACAGGAAATGAACCCGTTAGCGCAATCCAAGATGGCGAACGGAAGCGGCCGGCGATTTATTCTCTGTGGACCTGAGATGAGGTATGAAAAGTACTTTTCATACTCTATGGTAATGCGAAGAGTAAAATTGGACTCCTACTCAGTAATAAAAGTTACTAAAACTACTCACAGTTTTGAGCCTTCATTTAATAACATTAATATGTATTACGTCTGGGGTTTTGTGAATAATTCCGCTACGTTTCGTTTGATGACGTCAATTCTTTGTCGCATAAAAGCCATTTCTAGTTATGAAATACCTACTATTAATACTGTAGTAAATATTTTTTCTCTCCTGTTTCTCTACCTCTCTCCGTCGTTATGGCTATCGCTATTTGACCATTGTGGGTAGATGGGGTAAGAATGGAATCACTAAACTTTTTACCTCTTCACAAGGAATCGTTTTCAGCTCGACAACAATACACACAGAAAAAATATAATATAACTTTTTTAATTTTATACTACTTTTTGTACACATACTAAACCACATTGTATGTAACACTATGCTTAATCCAAAAATTACACCAAACTGCAACACCAAATAATTATCTAATTTTCATGAAACATTAACAAACTAACATTCTAAAACCAATAACCGCCCGACTGTCGCACTAAATTCAATAACTAAACAATGAACGTTACATTAAATTCAATTCTAATGCAATAACAATAAATTGTATTTTAATTCTGTCTAATCATTGGTAACCGCATACCATCGGTATTTCATTTCGAGGGCGGTCGAATTTGCATCATGACGGCCGAGGCTAATTAGCAGTTAGCTGCTTTTATTTCCGACTATCTATCTAAGCGGCAGTAATCCGCTACTGTTACGCCCATAGCGTATATAAATGAGTTTTATGTTGCATTTAAAACTAGGTATATAAAATAGTGCCTCATTAACAACTTATTCAGATACCTACGTACATATTTTAATGTTTTCTAATATTATTACGCTGAGAAGTTTAATATTAGTTTTATTATTTATTCGTTTAAACGCGCAAATCTCAGTCATTACCAGTCAGATTTTGACAATTATTTTTGTTATATTCTTTGTTAGATAGCGCCACATTAAAAATAAAGTTTATAAGCTATTTTTATCCCTAAATCTCACAGAATAAGGCACAACGCGGGTGAAACCGCGGGGTGCTGCTAGTTATACAATACAACTGATTAGTATAATACATTACAATTCAAGAAAAAGAAAAACCAAATGGCCGAAACCTTGTACGAGTATATGTCCATATTATGTCCTTGTATATGATGGGCCATTTGACCGATAACTCGTTACACCCAAAAATACTTAAGTAACTGAAGTAACTAATTGTCTAAGGTTGGATTTCACCGTTAGTATCTAAAAACGCGTTTAACTAAACTCGTTTATATGTAAACGCGTTTATATATCGAGTAAAATCTCGTTTATAGTCAAACCGATTTCACCGGCTTTTTGGAGTTAAATTTTGATCGTGTTTACGTAAACGAACATTTACCACAGATTTACATAAAATCATAGACAATAACCACAGAGTGCAACACTCCCGCGGCGGGAGTGTTGCACTCTGTGGTTATCCGCCATTAGGATATGACAGTTTATTATATTATATTATTCATTCCGTTTCTCCTCGTCTTGTCGTCGAGTTTCGTGAGTGTGCTTGTGGTATTTTCGAGTGATTTTCCTGTAATTTTACAACTATTGCGTGTTTCCTGGACTCCGAATTCACAACAGACTGTTTTACTTGGCTTTGCATACTGGACTCGATTTCGTGCGCGATCTATTTACCTTGGCATTGTTTACTGGACTTTTGGTACCCTTGCGGCATATAACTATGTCGAAAAGGAAGGGCGAAGTTATGCCGAACATTGGCGCGAAAAGAAAAAGAGACCCAACTTTTGGCGCCAGCGAAAAATTGACGCTTATTTCCCTGGTGGAAAAACATTTCGACGTTGTGGAGTCCAAAAGAACGGATGCTGTCAGCATGCGTCAGAAGGCAGAGGAGTGGCGAAAACTTGCTGAAACATTCAACGCCACATCCAGCATCCATCCACGAGAGCCGATTGTACTAAAGAATTGTTGGGAAAATTTGAAAAAAAAAGCAAAGCAGGAGTTAACCCGACAAAATCAAAGTTTTATAGCTACAGGTTAGTCCAGATTATATATTGTATGTATTTTTGTTAATACTCTCCATATTGCATGTATGAAATATTTGAAATGATCAATATTTACTTTTATACTTAGGAGGAGGACCACCAAAAAAGCCCAATGAAGACCCTGCTATTGATCGTGTGATCGACCTAATTCAAACCAGGGTATCAGGGTTCACCAACATTTATGACTCCGATGGTACAAATATTGGTGAGTTTTATGTAAATACATAGATTACAGAACTAGGCTCTCCTACAGCTTAGATTTAAATAACCTGTTATTACTTCAATTCAATTCACTTTAAACACATCAACAGCATTACAGATTTAATTATATTTTCCAAAAGTGTGTTGTGTTTGTATAGTAGGTACAATGATTAAAAACATGCTAATTAAAGTTGTTCTTTCAGCCTCCAGTAACACTGATGAAGCAATGGCTGGGACTTCTCAGTCAGTGATAGTGATGAGTGGTATGTATTATTCTTACAGCTTGAGATATAAATCTCCTGCATGTATTTGTTCTATAAAAGAGTCTGAATTAAAAATTTCACTAAAAATCACTTGTTTACTTGCATTTGTGGCATTTATCTGAACTAGTTTGAATTTAAAATTTAATTTGGCAAGCATATTAATATTTTTGGTTTTTCAGATGCAGTCATTGAAAACCTGCAAGCTACAGAACTTGTGACCACTGTGACTACTGTAAGTACCTACCTAAACTTGGTGAGAGAATTAATTTTTATTTATATAGATTTTATAAAGTTGTGCTATAAATATACTAGTGGTTTGCTTTGGGCCCCAGGTCGGGTTAAAGTCCAGATCTAACTTAAACCATCCAGGAACACTCAACAGCCCTTACGGAACAGTTCACAAAGTACAGTTAGAAATAAAAATAATTGTAAAATTTTGATTAAGATTTCTATTTGCAGGACTGGGCCGAATACACTCCCACAATGCTGAGGAATACAATAAATTCCAACTTAAGAGCCCTGAGCCCAAGGCAGGTGGAATTCGAGGATGCAGTGCAAGAGGAGCAACAGCCAGCGTCTGCAACTCCTCTCCCTAGTTCAGACTACCCAGTCCCAACACCCCAGTAAGAAATTATTTTTAATGGAATTATCTACTAGCTTTGCCCCACCTTTTCATCTACATGAAAATGATGATAAGAAGTAGTCTGTGTGTTGTACTCAACATATGACAGAAACCAATATCCATCTGTCCTCACAAACATTTGCATCGCGATTTGATTCACATTCATAAGAACAGCAATTTTAAATCACTTTGCAGAGTCCAACACCGTGCTCCATCAACAAGTCGCAGGAGGCCAACGCTGAGGCGCGATGAGAATTTATCGGCTCATAGGATCGCGACCTTATCTTTGGCCAACACCCAGGCTACAGAGGAGCATGAAGTGAAAATGAGAATTTTAAGACTCCAGGAGGAGAAGGAAAAAGAAATTTTGCAACAGGAGCGCCTAAAAACCAAGCAGGAAGAAATAAAATTAAAAATTTTAGAATTAGAACTTTCTAAGAAATAAAAGAGTTTGTATACATAAAAGCTTTTTGCAGGACTGGGCCGAATACACTCCCACAATGCTGAGGAATACAATAAATTCCAACTTAAGAGCCCTGAGCCCAAGGCAGGTGGAATTCGAGGATGCAGTGCAAGAGGAGCAACAGCCAGCGTCTGCAACTCCTCTCCCTAGTTCAGACTACCCAGTCCCAACACCCCAGTAAGAAATTATTTTTAATGGAATTATCTACTAGCTTTGCCTCACCTTTTCATCTACATGAAAATGATGATAAGAAGTAGTCTGTGTGTTGTACTCAACATATGACAGAAACCAATATCCATCTGTCCTCACAAACATTTGCATCGCGATTTGATTCACATTCATAAGAACAGCAATTTTAAATCACTTTGCAGAGTCCATCACCGTGCTCCATCAACAAGTCGCAGGAGGCCAACGCTGAGGCGCGATGAGAATTTATCGGCTCATAGGATCGCGACCTTATCTTTGGCCAACACCCAGGCTACAGAGGAGCATGAAGTGAAAATGAGAATTTTAAGACTCCAGGAGGAGAAGGAAAAAGAAATTTTGGAACAGGAGCGCCTAAAAACCAGGCAGGAAGAAATAAAATTAAAAATTTTAGAATTAGAACTTTCTAAGAAATAAAAGAGTTTGTATACATAAAAGCATTTATTTCATTTTAAGTATTTCCTTAATTATAAAAAAAAAAATGAGGTCATTAATTTATAGTCCATTTATTGATAACATTGAATTTATCAAGTTGATTGATGTGATAATATATAATTATCATTTAATAAGTACTCTATATTCCATGTTAATAGACTTCATCTTGATAATCTGAAAAAATAATATTGATCAGCTTTTTAACTATAAAAGTTACTGAAGTGTTTGGTGAATCAATCTGAGATAGTCATTATTATAATCTGACGTATGGCCATGTCTGACTATCCCAATAAAATATGATTTCCTCATAGCACTGAACTAACTGACTGATAGTATTACAACTACTTAAAATGATTTTACAAAAGCATTTATTTATAGAGTTTTTATAATATCCCATTTAGGCACAATAGGATAAAATGTGGGGGTTGGAATCTAGGAGGGTGTAAGTATAATCAATCAGGGAGGTAGGTAGTTTGAGTAAACTTACCTAGCAAAATAGTTGGTCACTATCTCACTGCGCCTTCTGTAATTCGGGTTTATTCTTTGTGCTCGTTGTATATTTCCATTATTAATATTACCCAAGGCTAATAGAGCATCCCATGAAGCTGAATTTATTATTTGGTTATCATTAGGAGGCATACTTTCCCCACTTCTTCTTGCAATATTGTGCAAGATTGCTGTGGCGATGATTATTGGAAAAGAATGCTCTACTGTAACTCCTAAACCAACAGCCATTGCTGGGAATCTTTTTTTCCAGACACCAAACAATCTTTCTATACAATTCCTTGTTCTTATTTGAGATTCATTATATAAGTTTTCAGGATCATTATTGCATTGTTCCAAAGGAGTCATCATGTACCTATTACATGCATACCCTGCATCGCCTACAAGCACTGCATTTCCATATTGGCCCTGTTCAAACATGGCTCTTCTATAACAATTGTTGAAAATGTATGAGTCATGTGTACTTCCTGGCCATCGAGCAACTATGTCAGTGAATTCCAATTTGGCATTGCAGATTGCCTGAATGTTGAGTGAAAAATAGTGTTTTCTGTTACGAAAGATCTCTGGGCTTTCCCCGCCTGTAATAGAAGTATAGTAAGTACTACATGTTACCAAAATGTTATTGGGGTTTGAGATAATAATACATATTAATCTACCAACAAATAGGTAAATAATCTTAAACTAACCAGGTGATTTGATGAACTTCACATGAGTGCAGTCTATTGCACCTATAACATAAGGAAATCGAGCTCTCTTATAAAATTCAACTTGTGTCTGTTGGATCTCGTTTGGTAACTCAGGAAAGTAAATGTGCTGCGGTCGAAGTGAAGCAATGGCAGCACTGACTCTGTGCACAATTCTATGTGCTGTAGAAGTACTAAATCCACATAAATCGGCAGCAGTCATTTGATAACACCCAGTTGCGTAGAAACGCAGAGCACAAAGCAACTGATTAATAGGAGACACGCTATTGTTTCTGAAATCAATATGAACATCGAATTAACTAGTAATACCATTAATAACCTTACTTACGTAAGTATCTGATACAGAACGCATTGTTACATGAGTAAACATATGTGTTGATGCTTACATGTTTGAAGGAAACTCGATTTTATCTTCAATAGACTCCAATACCGACAGAACAGTTGGTTTTGTGAGACGAAATCTTGTAACGAAGTCTTTGTCATCAAGAGTATCAAAACATTCTTCTCTGACACGAATCCACCTTGGACGACGAACAAATAGGTCCTCATCATCACTACTATCTTCGAAGGCTAGTGCTAATGCTCTTTCCATTGTTGATGTGCGCAAAATTATTGTCAGTCCATGTTGTCAGTATTCTCCAAAACGTATACAAAAGAAATGCAACGACATTGACAGTTCTTAAACACGTTTAGAGACGTTAAACCGCCAATATCGGGCGTTCAGGATTTTAAACGAGTTTAGCGTTAATTGCGTTTTGTTCATGCTGGTGAAATGTAAAATTGTCAGTTAAGAGCTTAAACGTGTTTATACATCAATTAATCGCGTTTTCATTCAACGGTGAAATCCAACCTTAATCATATTGTCACCGACTAAGTTTAAAAAAGAACGTAAAAAAGCAGGATAATACAAATAACTTTATTCGTTCTTTTTATCAAATATCTATATTTTACCTTATCTCTTTGTAATTACTTAACTGAATATTTACTTTTATACAATAATACGAGTAAGTAAAACGTACATTAAATAACAAAACAAACATCTCAGAGTCGGGTCACGATTCAAAATAACATTTCATTAACCCGAAGCGACAATGATATTCATTGCTTCATACCAAACCCTTGATATCACTCTGACCACTATAGTAACGAGATTAAGGTCCATTTTGCTTAACTCTTTGCCGGAATATAAAGAGGAAATTAAAATAAATGAATGTGTAATCAGGAAAAATATTAGATTATAAAGTTTCCTGCAGTAATTGAAATAGAAACATTTGAATGAGATATTAATTTGTTCTTATCTTGGGCCTCAATTAGATAAGCACTTTTACTAGTAAATGATTATTTTGTGCAATTATTATGTAATATTTATAATAGCCATGAATATCTCGTGCTTCTTGATCATTTTGTCGGTTAGATTCGGTGTTGTGCCTCTAGCATGGATTTAATATAAAGTACTTGGACATGACAACTGTCATATTACCAGTGTCAAGTTTCTTGCTAGTTTGTCAGTACGTTTTTCACATCTTCATGGTAGAGTGTGACCTTTACAAAGCTGACTATCTTCCTCCAGAAACAACGAGACATTCATTATTCCCATACGTATAAATATCTTAATATATAATTATGTGAACTATGAAACTGCACTAGCTTTTCGCTGTGTAAATTCACATTTTCATTTGTATAGCGAGTAAGACCGCAGGCTTTGTTAGTCTTCCAAAAAACCTTGTAAGAAAAGACGCAATTCATCATCAAAACAAAAAGTACAAACAAAAAAGCCAACGTAAAAATTAGGCAATTTCTCACATGAATTTCACATGCAAAACTTTATCAAACTGTAAAAGCTAGTAGGAATAATTTGGTTGGTGCGAGCGTGTGCGAATTAATCACTGGATTCGCAGGGAATATATTTTATACACTTTCTGAGTGGATTTTGTTTAACTACTGGTTAGTTTACCGGACAAATTGTGTACTTAAATTTACTTACAGTTTGTTAACGGTCTGGAGTTCAAGGCAAGGATAAGTCAGAAAGTTATTTTATTATGTATCATAGTAAGTACTAAGTATGTATATTATGACATGAATGATAACAGCGACCATTCAAAGACAATTTTAATGAACTTAACAAGAACTGAAGTACTGTCCTTTCTTTTATGATTTACATTAAATATACACAATATTAGCATTTACCTTACTATAACTGAGTAATCAGTGAACAGCCCAAATAATATACGAATGTAAAATCTATTATATAATATTTTTCCTGCGACATAATTTTAAATATTATCTAATATTTTCCAAGCAAAGAAAATTTCTGCTATTGATTTTTCGAACAAACTTTCCCGTTGAAAAATCAGTTATAATTAGCTCACGTTTGAAATCCTATAACAAAAACCAGATTGTTTCATGATTCTATTCCTCGGAGTCATGTCGTCGAGAAACTTGTTCTATTTTCGAAGCCAAGTTATCTAGGTACAGCATTGCTAGTAATAACCTAAGAGGTATTTGGTAAGCAATGAATTTTAATCCCCTCTGGTTCGATCGGCCTACACCCGTAAGTTCATTTGTTTATGGGCCTGCGATGTCCGTTCAGTAGAGTTTCAGTTCACCAGCCGTTTTAGGGATCCCTGTCGTAATATTTAACGTTTCTTAGTTTGCATTTTGAAGTGTAAATATTTAATACAGTGTTTAGCTGTGCTTATTGAACCGTGGGAAGAAAGTATTTGAAAGGAATTCGGTGTTACTGATGCACAAGATTATCTTTATTCATTTGGTGTTTAGATTGGTTTGATTTTTGACGTAAGAATGTTTTATTAGTCTTATTAAAAAATCCTATTAGAAGCTAGGGTAATGTTTAAAACTATAAGTATCATTAGTGTCAAGAAGATACATGATACTGGTTTGGTATTATATTAAAATTCTTTTAAAAAAAGAATCCACAATATACAGAATCTTTACACAAATAATTGTAAACAGAACCCAAAACCAAATTAAAAACATTCACACACAACAGTAGTTTTTTCAAACAGTTTTCTAGGCTTAGCAATTTGCACATTGCCAGCAGACTGTTTATGTTTCCTTTCTGTGGCAGATTTGTTAGTCTTTTTTTACGGTTTCCTACGTTTTTCTTGTTTAATTACGTAATAATACAGTGGAATCCAACGCCGGGTTTTTGCTACACATTGTTTGGGGCTTTTGAGGACGGTTTGCGGTCGCCTTTTTATTGAACCAAGATTTTTTGTTGCTGAATCTGTTGCTAAGCGCATAACTTCAGAACGACTGCACCAAATTGGATGATTCTTTTTTTTTAATGTGTTCCTTATTGTCAGGACAAGGTTTTTATATGAGAAAAATTAGGAATAAAAATCTCAAAATTCCCACGGGAACGGGGGTGCTGCGGGTGAAGCCGCGGGGCACAGCTAGTCATATTATAAAATTCTAATTGTTAAAGTTTGACTATGATAATATTCTAAGCATGTAAAGTCGTAGGTTAAACTGAAGTTACGACGATTACTCAGGTCGATGATCTTCAGCTTAACAGCTTTCAAAATTTCCACCCAAGAGATTTGAACTCCAATAGTTCAGACAGTTCCAGACGGCCACGGTTTGCGACTGTTGTTGAATGGAAATGCTTCTTGCTCCTTTAAAAACTCTATGCTAACATTTTGGTATAGCAATTTTGCTTAGCATTTTATGAACTGAATTTCATATAGATTTTTTGCGTATTTGCGACCCTACGTTTTCTAAAGTATTAGGCTGTATAATGTCCTACTGCATTGTAAAGAACTCACACTTTACCGACGGTATCAGCACAGTGAGGAGGATTAAGCGTAATCACCAGGCTTGCCTACTGCGGGTTGGTGATCTCGCACCCGAGCCATGTTTGAAAAGTAGGAAATAGTAAGAGTAATACTCATTTCTAACAAAAAATATATTGCTTGCGAAATAAAAAGTTTCGTTCTTTCCAGAAAAGAGCCAAGAAATAAACCAACAAAGCCCATAAATTCGGTAGCTCCACATACTAAAACTAAACCTAACTAAAAAGTAACCGAATTATCTGATATAATTATCGCCGTGGAGCCGTCACAAAGGCACGTAAACCCAGGCACAAGAAAACAAAAAGGCAATCGCTGGCTGTGAGGCAATCCTGGTTCGCTACATTGTACGAAAACTGCTATTTTGGCCTAGAACTTAATCTAGCCGGAGCATTAGTATTCTTTCAGCGTAGAACGGGAAATATGTTTTTACTTTGAATCTTTTTCTCTGCATAATGGAGAGTGTGGATGTTTAATCTGCAGCTTTGATGATTATTATGTGTGGGCTTTGTATTGTTTTACAGAATAGGGGTTTTGTTCTTTAGAAATATGTTGGGAAAGTTAGAAATATGGAAATAGAATGGAGTAATTTTTAAGCATAAAGTTATCCAAAAAGATTTGATTTTATACTTGGTCTGAGTTATTATTGTGTTTGGTCTTGGACAAATGTGTACAGTTTGACAAAATTCTAGGTAGAAATAACTTTCTTTTGCCAAAAAAATATTTACTTTACATATAAAAATTACACACAAAATCCCCATACCATGTTGACTTATGAAGCATTTCATTTCTAACGACGTGTTTCTCTTGCCAATTTCCTTTTACTTCCCTATCAGCCTAAAAGGTAACTCCGCTACTTTATTCCTAATACAATATCAAGTCAAATAATACAAGTTTATTTATAGCAAACGCCACACCTACCCTCAATATCATTACCGCATCGAAAATATCCTCTCCCCTTTTATTTTATTAGATAGTCAATAAAAATGCTCAGTTTTCTTTCGTGCGGACATAGCAGTTTGACACTTTTATTGAAACTATTTTATTAGAACGTCTAAACCGACACGCTTTTAGTACAGAGAAATAGACTTTGCCGCGTTAGAATTAAGGATGGTATTAGATGTGTGGATGTTGATTGAATGTAGGGATGGGTAATGAGACGGTCAGCAGTTATTGATTCCCGTGGTTCCATTAGGCTGGTGTAGGAGTGCGAAGTCAGCCGGATGTTCAGATAGGTCGATTGTGATCATGGTATATGGTATGTTATAAGCCTTATATTTATTGTTTTGGATGTGAAGTTGTCGGTTTAATGGTGATATTGGGAGCTGAACGACGCAGGTAAATGTGACAAACGGCAGGCTGGAAATCTCATCTTTGTTTCCATTTTAGTTTAAGATGAAAATAAAATTAATAATAAAAGACATTTTGATTTTGCTAAGGACTTCATACCTGACTTTAAAACTTATTGATATTTACAATATGATACACAAAGAAAATAATGGGAAATTCTACGGAATATTCTTATTATGCAAGATTTTTTGTCAAACGCAAAATTCTTTATATAACATAGTATTCAAATACCCGTAAACTGTATCTAAAATCCCTGTAATCCTCTACTAAAGTTGTACTTAAAAGCACAATTAAGGATAATATGATCCGCCACGGTTAATCCTGCAAGTGCACATTAGACCTATTTAACGGGATATCCCGGGACATTGTTATGAGTCCGGGACGTAATCCCGGCATAATTGTTGTCCGAGAAATGCCTTAAAAGTTGCTCTTAATTGCTCAAATAAATACCGGGGAATTTTCAAGTGAATCCGGGATTTTGAATCGGTTGATAATTACTTTAATAATTTGTTTTGATATGCTGAGGGAAATCCGATTAAGGTACGAATTGCATGTAAATTTTCGAACGGTTTTATTTCTAGTGATACTATCGTTTCCGATCGGTGACTTATAGATACTCATAGTTTATTGACGTGGTCAGGAAATGAAGTAATTTTTTTATGACTGAGCTTTTTCTGTAAGTTTTTAAAGCAGTTCGGTATCATAGATTCCATCATGTAAAGTGAAGTTGGAAACAAGTTCGGTGATCGAAGAAAATGAAAAGAGCAGTGTAATTGGAGCATTGTTATAACGTAAGGCCGTAATATATGCTTAATCTCGATATTAAATTTAGTTTCTGAACTAGCAGCGCTCCACGGTTTTACCCGCATTGTGCCTGTTCCTTTGGGAATTTCGGGATGAAAAATAGCTTATAGCCTTCCTCAATAAGTGGACTATGCTACACTGAATGAATTTTTCAAATCGGACCAGTAGTTCCTGAGAGTAGCGCAACAAATACACAAACAAACAAACTCTGCAGCTTTATAATATCAGTATAGATTAAAAAACTGAATTTAGATCAAGATTCGGGACCTTTGCCTCACACATGTCTGAAAAACCAAGTTTGATAAGAGGTGTCAGAATCTTAACTCAGATCTAAAGTCACCATATATAGCACTGTCCTGACATCTGATTACGTTACTACATAATCCCAAGTAAATTCTTATCATCATAATCAAAAAGTCAAATAATTCGTTACCAGAGAAAATGTTAAAATTGTCAATTTGACTGATGTCTCTGAGTACGACAGTTACGTATTTATTCAATAGGCTAAACAACGTAAAAAGAACATCAACATTATTATTTACATTACATTAAAAAGGAACACATCCAATTATTTCTTTTAACAAATATAATTCCTTAAAATACGTTTTTTACTTACCAAGCGATTGTAGGCTTAGTGTAGTCAACTTAAGGTATATTTTATTGGTAGACTGAAATGTCCAACGCGTTCTTTTTAAATATGTATTGGAGAGAAACGGACGAACCATCGTCTTGGGAGTCGGCCTTTATGCGCTTCGATAATTCTTGTCTTAAAACTGTTTGTAAAAAATTGAAAGAAATTCTTTAAATTCTGTTTGTGAGTTGTAAAGTGGCGCGGCTTTTTATTTACTTCGCAATATTATTTTTTAGAAGCTAATAGTAGTCTGTAAAATATTATTTTCTTAGAACTAAGTGTAATGTTATTAGCTACAGCAGGTTAATTAAGGCTTTATGAAGATTTGAAAAAGAAACTTCCGTGTGAAATTGAATTGTTAATTTTTACTATCTATCCGATGTCAAGCTACTAGTTGTTTAAATGGTAATCTTAAGAAGCCGACAAGCAACATGTTAGGTTTAAAGAACTTTATCTCTCATAAGAACTAATACATGGTTCACTTAAAATGAGATACAGAGAATAATAATAAATGTGTAGGTTAAGCCCCAGGTGCATAGTCTATGCCTAATAATAAACTATTTATGCTTAAGATAAAACTAACAATGAATAAAACTTAACATAAAACTAAAATGAATCAAACTTAAAATGAAGGTAATACATAACTACGTAACAATTTCTTGTACTGGTTAATATTTTCACATGTTACCACAGTAGTAGGAGTATAATGATACTCGAAGTACCCCGTGGAGATACCCGCATTGTGCCCGTTCCCGTGGGAATTTTGGAATAAAAAGACTTCATTACCTACCCGTTCAATATGGCTATTTATTACAAAATAAATTATTCAAATCGGATTGGTATTTTTCTTTATTATATTACTCGTAGTAGGTATACTATACCTCTTTTGGTATCCTGTAATAATAATATCAAATTTAGCATAGCATTGTTCATACACACTACTTATGTTAAACACATTTTCTGATGAAAAATTCCCATCATTTGTAGTAAAGTGAGGGCTGCAGGAAGAACCTGATACGGTATTGTTATAACTTTTAATTAAAATGCTTCGCAAATTTTAATGATCATCGGTACGGTAAACAAACTCTGAAGTTTGTTTCCCATAGACTAGTCAAGGTCGTTATTCTCCACGAGGAAACTCGAAAACGAATTTCCATTATAACAATTTTTATTCCACATTCCAACTCAACATCGAAATCACCAGCCATTTTAAATGTCAATAAGCATTTACTGCTCATTAAAACTGACAGAAAAACAAACAGACTTTACAAGCGGAACTTTTAATCTGTCAGACCGCAAAGTACACAATTTCAATAAATAGCGAGTTTCCACTTCGTATTGACCTAGATTGGCGAAAAGCAGCCGAAAAGGGGCTTTCGGAAAAACCGAGTCGCAGTGTAAATTTAAAATTCAACCTATCATTAATCATCCCAAAGAGGGCGAACCGAATGCTCGCAAGCTGCGCAGACAACATAAAACAAACCGTCGGGTTAAGTGCATCACACCTCTCTCTCACACCCGACTCAAAAGAAAGAGAAAACACGATCATATTTCATTGTCGATTCCAGTGTAAGGGACAAGATCCGTATTTTCCTAAACAAAACTTGTGGCTGATTGAGATATAGCTGTTTGGAGGTTTTTGATTTGGGTCTGTCAGTTGTTACGCTTCTGGTTTTATTAAATTCTTTTACAAAATATACGAAAAAACATACATAACGTTTTATAAAAAAAAATAAACACTACGGACAAATTAGATCATACGATCTAAAAATGCTTCCTAGATTTACCATTCATCTACAACGATCGCCATAAAATCTCAGGCAGTATATTATGGCAATAATCGAAATTAAACTACAACATAATCTTTGTTACGCTAAAAATGAGCGTAGACTATCTTAAGTCAATCTTAAGACTGCCTTTTGCTCTATGATACCCTATGAAAAAGTCTGTACGACGCGTGAGTTTCTGTGAGTCTCTATCTCTACCTTCAAAGATATTGACAAACGTATGTTATTGTAACCAACTGTTTTAAACAACCTACCATAAATCTTTAGACTTTTATAATCATAAGTTGAAGAGATTTTCATAAGCAGAATCTTACTATAAGTACTCACTATTCTTAAGTCTGCGCTCTCCATAGAAGCCAATAAATCAATACAAAACACTAAAACTAAACAGAGCTAAACATTCGAACAAATCGCTTCATATCACTGCTTCTATTTAAAACTTTCTGTTTTTAATAATGCAAAATCATCGATGTACGGCATCCGGGTCAGCCAGCGGGAAGGTAGCTCTAAATGAAACAATAGCGGTGAAATGAATAGCCTATGTACGTACATACCTATTTATTTATAGTTTTACGTACAACTGTTTGTCTCCATATTGGTTGGTTTCATTTGACAACTGGGTGGTTTTGTAGAGATATCTAGTTTTTAGAGAATTGTTTACCGAATTCATTCATTCTTTTAGAGTAGAGGCCTACTCTGATGTCGAAGTTTAGACCGCCTAAAGGCCTCCGATACGGTCTGACGATTGAAACAACCGGGACCCACTGCTACTGATAGTATTATTTGTATATGTTTTTAAACTCCAACGCAAAAGCGATGAGTTATAAGTTTGGCGTGCTAATATCTGTGATCACGTCTATGATAGAAAAAAGTAGTCATTGTTCCTTTATTAAAACGAAACTGGTATTATTTTTTCAAAATAGAAATTACTAACTGCCGCCGTCAGAGACGACGAAATTGTTCGTACATTAAATGTCAAAACACTCATTAAATATGTAGAGGAATCGTAGTAATAAGGAAACGTTTGACGATTACGTGTAGTACCAAGTCATAGTCAAAGTATCTGTGTTAAATTTTGACACCAAAACAACTCTTGAACCAATCGGCCCCGTCCCTATAAAGCAATTTTGAATGCATGCGTTATGACATGTCTTGTATGTGAATTAATTTCAAATGATAGCGGCTGGAACAGATTAAAATTGGTTATTGGGATCGGTCGTTAATCAAAACTCATTCATCATGATTAGGTTTACCAATAGACTACCATTATCAATCAATGTTATGGAATGAAAAGGCCATTTTCATTACCGGTTACCAAACCGTCTATTTCTAATTCGAAATTGTATATTTAATTGTTAAATTAACCGAATTTCCGAATTCTGTTCAACAAAAAGTTTGAGCAAAGTTAAAGGCTCATATGAAAACCGACTGAATCGGTTTCAAAAGTTCGAACACATCAAACGGTACAAAGTAAGAATTCCAGATTTAAATTAAAAATAATCCTTGACTCTATTTATTTTTATTAACAAGGCTCGTTTTTCATTCATATTAAAACTTTATATCTGTAATCAATAATCATATATATATATATATATAATCATTATAATGATGGTAGCCATAATGGAATTATAAGAATCCCATTACCATTTTCCATTAAGTCCATTATCGTTTGATTTATTACGGATAAAATGTTATATATTTTACGCTTTGCGATACATTTTGCTGCAAAAAAAATTCTTTGCCTTTAATAATTCACCATGAAAGTTGAAGTAGATAACTGAAAGAGAATTTTCGTACTAACTCACAGACAAAAAGTGGTTATTTTTTGTAACGGCGCGACCACAGTGACATTTTGAACTGGTACGTATAAATCATTACTTATCAGTGTGATCTTGGCTTTATGAAAATGTAAGGCTTTTGCAAAGACTGAATCATAAATTAGGGATTTAAAATTTGTGTATTACCGTGTATTGAAACGGTTTCTTGGATTGTTTTACGTGGTGTAATTGAACATGATTTATATGAGTACAAAACTAGAAATAACGAGTATTTTTTATCTGTTCATAAAAGTAGGTACAAAAGGATTTTAAGCGGCAAAGTTATAAGATACTTAAGTGTAAGATAATAACAGGTTATTTATTTTAAGCTTACATGATATTATGAACAAATAGTAAACGTACTCACACGGGTTTTTTCAAGTAATTTCATAAACTTTCCACCACAAAAAATGTTTATTAGTATAAAAATTTCACACACAAAATATTTTGTATAATAATGTTAGTGTAACAAGATGTCTCATTTAATACAGAAAAAGTAAAATAATTAAATGAAAGAAAAGCCTTCTTTTTACGCTAATAAATTCTGATGTGCAGAGATTAGGGGAGTGGCCCAATCTACTGTACCGCCGCTACAGTCACCCAATTAAGCAGACAGCATCCCCAAAGAAAACTCCCAAGATGGAGGCTTATATTAAAAACGGGGCAGATAAGATCGCACGCCAGCAGGCCTAGCCAAGTTGCAATTCTATGATCGCAAACGCTATAGAAAACGAAAATAATGTATGGGAATGACATTTCTCTAACGTTCAGAATAAACGAATAGATAATTCGTAGACAAGTTTACAATTTATCGTTTCGTCAAAACAAAGAGAATAGAAAGTTGTCGATTCTACAGTGTTGATCGCTTCATCCCATACAAATGGTAGCCAAGTTGCACTTTTGACAAGCGCAAACGAAACGAATTCTAAGTTTGTGAACGCTTGGGAAGCGAATGGGAAGCGATCGCTAGCACCTTGTAGAAAACGCTAGAAAATGGCGGATTTACCATCAGCTGTTACTGTTTTTGAGTGGTTGTTTATGAAAGTAATTGAGAATTGTGACTGGGAAGTGAAAAAACATTGATTTTTTGAACACAATTGCCTTCTAGCATCTTAAAATGCATTCTTTAAACATTCAATTCAATTTATTGTTCAATAATGTTGTGGTGTGCTCACAATGAAGCAGTGTGGTTGAAACGCCGGAGAAGAAATTTGTATCAAGAGTGCACAGAATCCATCCGGGAAATGTCGGATACTCTATTTAGAGAGCGATTTCGTTTCGACAAATATCCTGAATGCAGCACAAGGGTCAGGGGAAGAGCTATATACGCAAAGGCATATTCAAGCCCGAAACACCATTGAACGCTGCTTTGGATTACTCAAAGGACGGTGGAGATGTTTACTGAAAGACAGGGTTCTTCATTATCACCCGCATGTGGCTAGCAAAATAACAATGGCATGTGTGCTACACAACATCGCATTGAAAGCCGAGCTACCACCACCAACACTACCTCCGGCTGCCCACGAGGATGGTCGAAACTCATCTTCTTTCGTTAGAGAAGGCACAAAGAGCCTTGCTCAAGATCTGCACCTTCAAACCGCGAATATACCCCACCTTTGAACTATACAAGGAATGCAAAGTGCTGAGTATTCGACAGCTCTTCATCTTAAACACCCTACTAAAAGTGCACTCACTCACACCCTTAACTAAATCCATTTCCAGAAGAAACTTCACCGTATGTCATGTTCCAGCATCAAAATACGCATTCACAAGACACTTTTTCTACTTCTTAGGCCCTCACCTTTACAATAAGATCAATAAAATCATTTCCCACCATTCCTTAACCTACCCACGTTGTAAACAAGTGCTGACAGAGTGGCTTACATCAAAAACCTATGACGAAATAGAGACACTCCTAACCTTCTTATCTTAATCACACATTAATATCCATCATTATCCTAAATTCACTCTTCTACTACACACACAAAATCCTGCTTCTAAACTTGTGTAAGTAATATGTATTCATAATTAATATATAAGAAACCCATTAGTACTTAAAAAGTTGTGTAAACCGCTGTTTTATAACTAGCTTTAAGTATTCAAAATGTTTAATGTATAAAGGCCAATGTAAACCCACCTCATAATCTGTTAAACTCTATAGTAAAGGCACTCAACGAGGGAATGGGACTGATATCCCTACATACAGATTATAAATAATCTAGTTAGGGGTCAGTTGTAACACTACAATTAACTTCTTAGCCTTAATCTTAGTAATTATAAGCACATATGTACACAACTTCTATGGCAAATAAAGATTATTCTTATTCTTATTCTAATGATATACCCATGCAAGCTTCCACCTCCGATCCTGTGGGTAGTCAAAATGAGGGAATCCAGGGAAGAGCCATGCTAAGATGTTTGTTAAATAGATTACAATAATAGCATTTTAAGTTGTGATTAGTAAGTGGGGAAATTACTAGTTTTAGTTCTTATGTTAATTTTACAGAATTTGTTTAATAAAAGAGGATATTATGTAGATAGATATTTTTTATTGTTCACACCATTAAATAATTACCGATAATATTTTTAATTGACATCTCTATAAGAAAGTACTTATCAAAATAAAATAAATTTGTTAAACTATTGTTTATTATTTCTTTAATTAACTTGTGGCATAATATATGATAATTAGTGTAATAAAATTTTTATATTCGTTATAATATACATTAAGTAAGAAAGGTAAGTAGGTATATAACTCTTTAATACAACTGCACATTAGTTAAAGAATAAAAAATTAACTTAAAACCCACAAACATTAGCAAAATACAACTGCACATTAGTTAAAGAGTAAAAAATTAACTTAAAAATCATAAACATAATTAACTCAAAATGTTCATCATGGCATTTGAGGTGATTCGAGGCTACAATGGATCTGTTGAAGGTAGTGATGGCCTCAACTGTGGCAATATTTCTGCCAAATTATTCAGAACCAAACAACATAAAGTTTGGTTTTGATTTTCTGCCATTTCAACTCTCCGAGCTTCCAGTCGTAACCTTTCCATCTCCTCCTGAGAGAGAGCAACTTCAGAGAGAGTGGGCAGCGGAGATGGGACAGGAGATGCTGAGGAAGTAAAAATTATACCTATTACACACAAATAAATGTAATATGAGTTAGTTTGTTGTTCAGTAAGTAATAAATCAAATTGTTACTATTACGTGTTTGTTTGTATGTCTTCCAAAGTATCTCTAACATAGGAGATGCCTGCTCATGAGCTAATAAGTGTGGTTAGTTTGTTTTGTTTATTCAAAGCTGGATAAACATAATAATTTACATCCTATTTCAATATGATTTAATTGGTAGATTTTCACGAGTTATTGAATAACTAATGATATGTATGGTGCTTACTTTTTTCCATTTATTCATTGATTTATTTACCCCTCCACCGGAGTTCATGAACTCTGTTAGTTCTTACCCCAGACGGTCAGCTTTTATTCTGCCTTGTGCCCCTTTTTTGGGCCTCGTTATATCACCTCGGCTAAAAAAAGTTTAAATGTTATAATAGAGAAACAAAAGGACTACATGATGAGCAATATAAACAATCATCATAATAAGTAGGTAGTCAATGTTGCATCACGTCATTGTTTATGTTTCAAGTTCCGAAGTATTAGAAAAAGCAAGATTTTTGGGTAATTATTTGATTTTGCTTCTAATTTATGTACCTCGGACTGCTCCAGGCTAGTTTGAGATCTCGATTCCATCTTACAAAAGTGATCAGTTTAATAAAATTATAACTCGTGGCTTACAAAGCAAAAAACATGTTCATGCTATAATAATCCTACAATTATGTTTATAATTATGCAATGTATTAACATAAAAATGATAAAAAGAGTATACTTTTACCTTATTTCACTCATTTTCCAGCACAAAACAATCTATACTAATATTATAAAGCTGAAGAGTTTGTTTTGTTTGTTTGTTTTAACGCGCTAATCTCAGAAACTACTGAACCGATTTGAATAATTCTTTCACTGTTAGATAGTCTATTTATCGAGGAAGGCTATAGGCTACATTTTATCCCGGATTTCCTACGGGAACGGGCATTAATAATAATTTTTCACCCGCGCCGTGTAAGTCGGTGTAGGAATTTCACAAGAAGCAGTGTTGCCGTCCGTTCTACAAAATTAAAAGTCCCTCCCTAGTAATATGAAAAATTCCGCTAAATATTGGTAAATATATATTTTTTAAATCCGCTAGAAGTCGCTAAATCTTATCGCTGACGTTCAAGTCTAATCTCGAAGTTCGGGCCTTATAAATTGGGGTTTTGAGAGGGCGCCGATCGTTTAATTTTGACAAATATTTTAATTTTTCACAAAAAATAACAAAAAAATAAAATCAACACATTTATTCAAAAAATCACACAATGTTCTGAATGATAGAAAAGTCACTTTTCTAAGAATTACATAATTTATTATTCAAAATCAAAACATTGTGGGGTTGAAATAGAATATTTTGTGCCAGAACGGATGTTTATGGTTGTTCAGGTGTAGTGGTGGTCTTAAAAAACACATTATTCTTCATATATTTTCGAAAAAAAAGTCACATTTACAACGGCTCAAAATCCGCTAGAAGTCTCTAAATATTTTTTTGTCGCTAGCTCATTTTTTTTTGCCGCTAACCACTTATGAATTCCGCTAGATCTAGCGACAAAGTCTCTAGAACGGCAACACTGCACAAGACAGCCTGTGACTTTGACATTGGTTTGACGTTTCAGAACGCTAACCATAGGCAAAAGAGGCAATCTATTCTATCCGTATTGTAGAACGAGCGTTTTTAACAGTAGCGTCAACTTGGCTAGCAAGTTATCTCTTTCTACAAACGCTTACGCTAAAGCGTTAACGTTTGTAGAAAGAGAATAGATACGAAACGTTTGTGATATGGCTAGGCCTGCAGGACCCCACCAGGGTTAATCATAAACCTCAGTATACTCAGCACTTATTTACATAATATTTTCTTTATAAACTCGTAAAGAGAAAGTTTTGTAACGCTATTTTCGAAGTGCCGTGTGCTTTTAGACATTGATGGCGAAATGAAATCGAAAAGTTATTTTTTTAGTTTGATACTCCGATTTGACTCAAGTATGTTTTGGCCTCAATTTGTTAATCTTTTGGTGCTAACGTATCGTGCGGTGTTAGCTTATTGTGATTGTTAGGCAACGTGTAGCTCGATCCCTACTTGGTTTGGTGGCCGATAGTGGCATTTCTATCTGAGCTCTACCGTGCTTCGGACGGCGCGTTAAATTGTCGATCCCGGTTGTTGCAATGGTTAGACCATGTCAGAGGCCTATGGGCGGTCATTAAAAGAACTCCAACATCAGGCTTGGCCACTAACCTACTCATACTTACTTACTTTAAAGTATCAATATATGAAAGAGTCTACACTATATCGTCACAATATGTGTAGGAACTTGTACAAACAAAAATAGTTCAAGTCTCCATCAGATTAATTTTCGTGAATAATAATGCCTTAAGATTGCTTATAATTCGTTAATTAGTATCATGTCCAACAGAACAGCATCAGTATAAACAGATGTGTTATTTCAGATTTTTCTGCCTTACGGTACCCGTTACGTTATCCTAACTAATCCTAACATCTTAACTTAATATTATACTAAAATGCGAAAGTAACTCTGTCTGTCTTTCTGTCACGCTTTCACGCCAAAACTACCCTGAACCGGTTTGAATGAAAATTGGTACACAGTTAGTCCAGAGCCTGAGAAAGGACATAGGACTACTTTTTGTCGCGAATTTCCCTCGGGAACAGGTACAACGTGGGTGAAACCGCGGGGCGCTGCTTGTATAGTACATACCCAGTACTCAAGTACTCACGAGTAGACCAAAATTAAAGTCCAAACTCCTATACATTATAATGTATTCGCAATGAGATCAGTGACACGACAGCCAGTAATATATTGTGGCCGGTCGGTTCGCGATGTGAATTTAATATCTGTCAGGAGCAGAGTAGCCGTGAGTACGAGTGTGTTCAATGTACGGCAGCTGCGTTTGACCTATTACCATAATCGGTATGTTGATGTGTTCACTGGATTATATTATTACTACCAGGGTGCAGGATTATGCAGTTCATCATTGATGGATGTTTATCGTAGATCTACTTTTGCGTTACGTTAAAAAAATAATTTGAATTTGGAAACTTTAAGATCAGTTGTTTAGATTACTTAATACAAACTATGTTTGATCTGTGGACGTGTATACAAATATTTATTTATTTTGTGTAAATATCCTAGTATTTTTTTAATCGAATGTAATATTTCAGCCGGAGTTCGGATGTTCTGTGTCTGAGTAGGAAATAAGTGAACCTTAGCCTATAAGAGTCCGTTCGCAATGACATACAAGTACGGAGTACGGAGCTCAATTGGATATCACAACGCATGGAAATTGTCAAAATGTACCTAATTAGTTGATTCAACGACACTCCGCTGCAATGGAAACGCAACCTAATTCCACAATCGCAAACTTTTGCTTATAACATAAATAATCGAAATAAGATTCATATTAAACTAACAATAACATTCTGGAACGCAAACATTTTCGCAAATTAAAAAGAGTGGAAACTATGTTATTGGTTATCTTAGAGTAGGTATTCAATTATACTCGTACGTTCTCTAACACAGCGAATGCACTTATCAGAATTTAGCAAGTAAACTTAGAATTTAAGTCACGAATGGTGATAAAAAGTTTTTATTACAATTTTTATTATTTTGAAAATGGCACTATTTGAAACTTTGGGACATACATTTAAACTTTTTGATGTCACTTCGTATGTGTGATGGGAGAAGTGCGAGGGTCGTACGTGATAATAACTTGGAAACTTGAGGAAAATATTATCGTCAGTGGTAAACTACAGTTTTTTCGTATTTTTTTTATGTTCAGAAAGATTGGGTGTGATGAATGTTAAATGGTACGTAATTGTTGTAGTATTTGTTAAATTATAACAAATGTATTTTATGCGACAGTGAAGTAAAAAGAAATAATGTATTCTTTTCACCTTTTTAAAACTTGACTGTTTACTACCGACACTACTGAAGTAACATAAGTGAAGAAATATTTTTCAGAGGTTTTAAGTATCTTTTCATTTACGTATCTTCCTCACTGTACTGATATCTTCAGCGCGATGAGAGGCCTTTACCCGGCTATAACACTAAAGGCTTACTTCACTTACTTATTAACTTACTTTTCAAGCAATCAAAATTATTTTATCTACACCTTTTTAAAACTGTCGAATCTCTTGAGCATCAAACCCGGCGACATTACCGCGAGCGTTCGCCCCGTATCGCATTCTCCGTTATGAGACATCTCATTTCACGTATCCCTCCATTGTGCGCGAACGGTTGTTTACTCGGCGATTTTGTTTAACCTACTGCATTTGTATTGTGCTTCCTTGAGTTCTGTTTCAGTCTTAAGAAAATAAAACGGGTTGAGTTTATCATGTCTTGTATGGGGGCTTGTTTCTTTAATGAATATGACAGGGATACTTTTCATATTTATATTTTTGTCTCTTTCTCTACAAGTCCAGTGGACTGATTGTATTTCTATAAAAGCTTTGGAAGACTTGTCAAATTGTCGCCCACTTTTGTAATTAGCCAAGGATGGTAATTACGCCTAGTTCTCTTCACTGTACTGATATCTTTAAGCATTATCATCTTCGATCAACAATACACAACTAGATATCGGGTCACGTACAATATCAAAGCTAAATACTGTCCGCGTGGATGACGTGTGACAGCTTATTTTGTTTACTACCGAACTGAAACAAAAGTTTTAAAACAGTTCGAAGTTCAACCTAATTACAATCATGACACCTAGCGATAAAGTAGCAAATCTTATGAATAAAATAAGAGCTCACTTTTTAAATGAGGCGTTATTTACCGAGACGTATTTTTTGCGCCGACCCGACATCTAGTTGTGTATTGTTGATCGAAGATTATCATGCTTTGGAAGGCATGTCAAATTGTCGCTCCCTGTTGTTCACCTGCATTAGGCAAGCGTGGTGATACGCCTAATCCTCATCACTGTACTGATATCTTCGGTAAGACGAAAGGATTTCGCTTAGCAGTGAGACATTAGAGGCTTTAATGTTTTCTTTACATATTTAGAAAGCTTTTGATCTGTTAAAAACGGCAACTAATCTACTCAGACCTATTTTATGAATAAAAGTATAAAAATACATATAAAATCTAACACTAATTTCCGGTACAATTAACTGAATCGAGATTTTCTCATACATTAAATGTCCAAAATCACCCATTAACCTCTTATAAAGAATCATTAGTAACTTTAATTAAAAAGCATGGATTTATTATCATCTCTTTCCTTTCACCTACAATTCCAACTTCAGCATGTTACAGTTTTACATTAACCTATAACTCCTATCATTAAACTAGGTCACCTATTGTAATATCTATTCGAAGTTCCCCCAACTATGTAGTTCAGATCTGATCTAGATCGAGCACAAAGCCATCAGAGATCAGTATTACATAGTTCATCAGTGACAATAAAAACCGAACCATTTGGATCAAACATTACTCACTCTTGTTAGAGTGGGGCAAACTGTAAGAGTGGGCGGTATGGAGACATTTTTTTATTTGCTAGTAGGACTGTCATTTGATTTGTATTGAATCCATTTCCAATGAAAATTAAAGTACTGAAAAGGAATAGCCTCAAAAGGGCAAAGACCTCTCGTATTAATGAAGATATCAGTACTGTACAGTGAGGACGGTTAAACGTAGTAAACATGTACACAATAAAAAATAAAGAGAAATAAGACTTATAAACAATCTATTTATGACCAAAGTGTCATACAAATTCAATCAGTGTTTTTTTTATAATAAAGCTGTTTTGACTTGAACCCAGTTTTGTGAGTATTATTGGTTCTAATTTTATTATTATGTATTCCTTTAAAAGGTACAAATAAATCATAAATTTTTGTTAAGACTAGGCTCCGAACAATTTAATAAATACTAAAAACTATGTAATGAATATCAACTCCGCCAACTTTGTAAGAAAAAACGGACGACAAAAGAATGTTAATTTTAAAAATTCTAGAAAATACGTTAACAGATAAGAGTGTAGCATCTTTGACTTGGACCAACATTTCCTCCCTAAGTAATTCACCCACCCGTCGAGGGGTGATTACCCCTTTATTACTCCCCTGCGCGGACCCTAATGCATGACACTATTACGCTATGTGGACTAATGGCTACTATGTATTTTTGTAGATATTATTTCTTAAGTGTGAAACATGTTGGGTTTTGACAGCTAACTGTTTGGGTTACTGGATTTTTAATTATTGATAATGGGGTATTTAATTTCCGTTTACATTCAGAATTCATCGGTTCTATATGACCAAAAATGTTGATGGGTAAGGTTCCAAGAGGGTTATTTTTTATGTGTATTTTTATTTTATCTTGACAATTGATTATTTAATAGATTGACAAGATTGATTCAACCGTAGAACACAAACATCAAAATTCCTACCTATTCCAAAAACATAGCTCCTTTTAAGCTTCAAACCAAAAATTTCTATAATTGCTCCTAAACACATTTCTCTTTCTTATTAACAAAATGTTTCCTAAACTTAAGCTAGGTATGCACCATAGATCGCTCATCAAAAGCATACACCGTGCCGCATGTGTTCTAATAGCTATAAGTTTAGAGTTTGGTGTGCAGAACGCTTAACAGAAAGCGCGCGTGTTGCGAATATAAAGAAGGGGTGCGAATCTTTATTGGTGATGCAGATGTAGGGGCGTAGTTGATGCGTAAAGATCAGTTGATGCGTGATGTGCTGTTGATGCGAAATGTGCAGTCGATGCGCATGTATATAAAGTGCCGTGTAATATAGGTGGAAATAGGGAGAACACATAGGAAGGTAGACTAACTACATTTAAAGGGACAAAAATCAATAGTATTGATATTAGTGAAGTACAATTAAAAGTAATTGATGGATACGTTTGAGAATAGTTTTTTGTTTAAAGTACAGAGTTTTATAATTTTAGCTGGTGAAGCTTAAAAATAGGGTATTTTTTGTAGCAATAAGTGTCTCATAAAAATATTGAAGCGCATGACATCACACAGTTACAACACTCACGCTTGTTTGATGATAGAAACAAACAATAAAGTATGAAGTTAAAAGGTTCCTTACTCTATAAAGGAATATATAATTATTTTTCCCAAATCTTCGCCAAATTCTGTCGATATTATAAGTACCACAATGACAGACATCCGTCAATGCAAGTGATACTACCGGCACTACTAAGAGAATTTAAACAATATCTAAATACCATATGAATATAATTGATACACCCAATTTTAGGTAGAATAAAAAAATATACGGTCAGATTGAGAAACCTCCTTTTTTGAAGTCGGTTAAAAAACATGGGTTGTGTAATGATCCACACACTATTCGAACATAAAACTCCAAATTCATAATCAAAACACATCCTTAATTAAGCCGGATAGCATTAAGAGGCATATTCTGTGAAGAGGCGAGCTTTGGAGTGCAGGTGTCATCCGACAATGAACTCCATTCAAGTACCTTCTCAGAATTTAAGGCATCTCGAAATTTGGACAGGGATATAAAGTTTGGAATGGCACTGGATGTGGCTTTGTTAATGAACAGGATGATGTATGATTTGGTCGTTTGGTGGTAAGTGTTTTGAGATATAAAATGAGTGCAGTTATTTAATTGTTGGTAGTTCATTGTCTTATTTATTTATGGTAGGTAACCATTTTTTTCTAATACTCGTATCTATTACGTGAGAAATAAATTGCAAATGAGGTAGAAATTACTCTGGTATGGGCTTATTATTTTTCTAAACATATATTGGTATTTTTAATAATGAGTACCTAATCCTCTGTAAACAAAAGAACATTTGAAAACAAACCATCCAGTGTGAGTTAATCATTGTTAACATCTGTGTTATAAGTTTAGCACGAACGTAACATTCAGTTTAATTTGATCTCAAGATTTTTTAATTTAATTTTAAGTTCTGCAAGATGTGCCAGGTTGCGGATGCAGCACGTCAATAAATTAAAGAGAAAAAAAGCAACTTAATTGCTAGCTCGATATTCATTTTAAATTTGATCGACAAGGCAGAAATTACACAATAGTACAGTTCACAAAATAAATCATAAACCGAAGATTTTCATTTGTTAATTCATTTATTTCTAGTAGGTAAGTAACTAACCCTGGTGTCGAAAATTTTAGACCGCCCAAAGACCTCCGATATGACCTAAAATTGTCATTGAAACAGATTGTGTTTCTAACCACACCTCCATTCATTCATTCAATATAGTCAAGTGCACAAAAAAAACAACCTTATAAAATATACTATACATATAATTCCCGCATAGATACGTACCACCCCACTCTAGACACCCAGCAAATTACGCCCAAGTATAAACATTACGTGGAAGGTGAATAAAAACGACAACATCTCAGCTATAAGTAGAGCCATCCCTCCAGTAATTGAGGTGAAGAGGTCACTTCACTGTAGAGGCATACGGTCTGCACGGCGGTAATTAATACCGCAATTAGGACGTTCTTCATTGTTTAGAATCGCTCAGTCTAGAATTTGAGTGGATTGTTAACGGCACGTGTGGTGTAATTTTGTTACCTATGTATAGGTAGGCTATGAACAGGTAGGCTTAAATATGTTGGACTGACACAGTATGTATGGGATATAAAGTAGTACATGTAGAATTGTTAAGAGTATTTTTAATTATTTGACATATCATCAAAATGACATGTAGATTAAAAGCTATCTGAACACAGGACCGATTGGTATAATCAATTATTAGCCTGTGGAAAATTAATGTACTAATTTAAGTAAATCTGTAAATCTAACTTTGAAATTAAATGCGTTACAGAAAACGGAACAATTCGGCCAAATGTAACATAAAAATGAACCATTGAATAAAATTCAAAATGATAAATTCGTTGCATTTGTACAAATACAACAATGTATGATCTGTAAAACTTTTATTGGCATTTGGCATAACACCAAACCATATCCATCCTGTCTTTTAAAATATTAAGTACATAGATCTTTGTTCGCTCAAAATGATGTAAAAAAACTAGAAGTACTCACAAGTTAGTACACATTTTACGTTGAAAATTTACATTGTTTTGTCCTGTACCAAGTTTTAAAAGTGTTCTAACATATTTTTTCAGGGTACCGCACCACTAAAATTCTAGTAAAAACTATTCTATAAACCATTCTATTTTTCTATATTAAATAATAGTAATTTTAGGTATCCTAAGACCACAGTCTTTGTAGGCCCTGAACATTTTTTTTACGTATTAAAATAGTATTAGTTTGTGATGTCCCACTGTAGCAAAAGTCATCCTCAACACCTTCCAAGCACCCTGTTCTGAGCTAGATTATACCAATTCCTGTAAAAGCGGTCGCATCACCTTAACTTTATAATTAAAATTGAATATGATTCTCTCTTGTCAACACATATGGTACGGAACCCAAGGTTCCACTCGTACTTGGCTGCTTTTTCGATGTTAATACCAAAATAAAGTGAGTTTTGTACTTGAGTTTTTGTTTTACGAACGCGAGCCTACTTTTAATCAAAAGCCACGGTAAATTGTGGGTGAATATATTATTTTTGTGACGCGTAAAAATTTTGATCGTAACTTTTAATGTTTAAAGACATTTTTTGTTGTCATCAAGTATGATACGAATTTTGATGGAAAAAGCATAATTATCATAATCTTGTGGAAGATACAATATCATATATACATTATCCAGCACTTGGAATGTTTCGCATTGACCTTTGGCAAATTTTTGGCCGGATTCATGTCTACCGATATGTAATTTGCAGCTAGTTTGTCGAAAGTGTTACGTAGTGCGACAAAATTCATATCGGTACCTAATCAATCAGAACTAGTAAATTTTCCTCCAAATATCGATGGACAATGTGTTTTGTTGAGTACTGTTGTGTTAAGGACCAATACAGACTATAAAATACAGTCTTAAGTTTGCCTTATTTAACGCTGCCAATCTTAAGTTAGTGTAACAGTTGTCAGTACAACTCTTTAGTGTAACAGACTGAGAAATAAGAAGTCCAATCTATAGAGTCCTCATTTATAGATGCCCATAGACTAGAAACAGTCTCAAAGCGGTCTAGACTATAATCTGTGCCATCTAACTCCCTCCATTTCTGTCTACCGTAACTACTAACATTATTCACCAGTACATGATATAAGAACAAAATAAATCTTTTGACAGTTCAGCCGCTAGCGATCTCTTTACGTGACACAAACTATAAAGTTCTTGTCTGGAAACATAAATGTACCTAATAGAAAAAAAAATGGAACACAATTCTAAAAGAAGTTCGAAGAAACAATACGCAAAAAAGTGAGTTTTAGTCACAAAATATTGTCAATAACTCACATGTTTTATCGAATGAAGTATCGTATTAAAACTGCGGTGACCTTTGTGAACCGAATGTTACAATTTGTAAAGTAAAACGATTTCTTGCACGAGATTCGGGTGTGCCTTTACTTGGCATCGCTCGATTTCAGTCTAAAAGACTTAAAGGTCAAATTGTCAAGATTATAAAATTGATCAAACCTTTTTAGACAATGTTGAGCGTAACTGAAGATAAAAGTTTCCAGCAATTTTTGTTAAAAGAATCTAAGAACCAACTTCTAGAATCATTTCAAAATAAAGTACTGTAGTTTCGATGCAAGTAATTTCAATCCAAAGATACTCGTACTATTACCCCATCATAGCTCCTTACTGCGTAAATATCTACTTTATTCCTATTTTTTTATGTAGTTACCCAAAAATACAAAGAGTATATGCAACGAATAATATTTTGTACCAAAAGCTTTGATACATAACAATAATATCTCACGCAGATAGCCTATCAAAAAGGCTAGTACCACAATCACAATATACCTTACACACTCCTACTATTAATCTACTTTATAAACAAGATATATTGCGTTGTTTTTCTCAATTCCTTTTCGCATGATAAAGTGCGAACGAGGATGTTTATTTACCCCATACACGGGCTCGATCGTGTCGTAGATAACGTCATACCTTGTTTACGAAAAATGATGTGTTTTTTTCATTTACTTCTTAAGGCCGATACTGCGTTAAGCTTGCGCACGCCCGCGATTTCATACAAAAGTGAACCGTCGCGGGCGCCCGTCGCGTCGGTTCCATACAAAAGTGAACCGCCGCGTGCGCCCGCCGCGTGCGCACGCGGTGTTGGCCCTTAATGTTTTTGCAAGCATTTCTTCCGGAAAAACAAGTTCGGTTCGGTTTACATTCGTTAACATGGTGAACGGAATTAGCGCAGTTCGGAGTTAATAAGCCAATTGGAACGTCACAATCACAAGCTTAATTGAGTAACATGGAGTAATTTCAAGCTTTCGCTGTACTTACAGTGGTAATTATTGCTCTGTTAGTTAACATGTATTTATTAAAAAAATGCTTGCGGTTACTGCTCTTAACTCTACGGCGGTTAATTAGGTATGTGTAATAAGTAATTATCATATGTGTTACATAAATTGTGGTGGATTAAACCTTTTAATGAATCGCTACTTACAATTAAACTAGATACCTTAAAACTTAACCCCTAAAACCTTACCCATTACGATCGTAGGATAGAGATCACGTGTTTTTCACTATTCTACGAAATTCTCAATTAAAACAAATGTAATTTGTGCCTAATAAACTGAGCTTAAGTGAAAAAGTTATCCATCTATGGGCTCGGCATGGCACAACATCTATATTTTAATTAAAATGATATAATATCAATATCAATTAAAGTATATGATATATATTTTAATTGATATTTTCATTGAGATAACATGACAGGCCATGACAGGCTAATACTTAAGTTCTTTTTAATAGAGCAAGACTACTACGGCGCCGTGGAAGGCAAGTTAAATGGTTAATCATATGTTTTTAATCGTTTGTCCATCTCTATAGCCTTTGGATGATCTACAATCTCAAGATACCAAGGTAATGGCTACGGTACCGAATTCCAAGGTAGTAAGGTAGCCACTCACTTCTGCGAAATTACTTTTTATGATTAGAATGAGAATAAAGTGTGCAAGTTTGAAAGTAAACGTTTGTCGCCACAACCAATAATATCCTCCGTTCTAAAGTCTAAGCAGTATTGAATGAAACTATCTTGACCAAGTTTCATTTGAACAATTAATTAGTATCCAACCTGATGCCAAGTCACAGAACTTATTTCGCTGACAAAATGCCAGACAAGCAATATTTTTTGGACATTTTATACGACATGTAATTTAATATTGTTATTTAATCAGTACAGTTTGTTATTTCTTTTATTATGATTGGATGGCGGCGGCCATTTTGAAAGGAACTAGGTATTCTTTGAATTCCCATTCTTATATTTGTTGAACTCATTTTCTACGAGTATATGTCAGTTAACTTTCGCTTGTTTTTATTTATATGGAAGATTTTTGATTAATGTTAGGTAATGTTGAAAGGTCAGAGTTTAATGGCCTTTTCAAAGGCGCGATAAATAGGATTAACATTGAATTTTGTGAATCTTATGTAAAATACAGTTTCGGCCGTTCAAACAGCAAATCTATACAAATACTAGCAGCGCCCCGCGGTTTTACCCGCGTTGTGCCCGTTCCCGTAGGAAATCCGGGATTAAATGTAGCCTATAGCCTTCCTCGATAAATAGACTATCTAACAGTGAAAGAATTATTCAAATCGGTTCAGTAGTTTCTGAGATTAGCGCGTTTAAACAAACAAACAAACAAACAAACAAAACAAACTCTTTAGCTTTATAATATTAGTATAGATTAGTATAGATGCAGAGTTTGTTTGTTTGTTTGTAGGCGCTTATCTCAAGAACTACTGGTCCGGTTTTAAAAATTCTTTCAGTGTTGGATAGTCCACTTATTGAGGAAGGCTATAGGCTATTTTTCATCTCAAAATTCCTGCGAAGAAGAAAAAGAAGAGAAGAAGAAGAAGAGAAGAAGAAGAAGACTATACAATTACCATGAGAATTCAACTAATAAAGTGCTTGAAAGGCAGCCTACCTTCAAATCGGAGAAAATTATAAAATGGGATTCCATTTGAGTTTTAATTCAGATGGGAATGAAATCCTGGCTTCGCGACCTCCGGGTTGGGCGGGCGGAGAATAATTGAAATTTTTCTTAATCCCCTCGCGATTTTCACAAAATGTTCACGACTTAGATTGATAATAGATGAATGTTTCCCCGCAATTGTTATTTGAAATTATATACCTACGGTTTTTTTTGGGTTACGTAATGAGTTCCGAAATCGATGATTAAAATGTATCGGTTTTTTTGAATGAGTGTGGATGCTCACCGAATGAGCCATGATGGTGTAATTTACGTTTTACAGATTGTGTTTGGGGTGGTTTTGATTTAGGTAATTGGTGTATAAATTATCATGGCTTTAGAATTTCAAAAGCTTAAATAAAAAACCTTCCGCAATAAAATATCAATTCAATCTCGCATTATATACATCTTTTCGTAATCTACATACCATTACGTAATTTTTTATTGGAAAAACCTCAGGAGCAACTCAATAATGAATAAAAATAACAGCTTCACAAATTACCAATATTCTCTTTTCAAAAACCAGTTCTTCTTCTTCTTATCGAGTGGATGGTCAAACTGACCAATCCTGGTGTCAGAGTTATTGAGCCGCCAAAGGCCTCTGACATGGCTCAAGTAACGACTACTATCCGTAGAAAGTAACCGGGACCGACGGCTTAACGTGCCCTCCGAAGCACGGAATCATCTTACTTTTCGGGCAATCAGGCCTGCAATGCCCTAACCAAACTGAGGACAGTCTCACAAAGTGATTTTTGTGAGATATCCCCACCGGGAATCGAACCCGGAACCTCCGGATAAACCAGTTATACAATTACAAAACAATTTCAATCAGATACGTCAAGTCGAACTTTTCAATACCGAAAAAAAGCCGAGCCGATAAATCAAAACTTTACACGTACAAATTAAAAAGCAATTCGACATTTCTGATATATAGTTCCGAGAGTACATTTATCAACTGGTCGGGTTTTACCACTTAAATGGTCAAAGTTCTGTAACTGCCAATTCGTGGATACCTTTCGTTCCTTCTTTGCTGATCAAACATTTGTACTCGTTGGCTAATGTTTGAGTTGTACGTTCGAAAAAAACCTCCTTAATTTAATCTTGTTCTCGGCTTAGTAATAGTTTAAAAAGAGTTAATATTATTTATTTACTAGCAGCGCCCCGCGGTTTTACCCGCGTTGTGCCCGTTCCCGTGGGAATTTCGGGATTTTTTTACATAAAAACCTTCCTCTTGAATCACTCTACCTATTACAAAAAACCGCATTAAAATCCGTTGCGTAATATTAAAGATTTAAGCATACAGACAGACAAACAGTGTGACAGACACGAAAAAGAGACGACTTTATTTTATATTATGTAGTGAAGAATAAGAAAAGTTTTAATTATGTTTGAAATGTAATAAGACCTTGTATGAAATGAATATGAAAGCTTTCTTGGAGTTGATTTTAATTGAAACATGTTGCAAACTCCTTAGACTTATTACAGTAGTTAACTTTCACATTAAACGTTAATAATTTAATATATGAGTATTGTGAACTCTAATTATATGATCATAACAAAGAGATTACCTATTTAAGTGAGAATTTTGTCTATCTGTGAGAGCATATGTGTTAAAAATTGTGCATAATTATGAAAATTGACGCATAGACATGGACACGCGCTTAACTTATGCAACCCATCTTTTTTGGACATGGTTAACTGGCCACTGACAATTAAAGCATAAAGTTTCTTCTGAATAATTCTACGTAGTGTTAAATATTATAATGACTCGATGCGTCACTCATTCAAATTGCACGACTCATGAATGGAGTCAATTTGGTGTCGGTCAATCGTTGACCGCTAATAATTTTGTCCTGAATACTCACTTTTATTCCCATTACATTATGCTTTCAGTCTCTTTTATCGGTAAATAAATAAACTGAAGCTTTTTATTGAAAAAAGGGGATTTTTGTAATAAATGCATTACATTGTGGTGAAAGATGCATAAATACTCGTGGACTAAGATTTCAATACTCAAATATGGTCCCGGGTATATTTTGAATCGTAAGTTTAGGTTCTAAGATATTTATATTGTTGGTAAAAAATATTTTTAGGACACCCATATATTATGAGTTCAATACTCGTACATTAGTTAGACAATTGTACAAAAAACGATTAGCAAAAATCTATCTCTATTAGCACCATAAAGGTATTTTAGTTCTTTTTTTATCCATACTTTTTACCTTTTTACCTTGGTTTTTTACCTTGGTTGTTTTTACTGTGCTAAAAAAAACATTACAGGAGACTATACCTATACCTATTCTCCATCATAAATAGTTTCTCAATATCTTCAAAGTAATTTACCTAATTGTGTAAACATTGTTATTATACCTCAAATAACAGTCATCTCATAATTTATTCCCCAAAAATCTTATTAAAAATACATCGCCAAAAAATACAACTAAAATTGTTTGCTTTTAACCCGTCCGCGTTAGACGCGAGTTTAGGCATTTTTGTAATATATAGAGAATGTTGATTGATGACTCTACCGATAGAATAGACCGTGTTTACAATATGAAGGTAATAAAATGATAAACACAGTATCGTGTGCGCCTGACGGGAACACGGTTTGTGAAAGCATTACTTTGGATAATGTATGGCTAAATGTATCCAACGGTTTAGATTAATCTGTGTATTGGGAAGACTGTGTTGGTCTTGGGTTGTTTATTGGTTAAAAGTTAGAAGCAGTATCATGAAATGAATGTAAAGTATAGTATTAGTAATCAAAAGTATTAAGGTAATGTCTCACTGCTGGACAATGACTCTCGTCACACTGAGGAATAGAACTATTAAAAATAAAAATCACCAGTTATTGTGTTTCGTTTTGTCCGTCCTATAAAATCACTGTGTGTGTGTGTGTTAGTATAAGTCTGTGTTTTGTTATACACACACAACACAATCTTATACACAGTAAACATTTCTTCGCTCCGCGGTCGTAAGGTAAAAACATAACATTTTCCCCATTTTTCCGTCAACAAATATATTCGTGGCACTAAAATAAATTTGTCACAAACACTAAACGAACTAAAATGGGACGTAAATTCGCGGGTCCTTAAGATCCTTTCTCATTCTCAATGTTAAAAATATATTCGCGAAAACCCGGGCGACATAAAATTGTGTAATAAAAAAAACGTTGGCTGACGCGTCGTTAAGGAAATGAGTTACATACACACATAGGTATGTTGTGGGTTGGGGCGGAGGCACATTGAGGGATTCATTCAGATTGGGTGACAGATTTTATATGCTCTGCAGTTAAATGATTACTTCTCCTTAAAAAGTTCTTCTCTCTATAAAAAATGTATTAAAATATCTATCATATATGTGTGCTTGTATGACATGTAAGTAAGTTAGTCAAAATCAAATTCAATTTAGTTTAACTAAACTTAATTCCGAGAACAGAACAAGTGACAAAAAAACTGCTGGCTGTGTCTTTAAAACATCGTTATAATATTTTTGTTTTCTTATAAAGCATGACTCTATACACTATTTACACAGTAAGGAAAAACTCCTAATCTATCTAACACCCTACCCACGAGACGATTTAACATGACAATGACATGATGTATGAAATAGTATGTCGATAAGATGTTGATTAAATGGATGTCTCTGAGTGCAGCAGTTAAATATAATTTCTCCCGGTACATCTCCACCATAACAACAGACGTGTGCGCGCATCGGTCGGCCACCCGCAGTATTCAATCCACGCGACTTTTTTAATTATATGGATAAATCCGGAAGATTCCTTTAAAACGAGCTTTTTAGTGCTTTATTTTTATAAATCTCTGCTCGGTGTGAATGTGACTTTAACATTAAATTCGTTTTTGATGTTTATATCTATGATGTTTTCATTTGGTCGTTTTTTAATTTGTTTATTTTTTAAAAAATGTGGTTTATAAATGGAATAAAACAATGTTTTATTGCATCGTGCTGCAAACTATTCGACGAATAAACACTTATATAACACTAACTACAAATATATTACGAAGTTGTAATCAGCGTAACCACGAAAGTGTAGTCAAGGTGACCACGAAAGTAGATTATATTTAAATAAAATAAATAAACATTTAAAAAAATACCAACACACATTTTTCCCTAACAAAAATGAATCATATAACTATGCACTTACCTATCTCGTACGTCTCGTTTCTAATTAAAGTGTTAAGTGTGATAAAGTGTTTGCGTAATGTTATTCATACCTGATAAAGGGGATTTGTATAAGCTCAGTATTGGCTCCGACAATAATGGCCCGGCGGCCTCTGAAAAACAAATTAAAAGATGGAGTTTCATGCTATCTTTTAGATAACAGTATAAAAATAGTTGAATGTTACCAACTGCGATTACTAGGGATAAAAGAGTATGGAATTCAATGTAATTGATGAAAAATAAGATAATTTAATGAATTGACTTATTTCTTGAAGAATTCACTTCGTAACGAGTTTTTGACAATATAATACTGCTTTTGAATCTATATGTGTTTGTGTTCTAACACAAAGTTCGGTGCTTTAAACTTTCTAGTGAAGTTATCTTTGTAGAGAAACTAAATGGTGTAGCTAATTTAATGAATATAATAATTTCAAGGTCGAAACATTCTTTTAATGGAATGAATCATTATTGTTCCATATTGTTGTGGCAACATTCTTTGGGTTTGACATGACGAAACGTCAGATTATTTTCTGAACTCTGAGTTACATTATCAGGTACTGAGTCATTTCATAGCGGAAATTCACTGCTAAAAAAATCGATTTCAAACTAAAGATAGACCTATATCCATACCGTTATATTTTCATCGCAGTCGGTTGTAAAGCCATGTTGTTTTACACCTATACCGTTTTAGCTATATTACTTAAAACGTTATCTCGTGATTCTTCGAATGTCGTTGGTTATTCAGACTTGATATTTTTTATGACTTATTTCTAACTGTCGGGCAAACGCAAATAAATTCACTTATTGATTCATAAAATCATTTACATAGATCCATGAATTACGATTAATTACAAGTTTTTTGTTATTATTGCATATTCCCCTAACTTTGAATGCAAGAGTAGTTACACCTGTATTCAATGTACTCAGAGATTATTTAGGAGAGATTAATGTCAAACTTCAGAGACTGATAAACGTATGAAAAATTACGTCAGTTATTTAATTTAACTAATGACTTTGAATACGAAAACTAAATCATTTAACTGATTGACGTCATTCTTCAGACATTACATGACATTAATATGTATCTCTTGAGGAATCATTTGACGTCTATGAGGGTGGTTGTTAAACTTTTGACAATTTATATTATAAGTTTTTTTTAAAGATTTGTCTGAATAATATAAGAGATATTAATAGTACTCGTAAGTAAGTAAGCCTGTAATTTCCTACTGCTGAGCAAAGGCCTCTCATATCACTGAAGATATCAGTACAGTGAGGAGGAGGTATTGATAACATAAGATTTTTCTTTCTTCTAGAAAACATTATTTCATTCAAAATGAAGCAAATTTTAATATCGTGTTTGCCTGTATGAACAGTATCTGAAGTTCCATTATACGAACACACGTGCTCGCACTGCCAAGTACCACGACTTATTGTTTTATAACACATTTAAATAACATTTATCTTAATTAAAATCTTATTTGAACAAATACTACACGTTTTTTTTGGCCTGTAGTAAGAATACCATGTGTGGAAAGTAATTTATTGGATATCTAAGAACGTTATATGTGAATGTATTTTTTTGCATTTTATTCATGTATTTTTATTTTATTTAGTTTAATATTATTTATTTATGTTACGTTTAAAGTTCGAAATCAAGCCTTATTTTTGGTGCTTTTTTATCATTATTTTAATTTAACGTTTAGAAAAAAATGTCACACGTATCTAAAAATCATGACATTAAGGTAATAAACAAGGTGAGGGCAGGCAAATTCTAAAAGCGACTGCTTTGACATCTGTCATGTTTGACACTTTATGCCTTTTGATGTAGCGGCTTGCAACTTCTAAACTCATTCAATGTCAAACTCCATTTATAGAGTCAAACAACAAAGTTTCAATCGAGAAAGAAAAAAAAAGAAAAACTGTATTTGTACAGAAAAAACATTTCCAACCAATTGAAATAAAGAATCATAATTGAATAATAATAAAGTAAAAACGTTCCTTTTACAACCGAAGTTGTACAAATATGTGACAACATTATTATTCTAGTTGAAAAGTTTATGCACAAATTATTTTTGGGTCAAGTGTAGTTAGTACCGCTATAAATCTTGAGCAAACTTTCAAGTTGGTAGGCCGGAGAGATAGGGCAGAGTTGGTACATTTTACCCGACTATCGACACTGAAAATGGTGGCTTGTGTTTTCTGATATATTGTTCGAGAAAATGTATATTTCGTCCTCACTGTACTGATATTTTCAGCTAGGCTTTTGCTCAGCAGTGGAACATTACTGGTTAATACTTTTTTTTAAGTGTTTTCGTATAGTTAAATACTATTTTAATTTTGAAACATAATAATTATTCATTTGAGTCTGTTTAAATCGTTCTATTTGAGTTTCTAGACACTTTATACGCTACCGTTACATTTTTAACTTTACTGACAAAATCGTGAAATGTTATAATAAGTCTCACACTATTATGTCCTACAGCAAGGCAAAGGCCTGCGTATACTGAAGGTTTAATGTACAATACTGAAAACTCTTTACCCTATCGTCACTTTTTACATTAACTTCAATATCATGGATTGTCACATTTTTTTTTGTACAGGCCTTTACACTAACTAATAGTAAGCGTAAAGGCCTTCAGTATACTAACGCGCTAAGAAAAACATAAAAAATTAATACGTTTTATTTATTCCAAACCATCAACATGTTAATTATTCAGTATCAATAAATACATGTCAAAGCACCGCGTAATCTATTAGAGGTGTCAACAATATCACCATTAAATTCAATTTGTTTACAGTTATAAACAACTGGCATTCAATTTATTTTCAATGTCATCGCTTGTCCAAATAAAATTATTATTATTTATTTTGAATAATGTTGCGTTTGATTATTTGTTATATTCTATTTGCAGCCAAAAATTTTATATTTATTATTACTGTTCATTTGTTATAAAATAAAATGCACTTTATTAAAACTTTATAAAGTATGACTATTTAAGTGTCACTATTTTATAATTTTTATTTTTATTTATTACCTATATTATTTCATATATTTATCATATCATATGTTCATTCTTATTTTTTATAAAGCAGGTAATTTTGTATAAAGATTGATATTACATTAAATGTTTATGTAGAATATTTCATATTCAACCTTGCACTAAATAATTTGTTCAAACATTTCAAAATCACCCGTAATCAAGTCTGTTTACAAGCGACATTTTCGTGTCACGAAATAATGAATCACAAGATAAACATTCTCGTTTCTGAGAAACAAACTTGGAGCTCTGACTCACCGGCGTGTGTATAAAACTCATGGCTTTTATATACATTCATGTTATATGTTATATACAGTGTTATATACACTCACCTCCGCATATGAGAGACATCGAGACAGATTTATATATTAACAACTTACAATAAAACCCTAAACCTATCCCTAACTAGCGGTCTAAGTTAGCTCAGAAGCCTCTAACTATAATCATAGGCATGAAGGCATTAAAATATTAAACATTTGTACTGCGATAAGTATTCGGCTAATCTATATTATCACTTTTTTTAAATGGCACTAAAAAGACACGTTAATAATGCCGGCTATGTCAACACGTCAACACTCAAATTAATACATCAAAACTTTTAAATAATAACACTTAAAAATTGTTTAATGTGTCATAAGCATTGTGTCATATTGGTTTGTTTACGCGATAGTCGCGCTGGGGCCGCGGTGGGTCGCCGGCCGACGATGTGGGACCGTCGAGTGAAGACTGGCGGTTGAGACCACGGTGACGTCACGGCTCGAGCGAGCGCGTGTGCCTTCTGAAGCGCGCATGCGCCGCGCCGCCCCGTCACCGAGCCCTTATCAAAACTTTCTGATAATCAACTTTGCCAAGTTAACGGTTCTACGCGGACGTGTGTTTGTTGATTGGTCAGTGTTTGCGCACCGAATTTATACGTTCCACTGTTTCTGATTGGGCATTTTATTTTACTTGAGAACTGACTTAACTTTTAACTAACTAATAATTGAGAAATCAGAGATAAGACGAAGGACGCAAAGTTCGAAAACTGTGAAAAAATCAATAGCAGCTTTTTTAGAAACCTTCGTATCATGTCTATCTTCAAAACTGAAATACAGTGAAGATACTAAAATACAGCAAAGATACTTAAACCGGCTTGAAACCCAAATAACTTACACACAAAGAACCCTTTTCAAAACGTCTACGTTTATTTTACAGCTGTCAAAATTACATGACCACCAGAATAGAGACTTCAAGTACAAACACGCTTACAAAGTGCATATTAAGTGACCTAAACACACAGAACCATAGGAACATTACACGCTATTATAACCATTAGCGCCCTTGACATACGAGCCATGATTGCTTGTAAATTTTAATTAATATTTGCTTAGGATAGTCAGTGGAGATTTTTGGTGGCATTTACTGACTTTAGTTTGTTGATTGTTGTGTCATTGTTTTAAGATGTTTACACTCGATTTCGTATATGTATCAACTTATTTAAAAATGACATCATCATATATAAACAACTGAACATTATCTATCTATGAACAATCTTTGCATTACCAATCTCTTTTTAAATAATCTTTACATTACTAAACTTGTCTAATAAATAATGTTGTCATAATATACTCGTAAAAAACTCAAAACGAATGCAAAATAAGTATCTCAAATGGAAGTCTAGAGCTTAACAAATACAAGGCTAGACAAAATGCCTGACAAATATATAAATGTCACGTGAACTGTCTAAGTGTACGGTTAATAAAATGTCTACAGCTGCTACGGCGTAGCGTACAGCTACGGCGTAGTCGCTACTATAGTTTAGTGAACCTTGAACCCGAAATATTTATAGAACGGTTTAATGGGACGGACTTATTCATCTGGCATTAATATGTATCGGGATTTGTTTGAAAATGTTGCTTTTTTGCTAACCATTTCTAGTTCGAGAACTTTCTAATCGATTGCAACTTTCATTCCAGATGCTTGCAGAAATGTTGAGTATCTATTCGAGAAGTATATTCTAGAAGTTTCTAAACGATTTCGATTATCAGCTTCTAGAAAGTTTTGGGTACAGGAATTAGAGAAATGTTAATTCAAGTTGATCATTATAACTGTGTCACAATTTATAGTTGAGAGTTTCTAAACAACTACATGTTATATAATATATAAAGACTGTCAACGGCACTTAACATATAAGTCGATTCCAAAAATTTAAGTATTTTACAAGAAGTAATCAACCTCTCCAATAAAAAAGTAATTCATTTCTTATAAAAAGAAAGTCTAAAAACCTTAACAGTTATCAAATTCGATCGTAATTTCTAGTACACATTATATAGTACGCAATACATTCCCTTGAGGCGCGTGGGTAGCGCGTGGGTGACCCCTACAACTCGAAGTAATTTACTCGATTGGAGCCTGCGTGAACTTCACTACTTCGTACAAGACACTGCGGTGACGTCATTTGCGAATTAAAAAGAAATTCATGTCGTTTAATAAGGTCGCTATTATGGAGATTGCACTAATTCGAATACTGCATAATTTGATTCGTTTTATTTTAAAAACTAGCAGCGCCCCGCGGTTCTACCAGAGTTGAACCCGTTTCCGTGGGAATCTCGGGATTAAAAATAGCCTATAACCTTCTCGTTGAATATGGCTATCTATTACAAAAAGAATAATTCAAATCGGACTGATTATACCTGAGATTACCTCAAACATACAAACAAACTTACAAATTTTACCTCTTTATAATATTAGTGTAGATTACGTTTTGAATACATAGTAAATCTATGTGCGTACCTCACATGGATTTTTTATTTAAATATGGGCTTTAAAACATTTTAATCGAAAAATCAAGAAAAACAAAAAGGGTAAACTATATATGAAATATGGCTTTACAGGAACAACAACATCGGTATATCCATAAAAACTATTTCCACAAACATTTCAGTCATTTTTTTCATACAATTCACATCGCAACGTTTTTCACTCCTATCAATAATTCAATAGGATAGTTATAGAACGATCCCGGGGGCTCCGAGATCATTGCGAGCCGGGACGACTCCAATCACGCGGCCGTCAATCAACCACTCGCCTTACTTAATTACCCTTCATCGCCTCGTAAAAAGGTCGATGCATACTGCGTGAGATATGCTATGCTATACTATAATGTTTATAAAAGTAAAGTATACGCCTGCAATGTCCCACTAAAGGTCTCTCATCTCACTGAAGATATCAGTACAGTAAGAGGGATTAGGCGTAAACACCACGCTTGCCTAATGCGAGTTGGTGATCTCAAACCCGAGCCATGTTTGCAAAGTAGGAAACATGTTTTCGGTCGATCCGGGAATTGAACTCGGGACCTCAGTCAAGACTGACCGCCTCGCCAAGCCTGCCAAGGCAGGCGAGTGCACATACCACTAGAACACATACGCGTCCATGTTTATAATCAAATTTAATTTTCAACCCTCCAAATTCATATTTTTATGATGTGTAATTCTATATTTTTTTCATAATTCATATTACTTTAAAACATTCATTTTCATATTATTCTTGACATGATACGCTAATTTTAAACTCAAATCCATATTTTTATAAGTTATAAAGCTTAGTACCAAGGTTGTGGACTGTGGTACACTACGTGTGATATGTTTTACTATTATTTTTATCTATATCTCTATTCTAATATATAAAGCTATATATGTAGATTACATTAGAGAGATATTTTTTTTTATTTCCAATCCAATTTTGAATCTTCTTTTTTTAACGAATAGCCACATTCAACAGGCTTATAACCTATTTTTTACCCAAAATTGTCTCAAGAACGAACACAACGTGGTTAAAACCGCGGGGCACTGATATTTTACAAAATAACCTTTAATATCGCTAGCTTACATATTCATTCATTCATTTATGACGCTCAGGTTAGTAGCCAACTATGGTATCAAATGTTTTAAACCGCCTAAACATACATATTAACCACAGATCACCAAAACACTGGAAGCCAAGCCTTATGTTCGGTGCGTAGGTATAAAGCTATTGTATAAGGGTTGTTTTACAGTGTGATCACGTATACCAACGGCTTTGATTAGGAATACGATGCAAAACGTTTCGGCCAATGTTTTTAGGTAGTTCGTTATAAATTGTATGACATGTTCAATATTTTAGAGTTTGCATTGACATTTTCATTCAAATGTATTCATCATTCATTTTCGAATAGGTTAATGGCCCTGGCATCGAAGTGTTTAGACCGCCTAAAGGCCTCCGACTTGTTCCAACGATTGAAACAACCGGGAACGACTGCTTAACGTGGCCTTCGAAGCACGGTAGCGCTCAGATAGAAATGCCACTATCGGCCACCTATCTAAGTAGGCACCGAGCCGCACGTTGATTAACACTCACAATCAACTACCATCGCTTAGTCAAACTACGCCACGAGCGCTACATTCCAATGTTGTTATGGCAATCAATTAAATAGAAATGAAAGGTTTGTTAAAAGTTATTTGATTTCACTAAGGAAATTTAATTAAAACCACGTTCAAGACAAATAACCATTTATTCGCTAAGATGAAGAAATCATAACCAATTTAAGTAACATAATATCGTTTACCGTCTACCAAAAACCACGATCAATCAACATTTAAAAATGTAGCTGATATTCAAATATCCAATCCACATAATTCAGGACTACACAAAGAGTTTCCATCTACATAAGTATGAGAAAAATAAGAGCTGGCTTAGAAAAACGTGGGGCAATTGACCCATTTCATACCTGCGAATAGGGCTACGCTTCTTTTGATCGTAGCAATCGTAGCAATCGGTGTGCTACGGAATCCGTAGCGTAGTATGTGCCATGTTTAGGTTGTACGGTGCGTGTAATAATACACTGTTGTTTTAAATACTTGTAACGTTATTCTAAATAAATTATAGTCAAGACTGTAACTATAGGCAGTCTACTGTAATTACGATCTACTGTAAAAAGACCGTAAGGACAAGACGTCTTATGAACGTTTTTGTCTGTAACAGACTGTCTGTCTGTTACAGACAAAAATCTGTCTGTTAGAATAAACAATTTGTACTTCCAACTGACGCTTCACCGGGAAAAGACTTGTCTTGCACTTAAGTTAGTCTCAGACTGTTATGATTAAAGCGGGCACAGGCTTTTATTGCGACAGGTTGAAAAATAATGAAGGAATAAAAGTTTGTTACAATAATAACATTACTATGATTTATTTGTGATTAAATGTTGTATATGGCCTATACCTTTACAAAATCATAGTATTTTCTAAACACGAGGATAATTATGTGTTAGTTTCAGAGGGATTCATATAATAATAATATACATATAACCGGACAAATTCACACCCGATTAATTAGACTCAAAGTAATTGTATTAATCAGTTCAATACAGGTGAACCTGCAGGACGGAGTTAGTACTCAGTATTAAATAACATGTTCAAAACAATATCACTACATAGTATAAAATAAAGTCGTCTCTTTTTCGTGTCTGTCTGTTTGTCTGTATGTATGCTTAAATCTTTTTAAAATTACGCAAGGGATTTTGATGCGGTTTTTTGTAATAGGTAGAGTGATTCAAGAGGAAGGTTTTTATGTAAAAAAATTCCCGAAATTCCCACGGGAACGGGCACAACGCGGGTAAAACCGCGGGGCGCTGCTAGTTTGTGATAATGTATAAAGATTATTTGATTATTGTTGTCCACCAAAATTGATGGCTGTTTACGTGTAACTTTCAAGCGATTAAGATCGAACATTTGATAAGTTAATCGTGTTTATACTTATCTGATTGTGTAAAGATACTTTAAACTAAAAATAGCATAAGCACTGGTATTTCAAAATAAACTTTTAAATTAATCCGGATTTAGGTCAAAAGAAATCTATTTAAAAACTGTCATTTGACCTTTTTAATGCAAACTTTTTCGACATTTTTCCATACATAAATATGTATGAGTTGGCCACGTTTTATCGGCGTATGAGTAAGAAGCTTTATGTAAATCTAACAACACCACACATACATGCATAATTTTATTGACATTACAAAGTTTGTTGCTCATTAATAGCATCCAAATTTCGACTCTATTCCTTCGCCTGAAAGACTAGATTTTTTGCCAACTCGAAATTGAATTTTCTAACGAATGAGTAGGCAGGTTCAAAGAAAATACTCGTAAAGCGAAACAAACCAAAAAAATGAAGTTGAGTTTTCTGCTCGATTAAACGAAAACTGTTGCTCATATGAGCGTATTGTGGTATCTTGTTCGTCGGGACTGAGATAATAGACGTTAGGAGGGTTATTATTTTAATTTGATGAGGAAAGAAGAAACATTAAACAATTTTCTATTATGTTATTTAAAAATGGCTGCAGACATTGAATTAAAATTCAGCTGCTGTCACACGAATTCGTTCACCGTAATCTACAAACTTTTGCGGTTACTGCATGTTGCATGCAGCGAACGGCTAAATTGAGTCCTCGGAGGTCTTAGTCCTGCAGCAGGATGTAAGTTACTTTTGCCAAAATCAAAGTAAACAAAACAATTTCCATTCTTAATTTGACACTCAGCAGCTACTTTATGTCACAACTTAACCCTCCCATTCCAAAGGTAATTATTAAGGGCCAAGTGTCATTTTGTACATTACATATTTCCGCAACAAAGACCCAAGCATATTTATTTGACAAAATTCATTTGTAAGTAAACCATTTCCTTTTGATTACTCTGTCCCTTATCGTTCTATGGTGTTATTAAATTTTATGTCCCTTTCACCCCTCCATAACTCAACCCCTCCTTGAAATAATTGCTTTTTTAAAACTGCCGATAATAGCGGATTTTTGATGTCGTTCAAAGTTTATGATCATTGAAAATATTTTAAATACTTTTTAGCTGATAGGGTGTTGAGTAACATGTAGTTTGATTTAGAAGAATTTATGGGCTTTAGTAACTGCTTTACTCATTCAATCAAGGGCATTTTAAAATATAAGTCGTGCGCGACGGTCTTAATGAACGATGCATGGCGCCGCGTTGCCACAATCTAAAAATGCCAGGCCAACAGCCGATCTGAACATTCGCATGCGACGTCAGATTTCTAAGAATTTACTTACGTTAATATTATTAGTTAGACTACAACATTAACATATTTTAATCACATTTATATTCCATTAAAAATCTCATTTCATATTAATGTCTCAACAAGAAACCTCTTGACGAAACATTCACCTTACAAAACAAAGCTCCACAAAAATATCCGAAAAAGACGAAGACCAAAATCGCAGCTCAAAATAAAACAACAAACATATCAAAAACATTTCAACCAGCACTTAAATAAGCCCGACATTAAACCGAGAACAACATTATTATTCACATCTATCAAAATGTAATATCGTGTTGAAAAATCATTACAAGTCGGCCAAGTGCGCCGTATTAAGGGCAATCCACACCGCTCTCCGTGTTTTTAAGAGAAAACGAGTAAAAAAACGTATAACGTGACGAATTTTCACCAGCCGTCAAAACAGAGTTTGCGTGTGAATGTACAAATAGGAACAAAGTGAATTGTGGAACGGTGAAGCATGTTATGAGTAGTTCTTACGCAAAAAACTGTTGTATTTCGGAATAACCCTATTAATGTACGTTTGGGTTAATTAACAAAGTAATGAAAGATACTATTAATGCTGGTATTAAAATAAGTAAATGAAACTTTGTTAAAAAGAGTTTTAATATGAATTAATTAATTAAGCTTCTTGATATTCTACTTAGATGATATGTTTTGCAAATAGAACCAGGGTTTTAATATTGTTATATTTTTTCATACCACCCTAACAAGCCAAGATAGATATAATACATATATGTTAACTATAAAAGTCAATTATCTACATATCACTACATAGTATAAAACAAAGTCGCTATTTTTGTCTGTTTGTTTGTCTGTATGCTTAAATCTTTAAAATTACGCAACGGATTTTGATGCGGTTTTTTGTAATAGGTAGAGTGATTCAAGAGGAAGGTTTTTATGTAAAAAAGCTCCCGAAATTCCCACGGAAACGGGCACAACGCGGGTAAAACCGCGGGGCGCTGCTAGTACTTAATATTATAAACATGAAGAGCTTGTCTGTTTGAACGCGCTAATCTCAGAAACTACCGATCCGATTTTAATAATTATTTTTGTGATGGATAGCCATTTAATGCTAAGGTTATAAGGTTATATTTCATCCCGAAATTCCCACAGGAATGGACACAACGCGGGTAAAACCGCGGGGCGCTGCTAGTCACTACATAGTATAAAATAAAGTAGTCTCTGTTTCGTGTCTGTTTGTCTGTTTGTCTGTATGCTTAAATCTTTAAAATAACGCAACGGATTATGATGCGGTTTTTTGTAATAGGTAGAGTGATTCAAGAGGAAGGTTTTTATGTAAAAAAAATCCCGAAATTCCCACGGGAACGGGCACAACGCGGGTAAAACCGCGGGGCGCTGCTAGTATGTATATAAAACAATTTACTTAAAATAATTAAATTAATTCAAATGTTGTATATATTACTTAAAGTAGTTTGTATAAAAAACTAACTCATACTACAATAATTTTGCATTTTGTTCTTCTTTACGTTTCTTTTTCTAGTAGCACGCTAGAACACAAATCACACAACTATCAAGATGAAAGCTGTTTATAAAAAACAATTTGACTTATAATTACAGAAATGAATTGGATGTGTGTCGTTGGAATAGCATGACTATGCTGGTTCACATTTGTAATGCTATTCGTTATAGTAATAACTTAGAGTCGCTACTCAGTTTACAATGTGCATGTTACTTAATAGAAATAAGTGCTGTTTAACGTTCTTTAACGACGACGCAAAAATAAGTTTCTTTGCCTGTGGTATTGTAGCTCACAGAAAAAAATAACCGATTTTAATTTGGTGTTAATTTAAACTAAGAAAGTTCGCGGTCTAAAAAACTCCGACAGTGACCAACCCTAGTATCGGAGTTTTTAGACCGCCTATAGGCCTCCGATATAGTCTTATGATTGCAACAATCGTGACCGACAAGTTTACGTGCCCTCCGGTAGTGCTCAGATAGAAATAATTGTAAAAACTTGTTAATGAATCAAAATGTATAAGAATTAACCTAAAAAAACTTTATGCACCAACATTATAGGACCATATTTTTTTCAACTTGATAGTCGTTTTTTTCATTTACTTACCCATGTATGTGTGATTTGCAAATGAAAAAAAGGTAAACTTACGTCGCGTCGACATAATACGAGCCTTCCGTGACGAAACTTAAACTAAGTTTTTATTATTTTTATTGTTCTTGTGATAAACTTGACTTGTTCCGTGCATAAATATACGCTCTGTTTTTTCTACGTATATGAAAAAGACATTTGTTCCAGTTTTTATACAGCGTAAAATGTTATTTCTTAAAATTCTTTTACAGTGAAAATAATTTCAATCCAAAGCGTGGAGTAATGTATATTATTTTGTAAGCACACGACAGTTTTTTTTGTTGTTGTTGAAACAAGTACATAAATGCATAAATGTCTTATGTTTATTCCAAAAAAGTAGATCAATAACTATCATTGACTTTTATTAGATCCAAATAAATAATTCTATGGAGCAAAAACCTCCTAGTTCCACAGAAATACCCTGCAAAAAAACCTGAAAACCATAAAAAATGGACACAGTAACAGCAATTTTCCTCTCGAATAATCTTCAATAGCCCCCACACTGTAGCACAGAATCGTAATAAATCACTCACCCTTATGCATCCCCGTGTGTTTATCCTTCAAGACTGTCAACTCGTAAATCTTGCCAAACTCCTCAAACATTGGCCGCAAGTCCTCTTCCTCGAGGTGACGAGGTATTTGACCGATGAAGAGTTTGACCGCATCCTTCCCTGCACCAGGAGGTGCACCAGTCTTCTCAGACAAGGTCAAAGGGGAACTTCGCTTATTCAAGTCTTTAGGAGTCGAAGAATGGACCGGCGTCGAAGGAGACGACTCCATCGAGGACGCCGGCCTAACCACCTGGTTCATGTTGTATGAGAACAACAACGGATTCATAGCGAAATTTGTACCGACCAGCATGACTATCACAGTTTATGAACACTTAAATCACAATATTTTGTACTATAAGTGGCTTATACTATAAATTCGGTTTTTTATAAAGCTGTTTATTTTGCGAGGGCGACGCGAGGGTGGGGGCGCGTGGTAGTGTGCGTGAGCCGCGTCTGTGTGCCTCTCTTCTCAGTCACCCCGTAATGCGTAATATTATCGATCGGTATAGTAACGTACTAGACGGCGACCCCCGTTTTTCTCACTGACTCGAGATTTTTATAAATGTTTTACACTTTTGTTTATACACTTTTTATATTTTTTTAGCAATTTTCCTCACAATTTTTTACAGTTATTTTGTTCTTTTTGGTTTGTTGTTTTAATATTAATTAATTACTACACATCTATATTTATTTACAAATTAGAAAACACTTAATTAGAGTAAGATATTTGGCACAGGTTTGAGTTTCACAATTGGTTTTGAGCGGCTCCGTAGTCGGATTGAAAAGCGCGGTAAATCTAAAAGAACGGTGTTTATTTACAGAAAAGTTACAGAAATTTTAACATGTAAAAAGTGTGTGTGTCTGTCAATGTTGACGCTGGCAAGCGAGGACGCACGCGGCAATGTTTACAAACAAACCACTAGTAAACACAACAGTTATTTTTTTTTACTATTCTCACCACCGTTTCACTGTAAACACACAATTCATCACAATCCGGATAATATTTGACAGCGAAAAGTTTTTACTTGGGCGGGAAAATGGCGCGCTATCGACGCTGTCCTTAAACAATATTTACACTTTACCTATCTTACACTAGCACGATACGACGACGAACTATGACGTGACGCACAACGAAAAGCACAAAACGACACGAAATAAATGAGACAACAAATTTGCCGTGTTCCCGTCTTTATGCCTACATGTCCACTAACCTAAAATTCCCTCCGAGGTCCCCTCATAGCGTACGCCATGGGAGTCTTCATCACGCCCTCTCCCTCCCCCACCCTTCCGTAGATTTAGGTAGGAGCTGATTCGCCCTGTGTGAATAGCTTGATTATTTGGAATTTCTTGTTTAGCCGCGTCTCGGGGATGACGTCTCGCGGATATTATCTACGATATTTTATATAATTTGAATGGATGTTTAGTTCGCCATTTTGGCGGATTTTTTGCCGCTTTGACAAATTAAGTTTGTAAACGGTTTGTTTATTTGGAAATTATTGATATTTTCAGTTTTTATGCTACGTTATGGTTCATTCTTTTTATTTTAACATATTTCTTTTCTTTTTTAGGGAGTATTCCTTTAAATTGTTTGTTTTATTATTGAAGTATTTATTTGTCTGGAAATCAAGTTCAGTCAGATATTTTCCAAAATGTTTCTTATTTTTAATCGTAAAATATTATAAAGAAAATATTGCCGATAATATTAATTATACGTTTAATTAATAATTGATTTTAAAAACGTGTTCCAAGACTTCAATTAAATTAATTAATAATGAAGTATGAATGCAATTGAAACGGATAATATTACGTTATAAATATTGTATGTGAAAAGTCATTAACTTTACATGCTTTCATTTTCTAATATTTGATAAACTGGTATCGTTTTTCTTTTTCTTTATTTTTACAGAGTTTAAAACAATCCTATAAAAATCTTTAAAAAACAGAATTATTTATCAACACTCCACATTGAGCGTTACAAAAACTTTTCACTAAATTATTTAGAGCGACCGAACGCTTAGTATGGTCTCGTAAAATGTAACACAAAATTCGGTAAAAGGCCTTCAATGCCCGGACTATAACTCAAGGGTCGAAAATAGCAAGGGGATGAACCCCCCCTGTTCCCCTCACCCCGGATCTGCCAACCTCAGTAGTGATGATTTTCGCACGCAACTCCTAATGGTTTAAAAAAAGACGACCCTTAAAATTTCCGGAGAGTTTTGGAATTTACGAGTTAGGATATTGTTATTGATATTTACTTGTTTCGTTTTGTTTATTATTTTTTGGTACAATTGTTGCAGGGCCCGGGGCTACAATGAAGCAGTGAATGATGGTTTATAAAAATAATTGGAGGTTTATTTTTTGTATATACACTTATTTCAAACTGGTTTCCACAAGCAGTTACTTTTACTTCAGAGTTATATTTCCGAATATCGATTGGCTGACAAATACCTAACATTAGAAATAGTATATACTGAATCAATAAATATGGTAAAACTAGATATATATTGATGAATTTACTACATAATTTTCATACTAATTTTAATATAACTGCGCTTTTTGTAATTAAAAAAAGTATTACTTACATCAGATACGTCAAATGCTTCCTTAGTTAGAGATTTAATGAGTGATTTTATGTAGTGCCTGAGATTACGTCAAATAGTGACGTGCTGATTTATTGGACACCTCTGAGCACAGCAGTTAGAGTTTTTTAAACTAAGCTTATTTTCAAACTATGGCTGCGTCTTTTTTCATATTGTGATACATTCAATTTTCTACAGCACTCAGCAAATTCGCTCAACATCTTTCTACAACATCACTTTAATATTATCAAAATCCTTCAAAATATTATTCCATCTAGCCTTACAATGATGTCAGTACACAGGCTAGCAAGAGCATTAGTAAAATGTTGCATCTATCGGTCGAGCATGGATTCTGCGGTTTGTATCTGCTGCCCGACCGTTTGCTGTGTACAACCGAGCACGGGTGCGTTTCAGTTTAATTATTTTTGAATTTTGGTAGCGTAGTCTTAAACAGAGCAAGAGAAATCAAATTGTGTGGATAAAGGGAATTTAACAACTAATCTTTACTTCTATAATATAAAAATGAATCGCTGAATCTGTTGGTAAGCGCATAAATTCAGAACGACTGCACCAAATTGGATGATTATTTTTTTAATGTGTTCCTTATTGTCAGGACAAGGTTTTTATATAAGAAAAATAAGGAATAAAAATCTCAAAATTCCCACGGGAACGGGGGCGCTGCGGGTGAAACCGCGGGGCACAGCTAGTATATAATAAAGTGTTTGTTAGAGTTTGATTTTTTGTTTGTTTGAACTCACTTATCTCAGAAACAACCAATCCAATTTAAATAATTATTTTTGTAACGGATAACCTCGTTCAACAGTAAGGTAACAGGCTATTTTGCATCCCGAAATTCTCACGGAAACGGGCACAACGTGGGTAAAACCACAGAGAGTTGCTAGTCAATTGTTATGATTAACTTACAGACAAAACAAGAGAATTGCCTCCAGAAATGATGGTTCTGTAAACCTACATGTAAAGTTAGTTTCCCGCTTTGGTACAAAATGCTAAGGTTGACGTACTGACATAACTGATAATTTGTTTATTGAATTTTAATTAAAATGTCTGAATTTGCGCTGTACATATTTATTTATTTATTTAAAATATATTTCTTTACGTCCATTAAAGTAACAAATATGATAAACCTTTATAGATGACGCTACCGTGCCTTAGTATAAAACCCTTAACTGCTCGGGTGTACTCCACAAATGCCACTTAATTGATGCATAGGTACCAGCCGCTGTGGTTATGACCACTTCGGCAATAATTCCCCGTCACGGACATTATGTTAGCAACTTGTTTTGGATTCATAATTTATCTAACCTAATATTGGTTACGTTAATTATAAAGCGTATATTGAAGGGTTAAACAATAAACATTATATGTACGTGAATGGGTTAATCGTATAATTATTATTGTTTTAGCGTATAAATTCCGTAATTGTAGCACGTGATGTGTTTTAGTAATTGTTGATTGAGAAACTAAAGGAAATAATAGACAAGAGATACTTAAAGAATTATCTCTCTATTACAAATTATTAGAATCTTAAATAATAAATACATGCATAGAGCTTAGTTTGGGACTAATTAACCATGTGTGAATTTTTCCGGTTGTGTTTATTGTATTTATAAATTCAGATTACTTAAACTTTTATTTTGTCTTAACTTTTGAGTAGCTTTACCCTACAACGCAATAAATATGTTCTAGAAAATTAAATGTCTACTGAAAAAAAAACAAATAAACCATCACTACATCACTACATAGTATAAAATAAAGTCGTCTCTGTTTCGTGTCTGTTTGTCTGTATGCTTAAATCTTTAAAATTACGCAACGGATTTTGATGCGGTTTTTTGTAATAGGTAGAATGATTCAAGAGGAAGGTTTTTCTGTAAAAAAATTCCCGAAATTCCCACGGGAACGGGCACAACGCGGGTAAAACCGCGAGGCGCTGCTAGTTGATAATATTACTAATTTGACTATTAATTGAAACATACGTTAATGTCATTATTATTTGTTTAAACGGGAAACGTAGCCTCCGTCGTACGGATGTATGTTCCCGTTTAAATAAATAATAATAAAATTACTAATATTTTCAAGTTCATAAACCGAAGAGAAAACAAATCATTCATCTATTATTCCTCAATACAATAGTTTCAAGTAAAAACTCCAAGTCCCAGCACAGCGGAGCATCTATTAGACATTCGGTTGTAAGTTTGTCGGTATCTCTAGAATTGGCCGAAGTTCCCCACTTTTGAATTATTCGACTAGTTTGCAGTAAGCACTACATTATTTGTGGCGAACAGTTGTTTCGGGCAGTTAATTATTTATTTAATGTTTAAAATGTAAGGATGACAAAGGAAATACGCTTTATATTATCTTCTAGTGACAATATGTTATATTACTGTCACATATCTTCATATATTTTTTGTTTATTTTTATAATGTTGATTTGTTCGTAAGGGGCGAAAATTACAAGTAACGAATAAGAATGAAGCACGAATATGTCGCATGGACAAGCTATATAAAAGTAGAAGCAATTGCTTAAAAATGTATGACCTTTTAGCCTCTAACTGCGGCAATCAGAGACGGCCATGATAGCAACATTTAACTAATTGACGTAATTTTTCATACATTACATGTCAAAATCACTCATTGACATCTACTAAGGAAGCATTTGACGTTTCTTAGTACGGGCGTAAGACCAACTGCCTCATAAAACCTCTTTAACTAAAACACTGTTTTAAAGTGTTTTGTCTCTTTTGCTCTTTGGAAAATAGCGTATGTCGGAAAAGGACAAACTATTTGATTAAATAAGTGTGTATGGTTATGAATAAGGCCGTAATAATTTACCATATCCAAAAATTCAACTTAATACTTCTAAGGTCTACATAATTTTCTGACACAGCCATACTTCTACATCTAGTAACTACAGTAACAGAGAGAGGAGGCGAATATACCAATCTGAGGTCTTATCGCTCCCCATAGAGTGTTTGGACGGACCTTCGGAGATGCCCTCCGGAGGTACCGAGGGAGATACGCAACATTCATACGATGTTATGTGTTGTGCCCTAATTAACTTCTAGCTCTTTATGTATTTTGAGTATACATGTATTTCATTTTGTTTATCCTACGAGTACTTCTATACTAATATTATAAAGGTGAAATTTGTAAGTTTGTATGTTCGAGCTAATCTCAGGAATTACCCATCCGATTTGAATATTGTTTATTGTAATAGATAGCCACATTCAACGGGAAGGTTATTGGGCACCTTCCACCTTTGTATAACCTATATTACTGTAAAGTTTCATCCAAATCCGTCCAGTGGTTTTTTCGTGAAAGAGTAAAACATACCGACATACATCCATCGTCACAAACTTTCGTATTGATAATATACTAGCAGCGCCCCGTGGTTCTATCGTGGGAATTTCAGGATGAAAAATACCTCATAATAAATATACCTGGACAAATTCACTCACGGTTAGTTAGACCCAAACTAAGCTCTAAGCTTGTAATATGGAATCTAACTAACTGATACTACTACATATATATACACAAATACTTTATATGAATATATAATTGACACCCAGACGTCGTCGCCAACAACTATGTCTTCACATATTGTTGACTCCGGGCGGGAATCGAACCCGCAACCCCCGACACAGTAAGCGCTCTCACTGCCACTGTGCCAACGGGCTTGTCAACAATCTTACAGATGAGCGCGTCTATTCATTACAAAAAATAATTATTTAAATCGAATTGGTCGTTTCTGAGATGAGCACGTTCAAACAGACAAAAATCAAACGCTTCAGCTTTATATGTTAGTAACGATATCACCCATGACAGTTTACACAACGGTCAAACGTTAATTCGACTAAACTCTAGCCGTTGGCCAGTACAGGCAGATTCATATACACGGATTCCACATACTAAAAAAACACATAAAAACCTTCTTTCTCTACCCCTTATCAACAAAGCAGCCCTCCACAATCGAGTAAAAGTAGTTCCATCACATTCCTACACAATATATATATGTAACAATAGCTTTACGAACCCCCAAACTGACTCACTTGGTAAGCTCAGGTGGAATAAAATGTTCAGACAGCGCTTTCAACAAGCATGTGAAGCCAGTTTGTTTAATATATGTATATGTACAGCATAAGGCATTGAAGTGTTAGGCATACTCCTTTTTTAACTGATTCGGCTACAGTGACTGTAATCTCTGTTAATTTAGTAACTTTATGTAGTGGCATGCGTCCGCATGTGACTGACGTTATACTAATCAAGTCATACTAACAGTAACTTATGCCAATATATAATGCTATGCCAATAATTAGTAATCAAGTTTTATTATTTCACCAACACTATTAATACCACCCTAATGAAAACCACCTTTTATCTCAATATTGGGAACTGAGGACTGGTGCCATACTATTTGCAAATGTGCATTTATTGTATCGTTACGATAGCCAAACTTTAGGGTTATTTGCTTTTAAATTAAGACACAAAATTAAAATATGTTTTTAATATACCCGAACAAAATCAAACAAGGTTGTAACATCTATACTTTCTAAGCTTTCACTGTAGATAATTTTCCATGCTTCATTGTATTGCTCGCATTGTTCTGTCTGAACTTTTCATCAATTCTGAGTTGTTAAGGTACAAATTTCATATAAGTAGGTCATCTACCCTTTGTTCAGAGTGTGCCGCAAAATTTACATTTTATTTGTTGAGAATGTTTTATGAAATACGGAATGAACTGAAAATGAATGCTTGTTGCGAAATTGTATCGGTTTGGCTCGGAGATGATTTTATGTGTTGAAATTATTGGAATGTCGAATGTTTAGTAAATGGAGAAATACTTTTAACGATGCGCTTACTTGAAAATACAAGTACGTGAACATACAAGAAAATATTAAAACACTAACGTTAATAGTTTATGGACCCTCCCTGCACCTTTAAATAATTAAAATAATATCAAATAAAGGAGAATGTCAAACTATACTTATTGTGTAAGTCATAAATCAGATTAATGCATTGACAAAAAATATAAAACGAAACACTTTCAAGCTGAGTGTCACGGTCAATTAAACATCACATTACAAAACCCCACACCAACATTTCGATTAAAATAAAACCAATAAACATAAAACCGGATTGAACCGAACAAAACCAGAACGTGACATAAATGTCAAAAATAATAATTACATGAACATAAAACAAAAACTTTAAATCGCACCCCTTTTTACGACGTCATCGTCCGGAAATGACGTAATAACTGAAACAATACAACTTGTCATAAAAAGCCATTAATATAAATACCGTTCGGGGCCACCATTATTCTGTAAGGGCCGGTTGTAATACCTACCAGTATGTACTGCGATTTCGATGGGCGTTAGGTAATCAATCAAACTGAAATGTAAATGTAAATTATGGGATTTGTACTTTTGAGTGGATTTTGAACCTTAAATGACTGAAGGTTGTCGAAGTAGGTCAATGTATGATTGGTGAGAGCGGAGACCTTTGATGAACAAATTAATGGTAGAGTAATAGTCAGAGACGAGAGTTAAATCAGACTCCCAAAGTTCCTTTAAAGTCTAACAGACGAACAGTGAATGTTCCTGAATACTTTACTAGATAATTATTAGCTTGTGACTCTGATAGACAAAGCTACTCATCTTACTGAAGATATGTATAAGTATTATAGTAAGTAGGCTACAAAAAGACTATAACTTTTCACGAAGTAATCTAAACCATCACTACATAGTATAAAAAAAAGTCGCTATTTTTGTCTGTTTGTTTGTCTGTATGCTTAAATCTTTAAAATTACGCAACGGATTTTGATGCGGTTTTTTGTAATAGGTAGAGTGATTCAAGAGGAAGGTTTTTATGTAAAAAAAATCCCGAAATTCCCACGGGAACGGGCACAACGCGGGTAAAACCGCGGGGCGCTGCTAGTATTACTATATTATATTATAAACAGGTACTAACCTTGTTTGTAACGGCTAATCTCAGAAACTGCCAATACGATTTAAATAATTGTTATTGTTATAGATAGCCATATTTAACGGACAGGTTATGGGCTATTTTTCATCCCGAAATTCCCACGGAAACGGACACAAGGCGGGTAAAACCGCGGTGTGCTGCTAGTATATCATAAAACTACTGTTGTTATTTAAAGGAATTTAACTCAATTAATTAACAAGGAAATAAAATGCCCGAAACTCCATGCCGTGCATAGCTACATTATTAAAAGTGTGACCGAGTCATAATAAAGCATTTTTGAGAGAATATTCACGTACAGCGAGTGAGTACAGAGAGTATACATTTAATACCGCGGTATTACCCGCATTGTACCCGTTCCCGCGGGAATTTCGGGATAAAATGTATCCCATGTGTTATTCTGATGTATAATTTTTACTACGTAAATTTTCATCCAAATCCGTCCAGCAGTAATTTAGTGAAAGAGTAACAAACATACATACATCTATCCTCAAAAAAAATTATAATATTAGTAGGTCTCCAAACTTGAATGAAAGAATAAATTAAAATCGTGAAAAGCATTTTATTCCTTATTTATTCATGTATCTACTTTCATATAATACAATGCTACTACTTCCAACTACTTCTTCATTCTTCTACTTCTTTGACTTCCGGTCTGATAGTAGTGATTTAAAAGGAGAACGACCAATCGAACTTACTACACCTGTGCGCACTTCGAATTCAATATAATATAGCTCGAACATCAAAAGAACCCGAAAACAGCGCTTTTTTATATATTAAATTTCGCACCGCTCCTAACCGGTTTATACCAAATCACACCAGTTCCGGTCGGTTCATCTTGACGCGTGGACAAACCCCGGGTCATTGAACCTTAGGGTGCACTCACTAAGGGTGATTGCATTGATCACGTGATGTAATTTGACAGGTTCCATTTTTAGAGATGAGATTTTACTAACGAGTTTTTTTATTATGCGTTCCTGTTTTTTCTTTTAAATTAATATACTAAAATGCTAGTCATAATGTTTGTTGTTGAATGTTAGATAGCAATCTTATTGTTAAGTGTCTTTAAGCAGAGACGGTACATGGATGGGTGACCGACAAACTTACGGAGTCTTCTCGATGATAAAGATAAAGAGATATCCGCTGTATATTTTAATAATAATAATTCTTAGTTTCCACCGTAGAGACTAACGACTGTAACTGTATTTTTTTAAAGAACTTTTTAATCTTAAACTAATAATAATTAACCTTTTTTCAAAGCTAAATTTAAGTCTCCCGGGTAAAAACTAATGCGTAATATCTATCGTTCTATACCGTCTATTTGAATTTCTTTGTAGTAGCATTTTATCGCCCTCAATATTTTCACCTCCTTACCTTCACCTATTGTACTTAGATATAATCTGTCCGTAAGCACTTTGGAAGGAATTTTCGGGAAAGAAAGGACCGCCCATCTTTTGCCCATTGTTCTTTGGCATAAACGACTTCCGCTTGAGTTGTTATGATGATGAGTGGCTCGGCCGAAAAACTTTTATCAAAGAAATTAAAAGACATTAAATGATAAGTAAGCTCGTGTAGGCTAAACTTGATGTCGGATATTTTAGACTACCTAAAAGGCCTCCGACATGGTAAAAATTATTAATGTGATAATTACATAAAACTGTATACACTGTATACATATGGTTTACCCTATTAGTAAAGTATGTTTTCCAATTTCTTTATCTAAACTTTCTACAAAAAAACATCTTTGTCATTAGGATACATTTGATCGCTACTCATACAAAACATATTTAATAACGTATATTAATTCTGCCTACACCCATTCCATTACTAACATCCTCAAACCTACCTTAAAACATGTTCTGCACCAAAAACAATACAACCGGCACACCATTATAACACACATTTTCACGGTACGTATAATCCTTCCACATACGACTATAATCCAAAAATGATACACCGAATAATCCCCATACATTTTGTAACCGATATCTTAGAACATTCAGTAGGTAGGAACATCTCAAGGCGAAGTACTTCCACGTAGATAACAAGTATCTGGATGTGACAAACATTGTATAGTACGTATAGGAGCGTAGTTATCGAATCTCCCTTGTATTTAAAAGCGCCGGGAGACGGATGTGTGTGACGTGCACAGAAAAGCTATGGAGTTGAACTCGGTGTTGAGATTGTTTTTTGTTTTTGTTTCGGAATTTTGTATATGATTTTTGTAGTGGTGGTGAGTTGCAATAATTGTAATTCGATACTAAAATTTAGAAACAGATACTAATGCGTCTTAAATATGAAAGGGTCTCAAGTTGTTAATAATACACAATTATTTTTACAAATACTTAATAATTTTATGAAGTTAATGCATGAAAACAGTACGAATTTTTTTGTAATAATTACAGCAATCTTTGAATGTTGTAAAATTTTTATTGTTCACATATTTTTTTACTTTGTTCATTTATATAATACTTATAAAGTTAAAACAACATTTTAAAAACTCATTAATCATTTCCACCCGACTCCATACCATTCCCTGTCCATCCCCAAAACTGAGTTTAAGAGAAGGGCTCGGCCGGGGGAGATATTGATTTCCATTAAACCTTCTGACTGGGGGACTCATCTTGAGTTGTCGCACTATTCACGTCATTACTGTGACGTCATATTACCTATCATACGGTTTATTACGCTAGTTTTAGTACTTCAGAGTACAGATTAAGTTTTACGAGAGAAGACATTAAAGTGTTTACTGATTTGGCTTCAATCATGGTTGGTGCTTTGAAACTTGAAACTTACCTCTTCTATCTTCACCTATCCCTTATACCCCGCGGTTTTACCCGCAGTATACTAGTCTCCATAGATCTCCAATTTTGTAGGGATTTTTTAAAGAACATTATGACACAGTCATTTGTATAGCAATCGCTTTTAGTGACCATTATACCAACAGGCTGATTATATCGTCGGTCCAGAAACCATAGATATGTGACAATCTCTTCGTTTTTATTAAACTACTATCTAAACATAATGTCACGTAACATGCATTATGGTCAAGACAGATTCCCAAACATTTTGGTAGAAGTGAAGGCAAAACGATTATATTTTATCTTCCACTAGTAGTAAAATTTCGGGATGAAACATAACCTATAACCTTCCTGTTGAGTGTGGCTATCCATTACAAAAAAAATATTCACATCGGATTGATAGTATCTCAAATGAGAGGCGGACAAAAAAACAAAAAAATGGAAAAAAAATAACTCTTCAGTTTTTTTTTAATATTATACTTTATCGTCCATGTGAGCTAAACAGTAGCATAGAGAAGCAAAAAATATTTGTAACTTCGTTCGGAAGTCTTGAGGTGGTCTAAACCTTCAACGCTTTTGCCCATTAACCTATACCTATAAAAAGCGGGTTGGTATTTGACTAAAATACAACAATAACACAACACAAAGTTAAATTATCTTTTGTCCTTTTTATGTAAAAATATCATCTAGAGGCGAGAAGCAATCTAGTACCAAATGAAATTACAAAATGATTTGATCGTAGCGATAATAACTGCCTGAATGAAATGAATTTCTCGGCCGAATAGGGGTCTCGGTGTAAATACATTTTCTCTGAAAAATTCATGTTATTTTGTTTGTAATGCGACCGGTTTTTTAACTGACCTGGAAAAATAATCAGTCGTGTCACTCCAAATAAAAATAAATAAAAATTGAAAGAAGTTACATTCAATTCAAATTTAGAATTTTTCAAACAAAAATATTCGCGTAACGACTAGCTTGGCCAGCCTAGGAATTTGCATGATAAACATATACTCGTACAGTCAGGGTTCTCTTTAACAAAGGACGTTACCTTATCAATAAAGACGTCTTAAAAATACAATACTAGCAAACAAAGGGTTTTATACTAGGGACAGTGGGCATTTTCCTATGAGGGTAATAAAAGCGATAGTGGATACGCTATCAGGGTCTATCGCATAGCCGGACTACCCATAGCTGGCGCGTTCTTTGCGTATGTGTTTGCGTACTCGCTGTGGATATATTACATTACACGAAAAGGAGACTCGAGAAAGGGTAATTATTAAGCTGACATCTAGACTAAAAAAATGCTGTATTTGCTGGCATCTATTTTTTATTCAATCTTTTTATCCCCCTGCTGAGCAAAGGTCTTTTTTTAAATAAATGTACCCGGACAAATTCACTCACGGTTAATTAGACCCAAACTAAGCTCTAAGCTTGTGTTATGGAATCTAATTAACTGATACTACTACTTATACATACACAAATACTTTATAAGAATATATAATTGACATCCACACGTCGTCGCCAACAACTATGTCTGCACATTTTGTTGACTCCGGGCGGGAATCGAACCTGCAACCCCCGACACAGTAAGCGCTCTCACTGCCACTGTGCCAACGGGCTTGTCTTTTAAAAAACATCGCCGCCACTCCTTGTCTTTAGCGAGCTCCCACCAATCTTTTTTATAATTATGTAATGTGAAATACTAAGAGCAATGTGCCAGTTTAAGCTACAAGATCTATACCAGAATACATGGTATCTCTTCAAAACTCTGAATTTGCGATACGAGTGTTGTTACTTCGTGTACAAGTTTAGAACAAACATAATTTTGAACGGCATGCTAATAGTGAAGTTACAAACTTGAATGAACTAATTTATATTGTGGTTTAGTTTGAGAGTCAATGGGTTAAAGTCATTATGATTAGAATTTGCAAATCGTGTTGAGTGTTTGTTTTTAACACTTCAAAAGTTGGTAGTTGTGGGTTAATGTGTGTGTTGTTTTAAATGCTAAATGATAAACCTTACTCTTCTTCTTCTTCACGTGTCACCGGCACTAAATTGAACCAGCCCAGAACTTGGCCAGGGTGACTGCATCATCTATAGCCTAACTAACCTAACTCTTAAATGGAGGGCACATGCACTGTCTGTCTCTATTTGTCAGTGTGGAAAGTCTTCTTTGTTATATGTCACTGTATTTATTCATGTAGGATTCTTTACGTTACTTTACTCTTTTGTTATTTTGCTGTGTGTGTGCGTCGAAAATATATACTTCTTTAATATCCTACTAGCTGCGTCCCACGGTGTTACCCGCGTTGTACCCTTGTTGAATTTCGGGATAAACTGCATTCCATGTTTTATTCTGATGTATAACTTATATAACTGTACAGTTTCATCCAAATCCGTCCAGTAGCTTTTTCGTGAGATAAACGTTCTAAAAAACGTTGACATTTACATCTTACCTAATCGAATTTACTTAATATATCAAGAGAGATTAATTTTTTTTTTGATGTACTGATTATGATGATTGAATTGTATGTTCTCACTAAAGGTTCAAAGAATTATTCCAGCTCAAACAGTTTGTCTTAAGGTGTTACCAAAGTGTATCAGAAAATGTGTAGGTATAAAGTATTCTTTACTACATTTTACGTAACGTAAGAAATAAAACGATAAAAATTGGTCATTACGTAATAATTGCGCAGACTAAATTGTCCGTAAGAACTTAATGACACAGAATAATGTACAAATAAGTATTACTTACGAGGCGCCATTCCTCTTTTTATAAAACGTTTTTTTATTATTGTAAAATACAATAAAAAAGATCATGTTATTTATATCAACCTCAATATTCAAACTAGTATTTTTTCTTTTCGTTGCTTTTGGGTCGGTTAAAGAACAAATCAAATACTCTGAAAATTTAATCATTTCATCATCATCACTAAAATTCTGGGATTTTTACTTGTGTAAACATGGCCTTTACATGTTTTAAAATGTAAAAATCCCAGGTGGCCTTTATGGAAACATGGCCTTTACATGTTTTAAAATACATGTACATATCGTCACATACACACAGTGTGTGTGTGTGTGTGCCTAAGGGCCTTACATTTTACCATTACATACCCATCCCTTGGTCTCGAAATCCAAACTAGATTCCATCTAAATCTCTTATTACATCTACAAACCCATATCTAAAACAATACAATTGCAAAAGATAGGGCTTCAACACTCCTCGGGGCGAAAATCGTACGAAATAGCCAGCGATTCAGCAACTTAGGCAAAGTGGTAGCTGTACACACTTTTATAATGTAGACTAGCAGCGCCCCGCGGTTTTACTCGCGTTATGCCCGTTCCCGTGAGAATTTCGGGAATTTTTATACATATAAACCTTCCTCTTGAATCACTCTATCTATTAAAAAAAAACGCGTCAAAATCCGTACAATAGTATTTGAGTTTATCGCGAACAGACAGACAGACGTGGCCGGGGACTTTGTTTTATAATATGTAGTGATGTAGTGATAATACAGTATGGACGCCTTGAGATTTGAACGTAAACATTTCAGTCTCAGTTGCCTAGATTTAGTTTTATGATTACTGGTTTATTTAGGTCTAAACTTGGGAGAACGTCTGCGAGTTTTATGACCACTTGGGAATTGGAACTCATAATCTGAAGATTCTATTGTTCAGTTCATTTTTTTGTCCTAAAAATGTTGTAGCTTATGATATTGTCGTGATTTGTTTAGTGTATTCTACTGTGTAGCGTTTTTGTGATAAAAAAGATGCTTTTATTTTTAAACAAATTCGACCAGGATTAGGTTCTCAGTTCTATTTTATGTGCTGTATATCTTTAATGTCCTTTTATGTATAGACCCTTTTCAAAAAATTCTATTCGAGATTATGGAAAGGTATGCTGGTTAAATATGCATATGAGTAAACATCTACGCTGAAGTCGGTTTTCCACTAAAACCGTTTATACACAAAGGACAAAACTGGCAATCATTATTTCACGTTTTCATTTCACATCGAAAAGTTTCAAACAACTATCCCTTTACTTTTCTAACAAAAACAAGGTAACTTTACACTCAAGGAAAACGCGCGTCAACGCAAACTATCAGCAACATGAAACGTTTCCAATCTCTTGGGTATTGGGCGACTTTTTATTAGAAAATCGGACGTAAAAAATCCTTAACAAAATTCCTATTGTAACCGAAGAACGCGTGTTAGTTCGCACTTTGTTCACATTATTGGTTAGAATTCGACGCTTCGACGACCAAACGAGATCTCCTGAAAGTATTCAGGCCTACAGAAACACTTGTTCAGGAAATCGTTTGAAGGTTATAAAGATTTGTAGCTTATTGGCAACGAGAAAAGGAGAAGAGAGTATAATTGTAAATATAAGTATCACTATTTTTTTTAACTACAGACAGCTTTGCCGAGATATTGTATTAATCCCATCATATATAGTTCATTGTATAAGAACTCTTATTCATAATTAATTTAAGACAAAGAAACGTAACTATTTTGGCACCGACTCCAAAAAAAGTATATAATTATTAACTTATTATATTACCTTAGCAGTACTTAAATTATATTCACCTTAATACCTATCTGTCTAGCACGCAAACTTCGAACTAGAAGTAAATAAAATATTTTTTTCTCTCTTAAAAGCATTTCCGTCTAGTTTGCGAATTCATGGCGATCAAACGATAGGTAATAAAGATAGATTAACGGTTTCACATGTAGAAACGAACTTTTCCGATGCGAATGTTCAAGAGTGGACGACATTAGGAGTATAAATAATTCAGTGGTCGAATTTATGTAGCTCTTTAATATAAGTTCAGGTCTGTTGGAGTTGCAGTAAGAGTATTTACGATTCGACGGGCTGGTCTATAGGATCATATTTGGAAGTGTTTTGAACATAGAACTTTTGTTTAGGGCCTGGTACCAATTAGACGCAAGTCTTAAATGACTTTTGAAAAAGTAAGTTTACGGATACACTTCGCTTTTATTTTACATTTTTATCTGACGTTTCGGTCTCTTTACAGGAACCGTGGTCACAGCAGAAGACTCAGCAGAAGACGGTTCCTGTAAAAGACTGTGGTTCAGAAGACTGAGTCTTCGAATGAGACTTAGGAATCGAACCCGGAAACCCCGACACAGTAAGCGCTCTCACAGCCACTGTGCCAACGGGCTTGTCAACGAGTGTCTTGTGCTTTAATGTTAATAGCATAATCATTATATAATATACTACCAATGTAACTGTTTTAGAACACAACTAAAACATTCCGAACATTCGCATTACAAAGCTAAAGTTCACTATGTATTTCCATATATTAATTTCTTACCAAAGTTCACAAACGTAGACTTGAGTCTAAATTAAACATTGTCATATATTTGAACAAACATTGCCTACAATTGTATTTGTCGTCTCATATTGTCTTTGCATGTTAATGTATCTCGATGAACGTCTGTGTTGACAAAGGCTGGAATTAGATTTTACTAGCAGAATGCCTTTGGTTCTTCCCGCTGTACTGGTTCTTATAGGAATTTCTAGATTTTTAGATAAAAAGAAGCCTACCTATAACCTCTCTCTGGAATGTAGCTATCATGATATTCAAACACAGTTTTTCAATCCCAGTAGTGTCAGAGGTCACGTCATGTTCAACCGAACGAATAATATTTTCAGCTTAATTATAATGCGTATAGGTTCATCATCATAATTTAATCATCATTTAAGAGCAAGGCTCTTGTCGGTAAGTCCGATGCAGAATTCTCCATCTATTCCTATTCAGTGCAAGCTCCTTCACATCTCTTTACGACATGACAGACAATTTTTCTTTAATCTACACAAAGAAATCATATTACCTAGAACGGTGAAACTATTTGCCTTACTGTCGTTAATATTGAGTTAGTTTTACAACCTGCGAGGCAGCAAGTTTAACAGTGAGCGAACGTCACTCATCTAAATCTATATTTTTATATAAGTGCCTTATTCATAAACGCTTATTATCACTACATAGTATAAAATAAAGTCGTCTCTTTTTCGTGTCTGTCACACTGTTTGTCTGTCTGTATGCTTAAATCTTTAAAATTACGCAACGGATTTTGATGCGGTTTTTTGTAATAGGTAGAGTGATTCAAGAGGAAGGTTTTTATGTAAAAAAATTCCCGAAATTCCCACGGGAACGGGCACAACGCGGGTAAAACCGCGGGGCGCTGCTAGTTAACAGTATTTTAGTTATCAAATTTTTTGTCCCTTTCCGACCTACGACTATGACGACGACGACTATGTTTCAAAGAGCAAAAGAAACAAAACAAGAGCAAAAGAGAAAAGATATAAGTAAATAAAATAATATCACAAATACAGTGTGTCTCAAACTCAATAGAACAGAGGGTGTGACCATTTTATTCATCCATTTCTCTAGTTGTGCTCCCGTACAGCGAAGGGGCCGCCCCAGATGTCGCAGGAACAAATTATTTACTACCTTCGCTTTTGTTCGGCGCATCTTTGTTCTTCCAATGTTTTCCCACTTGTTATTGGCTCGCCAATTGGATGGAATTTGTTTAGACTTAATAGGGAATTAAGATTTGGTTCAAGATTTAGGATACAATGTCGGAGACTTTTAACGTGCTTTAGAAAGCGCTCGTGTGAACTAGACTTTAGAATATTCGTAGCCTTCGTTTCATTTTCTTCAATAATCATTTTTAGATAAAGAATTTGCATAATTCTATGCAAATTTTGGTATACAAAGGTACAAAATATCTAGTGTATGTTACGTGGACACATGTGTCATGTGTCCACGTAACACTGCCACCTAAAATTGTTTAAGTCATAATAGCGGCAATAAGTTTTTTAGCACTGCAAAAATGCAAAAACCAAAATGAAAATTAATCAAAAATTCTACTAAAATCATCACAAAGTGTAATCAAACTCACACATACAAGTACATACATTTCCTTACAATACCCAACCCCATACACTTCTTCACAATAATGACATAGTAAAACGAACAACACATTTCAATTAAGAGCTATAACTCTCTTGGTGGTGTAAAAACAAAAGTAACGGACCCGGACGAAATAAAAACCTATACACGGGATTAAAAAGTCTGGATAAATCCAACCAATAACGACCCCGGTCGAAGTAAAATGGACATCATAAAAAACTCATACACATGTGCTGGTATTAAATGGTAAGCTCAGACGATATAGTGTAATAGAAATTACATTCTGTTTATGCATTCGAATATTGTATAAGAAATCTTTGTTTATAGGTTGAGTATGTATAAAAGGTAAAGCGATTAGCCCCTAACTGCTCACTACAATTTTCTATTATTTTTTGTACCCAAAAACTACACTATTTTTTTATATGAAATGAGTTGTTGGATACTAACTCCTATACTCAGAGCCGTCGAACGCTTCCTTAGTGAATGTTTAATGCATGATTTTGAAATGTAACGTATGAAAAATTACATCGATTAGTGTCGATTTAATGGACGTCTTTGAGTGTGGCAGTTAGTAAATTTAGTTAAAAATCAATGTCACATACAATTAATAAAATCAATTTCATCTCACATTATGTTTTTCAATATTGCTTTCTAGCAAAATAACGTTTTACTGCTACAAAAAGCAAAAACTGTTAAGACGTACCAATTTATTTGTTAATAAAATAAGTAAATAATTCCATAAATTGAAAACGAGAATGTAACAAAATAAAACCTCCTACATTCGATACAAATTGTAAAACAACAAAGTGGAAGAAAATTCAGAACATTAAACTCACATCTAGTTGCAGAGTAACGTATGAGGCGGGCATAATATTTGTTTTCCATTAATCCAATAGTTTGCCAGAGCTAACAGCGTCTGTGGGACCCCTATCTCTTTCTAAACCAATGCGAATGACAGAGATAGACTGATGCTAATTATATTGTAGCTTTGTCTAAAATTTGCCGATGTTGATTTTTATCTTGAGAGAAAATTGATATGGCCTGTGGCCTTTATTGACTAAATTATTGGTTTGACGACAAATATTTTTTCAAATTGAGTTTGGGAATCATGCTACAATAACTAATATTTATATTCTAAACTTAATATTAGACTAAGTTAAACCTACCAATAATTATAATGTCTTAATCAAGATAAATAAATTATTAAAAAAATATTATGATGGGTTCAGCCGTTCTCGTGTTATAAATGGTCTAAATAACTCGATTTTTTTTAATTTACATAGATATTATGACAGTATACAATCAGACATTTTCAATGACAATTTAAATTGTAAACTTAAAAATCCACAGTTATTTTCCCGACCAGCTGTAATTAGTACCATAGGTCCAATAATGAGAATATGGTTCAAACAGAAGAGTATGGTCGCGGTCGACGTTTACGTAAATTGTAGGAATTGTTTGCGACCGAGTGCGTTTTACTGCCCAGCTAAATGTAAAGGCCGGTTACACAATCATTTAATGTTCCAAATGTAACGGGAAAATTGTTTACACTTACTTTATTTATTTTATTTTGAATGTTGACTGTTGTGTTAGTAGATAGATAACTAACGAATCATTTCGTTTCAATAGCGATGAAATAAATATACAAATATAAATATACCCGGACAAATTCACACACGGTTAATTAGACCCAAAGTAAGCTCTAAGCTTGTGTTATGGAATCTAATTAACTGATACTACTACTTATACATACACAAATACTTTATAAGAATATATAATTGACACCCAGACGTTCGTCGCCAACAACTATGTCTTCACATATTGTTGACTCCGGGCGGGAATCGAACCCGCAACCCCCGACACAGTAAGCGCTCTCACTGCCACTGTGCCAACGGGCTTGTCAAAGAGAATATGGATAGTAATTTAACCTTTAATTAAACTTGTATTAGCAGTCGCTTACCATTCGCTTTGCATCGCTATTATTGAAATATATTGATATTATGTGTCATAAATAAGTGACTATCACATGATATTCCCATTTTTTTGAAACACGAAAATATTTTTCATACAAAAAACCCGCTGTTTTCATTCAATTTAAAGAACAAACCTTCAACCCCAACCAATTACGACAAGACAAAAACAAAATTTGAGCCAGAAAACTCATAAACCGAACGTCCGTTCATTATTACATCTGCGTAGATTAACTCCAGCAATAAATTATATTACGAGTATGAACGCGTCCTTACCGCCTTTACTGCGTGTTACTTCATCTGAAGTAAAAAAAAAGTAATTTTGCTATGATGCCTTTATTACGGTCTACGTATAGAGTTATAGCTCTTTTCATTTCTTTAGATAGCGCTTTGTTTAGAACGTTTGACTTTATGTTAGGCCTTTTTACGTTGAAACTTTTCTTGCGTCGTAAATTGAACGTGTTGACGAAATGCGAGTACCCCAGTTGTTTGTGTTCGTGTTTACATGCGGTTTTACTCGACAGCAAACAAAGGCAAAGATCATGAAGCTGTCTTGATATTTGGTGTATCCAACAGCAGTAAGATCTTAAATTCATGATACAGGAAAGTATTCAAAGCGTATGTAAACTTTTCTTTTTCCTTATTGTGCCAAAATATGAAGGATTTTTTGCTATAAGTAAGTATGCAACGTTTTCTCGCTTTTATTCCGATTTTGAGCAAAATTTCAGCAGTAAAGCGAATTTAGAATACGGAATTGATGAATTCCTCAAATTTAAACGCAGAATCCCAAGAGTCGAATATACCTCGAACTAAATTGGTAATTCATAACCAAACTGAAACCGTTTTCAAAACAGGATACCATATTGAAAAGCGTAACATGCAAACAACAAAATCGAATATTTCTAACTATAGCTATGTCCAATATACGCTGACACGTGTCACGGTCTTATTTAGTTGGTATAAGGTTCATAATTGAACGATAAAGGTGTCTAGTTTCATTAGTTTTAGTACATTGACGATGAGCCCGCGCACCGAAATGTTTTAAACAAATATTCATTGGATGCAAATCCACACGAACTGTTAGGATTAGAAAATTGTGCTCAATATCTATAGATTGTGTGCTGTTGGTTTCCAAATGTTAGTTTTTTTAACGCTGTATTGTACAGTGTGAGGATTAAGCGAGAACTTCCTTGTTTTATATACATAACTGAATTGAATTTCGGTTGTTCTCTTTTTTTGTTAGTTTTTACTAAAACAATTTAAATATATCTAGCTGGCAACAACAAAAGACCTGTACCAACTTTTTGATTGATAAAGGACTTATCATTTATCTCTTGTGAATTCAATTAAATAATATGAAGTACTAATATCTTTTGAAATATATCTATGGTTTGATAATACTAATTAATATATAAGTGAGATTTTGCCCTGCAGTGGGAAATTACACGTCAAACTTTATTCGCGTTTTACTATTTCAGTTGCTCGTTACTATACAGTATACACTTATCAAACCCAGAAGTAAACAATGTTAAGCATTTGAACGCCTACATTTAGCATCATATTTTCCCATCTATTTTAGTAAAAACTAAAAACGCAAAAAGCTAAATAAATCACACTTCATCTCAGTATAAGTGAGTATACATTCACCCAACGTCCGTAATGGGGCCAAAGGCTCAAGGGTTGTTATAATTAACATTTTTATATCCCTATTTGCATATTGCCGTGATAACTTTATGAATTTAAATTTATTAAAGGTTGCTTTGTGTTACGAAACGCGCTTCGGTAGGTAAAAGGGTCGAGTATTAATAGGACCTATTTTGAATATAATAACACCCAGAGTGCGATGGGACTCTAAATTGAGTCTACGTGAAGGAAGAATAGAGTCATCTGCCCTTGTAATGGCCTGGTTCGAGATATTTGCATTTAAGGGGCCCATTTAAAAAATGAAAGTGCTGGTTTAGGACGGTTTTTAATGAAACAATGTTGTAAAAAACAATGTTTTCACTGAACCATTGTCTTCAATGTGATGTACGGTTTGTTTAGATTACAGAGACGTATAAGATGTTTCAGTTTTTTCACCTATTTCATCATCATTACTGCTCGTCACAAAGCTCTCCTCCAAACGCATTTAACCCCCTTTACCTTTTACCGACAGATGTGAAATTGAATCAATAATTATTATACAACTAGCACCGCTCTGCAGTTTTACTCGCATTGTGATCGTTCCCATGGAAATTTCGGGATAAAAAATTGCCTAGCCACCTTCCTGTTGAGTGTGGCTATACACTACAAAAATATTTATTAAAATTGGATTGGTCGTTTCTGATTTTAACGCATTCAAACAGAAAAAGACAAACTCTTCAGTTATATTATATTAGTATGGAATATAGATACATAGATAAACTAATTAATAATTATTATCAAAACTTTTTGATATATTTCACTCACATTATCGGATACAAAATAATATATATTTTTGGTCAATATAAAAATATTTTACGGCTAAAATTCAATACGTGTGTATTGAATTTTACAACAAAATAAATTACATTTTTACTTTCCACGGAATATGTAAAATAAAAATATGCAGAGGATGGTTGCATACAAAACTTTGAATCGAGTTCGTAGCGACAAGAAAGTTGTTGCAACTCGAGTAAGGTGAATGTGAAAGTTTTATTGCGCCCCAGACTCGGTTAGGGCACACTTTTGGCAACTTACCTGATACAAAGGATGTAAAATACTGTTTGAGACGTAAAATATGTTGCAGTAACTATATTTAACGATTTGATTTACATCTTCATGGCAACACTTTAAAATGTTATATTGAAGAGTTATGGTGTGAGGCTCGTTTCAGTTTTCAGATTCGAGTCGTGAGAAATAATGTTTAGTTGTGTTTAATACTCACTGCACACTGATATTTTCTGTGATATGAGAGGCCTTTGGCCAGCAGTGGGACGTTACGTCAAGTTGATACCTTACCGAAAAACTGTTTCTGAGGATTACCCACAAACAACAGTTTAAATATATAACTTATAAACGTTTTAGTTAGCACAAAATATCGTTCTCTTTCCGTACTACATTTTTCATAGGTTATTCTTTACGTATACGAACCAAGTTAACGTTATCATACAACGACATAATCAAACTTATCTCGTCCATACATTTTCCCCTAAATATCAATTAGGCTCTACCCATGAACCCGGAGCAATTACCGCTAACTGTCACACAGCCTCCTAAATATATAACCCGGAAAAAAAATATAGTAAACAGTAAATTGAATGCGTGAGGTTTACGAGACATTCGCTCCAGCCGACCATTTATCTGTCCGGCAATTCCGGGTGTTGTCCGGTATTCCGGCCAAAAATCCGCTCGGTCGCAAATTGACCGACTGTGCCCTAGAGGCCCGAGGTTCGAGCGTGGACGGGGCCTAACATGACGTGTTGTTAACTTTGATTGTGCTTTTTTATTGGTTTTCAGAGTTTAGGTAAGCGAGAACTGGAAAATCTAGACTTTGTATAGATTTCCATTATTGGCAACTTTTTATAGAAGGATTCATTCATTGAAGAATAATTCCGTAACGGAAGAAAAATAAAAGTAAACTTTTGATATAGATATATCTCTATATATAGATATCTATCTTGATCTTTTGATATAGTCTCTACACTATAATTTATACTTAGTAGTCTTACACTACGGAAACTACGGATAAGGACTAAGATCTAAAGTTATAAATAAAAACTATTGTCGGTGCATTGATTATGATAATTCTGTAACTATTATTATGATTTAATGAACCCTTTACAGATACATATCCTTTCCTGATATTTTTAATTTAATAAACTTGGCTGTTCAGGAAAATAATACAAAATCAATATCTAATTAAGCTTATTAAGGAGTATTACTTGTAACAAAGGGTTCAAAGGTTACTTTTCTTAACAAAGAAGTTATCTTAGCAAAAGGGACGTCTAAGCAATTTTTAAATAATTTTCTGTAAACAATACCTTTCGGGTTGTCTTTGGGGAGTATTCTGTAAAGTTTTCTTATTCGGCGCACGATAGGGTAAAGTCACGGATAATAGTTTGTATTAAAGTAAAAAGTTGTCGGTTTCCAATATTTGGAGGACTACTCGTGTTGGAAAAATAAGATAAATAAGATCCGCTGAACGGAACCAACTCGAACCTCGCTCGGTGTGTGAGCAACTTTGTCTCTACGAGTAGACGAGTGTTTTTTTATAATAAGGTTGTCTGCTATCAAAACGTGTCACGTGACTGTCTGTGTAATTTTTTTGGCATTCCTATATGAAAGCAAAACGATTGCCACGTGTCTACTGGGACACGCATGACGTAGATTTACGATCGTTTAAAGACCTAACTAGAAGCAGCTCAAGATCATGAAAGATGACAAAAACTGAGGCCTACACTCTAGCGAAACAAAGAAGTTAAAAAAGGAAAATCAACAAGAAAGCCTTTGATATTGAAGACTGGCGAGGATATCACAGTAGCGGTCACATAAAAATTGCAATTGCAACTAGGTACATCTACTTTTTACAATTGCGCAATGTGCCTACCGAAACCCGGTAGCGCTCAGTTATGTCACTACTGGCCACCCATCCAAGTAGAGGTTTAGTTGCACGTTGCTTAACAATTGCAATGAACAAGTTATGCCACACCAATTTAAACAGAAACCTACCATAACATCGCTCACATACCTAAACCAAACAAACATCCCCAATAAATCAAATTAAACAATTCATATCAATAATTAAATTAACAATATTCGTCACACAAGTGATCAGGGCGGTTAATTTGCCGCCATGTAAGCCAGTGCCGAGATTTATAGCGTCTCCTGTATTACCCAGCGGCTGTCACATGATGGATGGTCCAAATTACGTACAAAACACACTCGTCAGCGGAAACACAACGTTTAGAATGGCTTAGTTGCGTAATGTGGAGTGTAGGTTTTTAACAGTGGGTGTTTGGAATTTAGCGTAGAACAGGGTCGCTTGGAATATGATGAGAGAGTGTTATGCTCAGAAATGGGACAGTATTGGTTGAAATTAGAATTAATTTTATGTTGATGCTGATTGGCTTATCTGATATACTTGATATTTTCGACGGCGCATAAGGCATATTGTCACTGTCAAAACAACTAATTTTTCCATGAAATTTTCTCCGTTTTTATAAACGATTACAAAGTAACCGTAAGTTAGCAAAAAGCGAGGATTTACTATCCGCAAGTAACGCTTAACTCTGGTGATAAAAGAGTACAACAGCAACGTATATGTAGCCAAAACTTCAGCTGACTAGTTCTAAAATGAGTGGGACTCGTGAAGGCATGGTCATAAGATGATGTCATAATAAGTCCTACAAATTATAAATATATCAAAGCGAATGTCAAGCGATTTTCACTTGTCTGTCTATAAAGATTGGGTTCGATTTTCAAAAACGATTACTCCGAAGGTCGTTACTAAAAGGTGTTTACCTTTCTATTACATTTACAATGGACAACCAAATAATAACCTACCAGTTCTAAGTCAAGTGTAGGTACAAGAAAATCGAACAACCTAACACACGACGTAACACAACCCAACAGAATAACAATATAAATTGTTCAGGAAACTTCACGCACCCGTTATCAGCCATCTTTGATAATTAAATTGTATTATGGCGCATAAATCTACTCTACACACAGTGTACAGCAAGAGCGGTTCCTTTAGTTTATTATATGTTAATTGTTAAGACTGATAGAGTAGCTGCAATGCAGGGGTCTCGTATCAGAGGTGTAGGGCGGTTTATTAAAAGTTATTGGAGGTAAAGCGAAGGTTTTTCATGTTTTGGAGTCACTAAATGTTTTAATTAATGAAGCTGTTGTTTGAAGTAGTTGTTTAAAGTGGGTGGGGTTAAATATTGTTTATCTGTATAATGAAGCTTAATTTTAGTATAGGACGTAAGATTAAGAGTCTAATATTGATATTTTACTAACAATGCCCGCGGATTTACCCGCATTGTATGTATGCATAAAAATTAATTACGTACCTTCCTCTTGTTATCTTATGTATTGGTGAAAATAGCATGAAAATCCGTTCAGCCGTATTTGAAAAAATCGGTTAAATACAGACAGACAACTTTTGGGAACTTTGTTTTATAATACACATTATAAATGTCACAATTTTCTTCATTGTAGAAGCTCAAAACGTTAGTCCAACTTCTGAAAAGTATTTTTAAACATACAGCGCCCCATAGTTTCACCATCCCGCACTATGGCTGTTCCCGAGGAAATTTCAGGGCAAAAAGTAGTCTTCAGAAACACAAATCTATATAATGTATGATATTTAAGTAACATCTTGCCTCATATCAGTATCCAAAGTTAGAGTAGACAAAAGTGTATAAGAAAAAATATTCTTCCAAAAATTCTGAAATAAGTATCAAAAAATATAAATCCTCTTTCTATACGTTATATCTACATTTTTGTAGGAACCATTTTTTCCTCGGATTTAGGTACTTTATAGCCATCGTAAAGATTGTAGGGCGCGTTAACAATATTCAGTTTATCATTTCAACAGAAATGTTCCTGACGGGAGACGCTGTTTATGGCAGTTTAGTTTCAAGGTCAAGAGGAAAATGGAAATTAATATAACGAAATGATCGTTTAATAATAATATTCTCTAATTAAGTTATTCACAGAAATGATGCTATAATCTTTCCAGAGACAATGGGGCTTTTGAAAAAAAAAAAAATTTGTGATAAATGGAAAGATTATATATTAGTTTTATAACAAAACTATTTTTATTTTATTTTTTTCGCAATAATTCAAAAGTTATTTCAAAATAAAAATTAATTTTTGAATCCAGTACCGAAAACACTCCGACAACTCCCGAACAAACCCGAGCGCGTGTGTGACGTAAAAATGTTATGTAGTTTCACTGGTTAGATTTCACCACTGAGTTTTCACTCGTTGTAAAGGATATCACTATCTATGGAACTATTAGTTTTATACCTATGTTTATGAAAAGAGGTTCGGTTACATCGCAAACTTTTGGAGGGAAAGAGAATAAAAGGGCGGGAATCTTGATTGTAAACGCAGTACGTACTTATGGTTTAACATTTTTACGTCACCACTACGGTGACCAATCTTGGCGCGTTTATAGTCACGTGATTTTTATTGAAATTTCATCAATTTTTAATTGTTTATAATTAATTGAATTTTTTTTTTTAAGTTTTTTGCATTAAATATCAATATTATTAATAATAAAGTTTTAAAATACATTAAAAAAATCATTTTTTTTTTTTTCAAAAGCCCAATTAAATATAACACTAATTGCCATACTCAGAAACATCCATTTAATCGATGTTTAATTAATTAACTTAATTTTTCATTTATAACATGTCAAAATTACTCTTTATATCTCTACGACCTCTGTTACCCGGGGTGCACCCGTTCCAGCAGCGATTTCGGGATATAATGTATCACGTGGTATTCTGATGTATGACCTGTGTTATTGTACATTTACATCCAAATCCAGACCGTAGTTTTTTCGTGAAAGAGCAACAAACATACATAAATTCAAATTCAAATGTCTTTATTATATCAGATCATTACAATCATTTATAATCGTCAGATATATCACATACATCCATTCTCACAAACTTTTGCATTTATAATATTAGTAGAATTTAGGATCAACGTCTCTGTGAAACACTTGTATCTCACTCACTCATACTAGTAGTAGTAAATATAATAGACCCTTAAAAATAAAACTCTAACATTTAAAAACTTACTCCTAACTTTAACAAATCAAATACATTACTCTAGACTTAACAAAAAAGAGATATAAACCCTAAAACCAGCATGCTGAAAAAACGCGCAGCCACCCGCTTGGAATTCACGCGCGTTTCGGCCGCGCGGTAATCTCTTCACTTTAAACTCTGTTTCAGTTGAAATGTTGCTGTAATCTATTGGATTTTGTGTTTCATTTTATACTTGCATTCACACATGGTTGGGCGGGGAATTTACTAGTGTACAACATGTATAATTTTCATGATACGTGCTGTTTTTGTGTAGTTTTAGTTTTGTAGTGTTTGCTGTGTTGGGTTTTTTGTGCAAATAAAAAAACACTAACTAGCATGTGTAGTCAATCCGCTAAATGCTTAGTTTAATAAACTGTTAGGATTAACAAAGGAAACAAGATACTCTAGTGCTTAAAAGCGAAATAACTCGAAATAATCAGCACCAATGCAACCAATAATATGAATTAAATAATGTTCTCAACCAAGTCATCAAAGGAACAAGTTAACCCCAATACCTTTTTCAATTGATCACCCAAAAAATTAAAAGCTCAAAAAACCTCAACGAAATATCCATCCACAACAAAACTCGGCATTATTACTTGAAATTTCGCTTTGATTCGCGGCGGATCCGGTCAGAGCCGGATATATGCGACAATAACCGGCTAAGTGCGCCTACCGGACGGACGGTTTTACGACACCCATATAAATTCCGCGCAGTATTTACTTTCAGAGGGTGTCGCGTCGTATTCTCGCGACGCCGACACGTTATGGATTACGGGGAACCACATTATTTTTATTGTTATTTAACCCACAAAAATGCTGGAATTATTTTGGGTATTCCTTTCTGACACTTACCCCAGGCTTTTGGTTACACGTTTTCATTACGTTTTGTTATTTTTTATTGAGGGTGGATGAGATAATGTAATAGGTAATAATTGTGTCTGTAATATTCTTAATCATTACTCACATATTTTAAATAAAAAATGTTAATTGACGAAAAAACTATTGTCCTTTAATTAAAAAAATTAGATTAAGATTAGATATGTAACAAACAGCATATTACATACATTATACTAAATGAAACGGGTCTGTATCGCGTTAGATAATTAAACGTATTTACTAAAATACGTACCCGACGTTTCACCGTTTCATTTAGTATAATGAGTGCAAATCGTGTGAGTTTAAAAAGTTTGTTAGCATATTACATAGACATTTTACATATCTAAACTTTACAAGACATAGGTTCCTATACCACATGTATCTTTAAACCGAAAATAAACACCACAAACCCATAAAATCAAATACGTTCTTGAATACAACAACACGAACTTAAAATTACCCAAAAATCAATCCATTGAAACAATAAAACCGAAGTGCAATACGGATACAATCTCAACTGCTGGTGAGAGTATGATAGCGGGTAATTTGTGTAATTTCACTGCACAGCGAAAACGTACTTAGATTGTATCGTGTGTTTGATTATAAGTCGATTGAACACTAGCGGTTGAAGCCTCATCATTGACGTATAAAGGGACATACGGACGAGAATTTGGGATAACTAAGCTAGAAAACACCAATTAAAAAACAAGAAGCTGTATTTGACTGTTTGAAAATAATTTTCAGAGGTCTGTCATAGCTAAACTTATGCTTCAAATTGCTGTTTAATATGCTAACTCAAAGTCAAATATTTATATTCCTTTTTATTTTTATAGACCCTTTTGAGCGAACCAAATCGGAAAAACATCAGCAGAGAGGATGGGCAAGAAAATGTGCTGATTATTTATTTTTTACCCAAGGTCTATCGTGCAATTAAAAAACGTATAAGTATAGATTAATGTCATAAATTCAATTGTGTTGCAGATGCAGGAATTTGACTCCAGACATCTTTGTCCTGAATATAATCAGTAACGTAGCATACGTTACTTAATATATAAAACGTATTATAGTATAAGCAGCGCCCCGCGGTTTTACCCGCGTTGTGCCCGTTCCCGTGGGAATTTCGGGATTTTTTTTACATAAAAACCTTCCTCTTGAATCTACCTATTACAAAAAACCGCATCAAAATCCGTTGCGTAATTTTAAAGATTTAAGCATACAGACAGACAAACAGACAGACACGAAAAAGAGACGACTTTATTTTATACTATGTAGTGAAGTACTATGGACAAAAATTGTGCTTTCGACTAGACCTGTCAACTGTCAAATCCAATAGTTATTATTCGAAACTCAGATACCCAAAGTCAAAGGTACAACCACCACATTAAATTTTAAGCACACAGCTACAACTCTAATATACTGAAGAAAACTCCTTAAAGGAATTTCAAAATAAATTGCCAGTAATTGAGTAAGTACCGTCTTTACTAAACACATGTCGTCTCGAGTCACGTACATCCACTCCACTGTTTTGTTCGGAGCGCGCTTAGAGCTGATGTCTCATAATACGACAGAACTTAACTTTATAAATTAAATCACTGACTTCAGGATCACTGACTTATACTGACTTCTGTGCACCCATTTTTCCTCCTCCTTTACCTTTACTTAGTATGTATAAATAGCTTTGATTATATTGGTACAGCACTAATTCTAACAATGAATGGTATTTTGAATTGGAATACGGTACGGTACACTGATTACCTCAGTACAGTATTGATTAAGTTTTACAACGCGTTCCAGTGCAGGGCAAAGACCTTTACTCACTGAAAATATCAGTACAGTAAGGAGGATTTCAAAGGCTTTGAACAAATCACCATTTTTTCAATACTTAAAATTATTTTAGAAGGGGGGATTGTTTTAAACGATTAGTTATCGTAACACATGTTTGTTAAAAAGCACGATTTACAATGTCTATGAAATACTAAGCATCATTTCATAACTTAAATAACAGTCTGTTGGAGTTATTCAGGTGTACAGTAGAAAGCCACGATTTTTTTAATTTCTTACTGCTGTTGAGACTAACATTTTGTTTACGTTTACTGGTACGCGAGCGTAAGCTGAAGCAACCCGCCCTACGAGTCAATATTTAATGTTCTATTTTCAAAAAGTATCGCTTGTCTCTCTCACTACTGCTGTATTCTACGCCCGTTAAAGTTGCATCCAACAAGTTGCACAACTCCTAAGGCCGTGCGTATCAATCGGTAGCACGGACGCGCCCTATTAGTGCTCGCATGCAACCGACCCACATGCAACCCGGCTGTTATACTTATCAAAGATCAAGAAGCCTCCTTTACGAGTGAGCTCAAGCTAAATTACACTTTGATTACTCAAATACAACTTGATAAATCATGGCCATGAACTTTGCATGCTGTCGCATAATTAATAGCGACTTAAAAAACGATATTTTTCGAATTACAAATGTTAATGAACGTTTAATTCTGATTTTAATTTAGATAGATGTAATGAGGGCAATGTTTTTGGGGGATTAAGCTGTTTTTGTGATTGGATCTTAGATATTTTTATAGTATAGTAGTAAATCATGGTATAATTGAAAAAGTAGCTAAATACTAGGTACATTTGACATCTACTTAAACCTGTAAACAAAAGTATCGTGAAGTTTTAGAGTGAGAAATTGACTTCAACGAAATACAAGTTTTTTTATATAATTAAGAACATAAAAATGAGATCATTCAGGCAGCATACTTTTGTATCTGACGAAATTAATTTGAACAAAATTAATTCATAAACGATAGTGAAATCAATCGCATTCAAAAGTCCTCTTTGCTTTTGGCGTTTCATTTATTTGCAACTATAAAATACAGACCTCCTTCCCTTTGAAGTTGGTTAAAAGGATCAATACTGTACTCAACAGTCCATAACATCCCAAACTCCTTAAATGAATACTAAGTGATCACTTCAAGTGTCACGTATACCAAATTAAGTCGATCCGGGCATCGAACCTCGTCGTAAATCTGTGGACTATCTGCGCTGCACTAGCCGTCTGGAGAGCACTTAGCACTGTCCTCGACTCTGGGGTTTGGTGCAAGCAGTCGAAATTAGTTTACGTTTTGAGAAGAATGGGCTGGATCGAGTTTTTCAAGGTATTTAGGCAGAATAGGACTGTTGATGTTCTTTGATTGAAAGTTTGGATTGTTTAAATTTAGAATGGTGACGCTATGGTTGCAGAAAACCTTTGAGCGGATGCATATGTCAATTGTTACGTGCGGTTTTTGGATTTGAATTGTGAAATTAATGAATGGTTATGGTCTGAAAGTTCTATTAAATGGGGAAGTAAAATATTGTTTTGCACTTACATATTTATATATACGAAAAACCAGACATCTGAAAAATGTTTTCACGTTAGTTACTATAAAATCTCTTAAACTAATCACTATACACAGACGATACTCAAAAACATCAAATATTATTTCTTTATGGTCGGTCTAGTCTATGTATTCAAGATCGCTAAAGTTTACTTTTTGAGATAAGTCTACACAATCGGCCATACCGGTTTATGCGCTTTTTAGCGCCTCGGAAGAGAAAACGACATCTTAGAGGACAAACCAGCTGTGCACAACCGGCGCGCGGCGTTTAGCGTGAATTATATCTCGCGTTACATGTTCATACAAGTTTCCCAAAGAATTTTAGATTAAAAAATTGCAGCTAAAAGATAGCAAATATTCCCGAGACATGTTTTCATAAGAAAATTTTGCATTCATTTTGGAATTCTCTGTGCATTATGAAATTTAGCTTGGAGAGATTTTTAAGTGGTCTCTGTTTGCTGGTTATTTCTTAATTTATAAAGTAAACATTTACTCCAACATATTTTAAAATACGCTGAAATATAAAGCTTTCCACCTAACCACAAAAAGCTCTACTCAATTCAGCGGTAGATTTAACACATTTCACATCCAAGCAAAACGACCCAATATTTCTTTTAAGCCTAAAACCAATCCATAAACCAGGAAACGTTTGAACCAAAAACGATCCCTAACATTACGCATTCCAGTGACCGTTCCCCCAATAAATCTTTCAAAATCCACTATGACCGTCGATTGACATAAACCGGCCAAAGTGCATCTCAAGCCCATCGCCGATTGTAACGTGGCGTCGCGTCGGTCACGTGAATATTCAATCGATAGTGTGAACTCAGCCTAATGCTCGCCACAATCTCCGGAACTATTCTGCTCTTGGCCTTACAGGTACAATATGCATTGTTCGCGACACCAGATTGGCCCACATGCCTATAATGTCAAGTAATTATTGCTTCCTGTAGGGTAATGTTATTAATTACATAATTTGTGGGGTATTGTCTTAAGGTATCAACGTGATTCTAATTATGCTACAATGATTTAGTGTAATCTTCATTGATGTTGTGGTATACTGATATCAACCCTTATTAACAGGAGCACCTAAGTATATTCAAGTTCTTGCATCTCTGGTGATAATCATAGAAGTTCCTATTGTTCTATTCCACTGGTTTTGGGGATTTTAAGCCTTAAGACGTGGTTTTAAGATTGAAACAACCGGACATTAATATAATATTAAAAAGAGAATATCTGAGTTTCTTCAAGTTCTTGATAATCATTGGTGGCAGTAATATTTTTATTTTCTACTGCTTTTCACAGATTTTGGAGTCTTTAAGCTTTAACGCCCGTACCAAGAGACATTAAATGCTTCGTTAGTAGAGATATAATGACTGACTTTGACATTGTGACATTGAAAAATAACGTCAATTAGTTAAATGACGCTTTAACGGACGTCTCTGAGAGTGGTAGTAAGTGGTACATAGTCTAAAGATAGAAACAAATTAAACATCCTATCCCGTCCAAAGCATGCTAGCATAGAAGCTTTGGTTGTAAATGTGGCGCATAGAAATACTACAATCAATGACCTATAAAAGTAGTGGTTAACTGCTCATTGCTTATGTAGGCTAGCTTAACATGGCCTCGTCAAACTACACCACTCAAGCTCTAATTTTCCTCGTTATCTTTATTTCTTGATCGGTTTAAAGTAGTAATTTCACTTGATTAAACGCATTCGTCCTAAATGGCTAATTCATTCATTTATTTCGAATAGGTTAGAGCCAACCCTGGTGTCGAAGATTGCTTAGACTGCTTAAAAGCCTCTGACACCGTCTAACAATACTGGTAATGTCTAGCATAAGATGATTGAGCTAATCAGAAGCTATACCTTTTTTCATATGTACTTAACCTTGCTTTCTATGTACTAAATTCAGGCAGGTGAATTATAATCTCTTATATTTTAGGTACTTACGGGAGTACTCCTCCCCCAGCATGAGTAACGCCGGGGTAGCGCCATAGCTTAGCGCATCCATCTCCGAGGACACCATTTGGTGTAACCTGCAAACAAAACCTTATTGTATACTTATACGTATTCAAAAGGACAAGGTTTTATAGAGTTACTAGCCGCGCCCCGCGGTGTTACCCGCGTTGTATCGGTTCCCGCGGGAATTCGGGATAAAATGTATCCCATGTGTTATTCTGATGTATACCTATATTACTGTAAAGTTTCATTCAAATCCGTTCTGTAGTTTTTGCGTGAGAGAGCAACAAACATACATCCATCCATACATACATCCATCCTCACAAACTTTCGCATTTATAATATTAGTAGGAAGTAGGATAGGTAGGATAGGAAGTAGGATTGACCTTCACACTTGTAAAGCCATTTTGCCTATACTTGTATCTATCAAGTAATTTTTCGCCAATAATTAAGTGTAGGTATATTGTTTGAACATATTTCAATAGATGCCAAGCAAACTGCACCAAAGAATAAAAGTGCATTATTATAAAAAACCGTAACGTAATAAAATCTCTAGACGTTCCCTGTTTAAAATAACAGATGACAGGCCCATGTATTATTCATTGCTCGGTTTCTAGGGAAAGTTGGGCGTCTATAACTTTGAAAGGCAGCGTTGTAAGATGAAGTCGGCTGGCCAATTTACATTTTAATTGGAACCATCGAACCTCGGAGCGGTTTTAAACACAGTTTTTAATTATCGGTTTGGAGTCGGTACAATCGCGTTAATAAATGAAAGTGAAACAAAATATGTTGAATTAATATTGAGACGGAGGATTCAGTAACGAAGTATTGTTGTTATAATTAGCAGTTGTGTTGGTTGTTGTACTTTCTTTTAACTTTTTATTTGTAATCCATCTACAGCGTTAAGGTTTCAGTATTGGGAATAGTTCTTTTACTTATAGAAGTTTTCCAGTTCTCTTTTACCGTAAACAGGTTTAATGATTCAACTTCATCTTTGATATAATTAGTCTAGAAATATACTACAAGGGTTTCCGTAGGAATTTCGTTCTGAAAATCCGTTAACTTTAAGGAGACAAAAAGGAAGGCTGACCCCACCACCATGTGAGACACATATCCAGGAACAGAGGGAGAGAGTATGCATCATTCGTTAATTCCACATAGGTTAGTGGCCAACCCTTTTCTTGAAGATTGTAGACCGCATAAAGCATCATCGTCTTACGATAGAATTAACGGGGTCGACTGCTTAACGTGTTCTACGAATCATGGTAGCGCTCATATAGAAATGGCACTACCGACCACCAATCTGAGCAGTGGTAGAGCAGCACGTAGCTTAACATCGCTAAATCAAACTATCACGACCTCTACATCAGTACTAAGTAGTCACAACCATCGATTACTTTAAACGACGTTCTCAACCGCAAATCCTACCCAAAATTCTATTCAAAGTGTATTTTACACTTGAAAACTTTATTATTAACACAAAAACACACTCAAGTTAGGCACATACACTCAGGTACTCTGAGATTCAACTCTTGTACGGCGAGAAGTAATCGCGTTTTGGGTTGAAATTGAGTCTGCAACTTCCTAGTGACGCGTTATCGGATTTGTTCAAAGCACGCTGACTGCATACTGGGACGTGCTAAGGCACGCTGTTATTGCATTATTTGGCTGTAACGTATTCTGTTTGGGAGCATTTTTGTTAGAAGTTTGATGTGGAGAAAATTGGAAATAATACTGTGTGTTTAGTTTTTGGGCGTGATGAAAGTGTCTTGTTGATATTGTATGAGTTAATAAGCTCGAGCCAGTAATATAACAAGTATAGGGTCGATTGAGAGACATCCTCCTTTTTGAAGTCGGTTAAAAATAAAAAAGAAATGGGTCTTCACACACGTTTTAAAAAGATATTTTTAACATCCAACTTTAACACTCTCTCCCCCTCCCTCTCTCTCTCTCTATCTCTCTCTCTCTTAACTATCGGGTGATAGGTGGCTGCGAAAGACAGATTACAATATCTTATCTGAAGATAAGAAACGGTCAGAACCGACATTCTAACAGAAATTAGAAATAGGTACCTAATATTTAAATATCAATCAACATTTCTTCCCAATAAAAAACATTAGTAAATTACTTAAAGTGCTAAACAGCTTAAACCCAACCGATATAACAAAAAACGCCGCCATTATCAAGCCGTAATACGATTCGATAATACCTTTCACAACAAACTGAAACGGAAACAATAACAATAACACGACACTAAAAACAAAATCCTAACTGAGCACTAAAATAAACAAATAGATAAAAAGCCCAAAAGAATCGAACACTTGGAACGAATGTCGTCGAATCACAATTCAGACTGGACGATTATCTTCCATTTTAAGGGTTCGGTCCCTAAAATTCAATAATACGGACAACGAAGGGACCCCGCTGGGTTCTGCAGAGGTTCTCGAATTTCCTACCGTTGAATATTTAATGCTAATTTTTAGGTTGTCGTTTGTGATGTTAAAAAGTGGAACGCTGTATATGTGGGGCGGGAATTGATTTTTTAAATCAATGTTTGGTTTAACTAAAGGACAATGCCCATTTAAATATGAATGTTGTAGCAATTTCATTGCTGGCATATCTAGTTTTACTTTGGGAGCTTCGGGGCGACTTTTTAAAAATTAAAAATTAATTTAATATTTTAAGACAAGTTTATTATTGAGTAACGTACAAAGGAATGAATTTTAAATCTAACTTAAAGTTCTACTGGGCTCGCAGGCCGCCCACAATGACCGTCTTATCTCTACCGGGTATTCGAGCCAGACGCTCAGTCAGCTATTCTGGTGAATACAACAGGGCCGGACTCAGGTCGCATGACTTCTCCCCCCTGAGATTCGAGATTATCCGAATTTACCTGATTCGGAGAATTTCGAAAGTTACATTTATAACCTAATTTTATTAATCTAATATAAAACATAACTCCTGCAAAAACTGCTATAATAAAATATAACCCAATGGTCCAAACACTGACACTATTGACTCTCACTATTTCACTTTCACTATTGGTATCGAACTTTACGGAATTCGTTATTTCTTGTATGTTATCCAGATTCATTTCTTCTAATTCTACTGGTTTTCTCTGTTCCGCCTTTATCTCGCTGATGTGCGGTAGGTTTACAGTTGGCAGTTTTTCGTAGTTCAAATTTGTTGTCCGATGAGGGCGTGATTTTAGTGAGTATTTGTCTATTTTCACTTCACATGTATCTTCTGTAGTAACGATGTATGTTCCTTGGATAATCTCTTGGTTTACTTCGTTTTGACAAAAACTGCGAATTATTGTCTTTCCTTCAGAAAATACGATCCATTTATTATTTTGTAAGCGCTGGACAAGGACACCTTTGTATTTGACAGGTATCAACTTACAGGAAGAGATGTTTTTAGCGAATTGCATCAATTCGGAGATGCACGGATCTTCATTTATTTTATCCAGGTAATCTTCGAAACAGACGAAATTGTTGTTATCTGTTCGCTGGCACGGTTTGGCTAGCGGCTCGGAGATAAGTCCTTTCACTATGAGGTAAGGATATTTAGGAAGGATAATGTATGTCATATGATCATGGATAATAGGGATAGGATACAATTTATAGTAAGTATATGTTTCTTTACATACTAATGGAATTTCCATTACGAATGTTAACTGGTTTTCTTTGATAAAAGATTTTACATTAATGTATTGTTCAATTTTCACAAGATTTTCAGGCTCAGCAGGGAAAATTAATCTTTCAGTAAGTTCAATTTCTTTTAGTAAAATTAATAAGGTATCAGAGTTTATTATAGAATGGTGTAGGGTTTCAAGCTTACTGAATGACATTGCTGTTTCTACTTCATTTAGCTTTATAATTATAATTTGAAAATTGTGTAAAATCATAGAATACACATTAATTATTATATTATTCAAATAATGAATCTTTTCTGTTTCTTTTGCTTTATCTATACCATTCTGAAACTCTTTCATTCTAAGATCAATTTGTATAACATTTTCTCTAATTTTGTGTGTGGTGTTATATAAGTTTTTAACTACTTCGGAGACCAGGGTCAGTTTTTTACTCAAAAATTCTTGTTTTAACTGAGTATTTTCTATAAGCTTATCGTATTTAATCGCATCTTCGTTATCTAGGTTTCCAGAAATAAGTTTAATAATCGAACCCAATGGGTTGACAAGACCTCTTTTGGTTCTATATCTAGGAACTATTTGTTTAATCTTATTTATAGTTAAGTTCATAACAAATTCGGTTTGTATTTTATAGTCAGAAAATATTTGATTATCTGTAACGGAATTACCTCTTATAATTCTATTAAGGTCACTTAATCTAGCTATATTAATGTTTATATCGTCGCAAATTAAATTTAAATCTAATCTTTTAATAATTGTCCATTTTTCAGAACTTATAACAGCTGTTCCTTCCTTTATAGGCAAAACACCTGGATTTCCTTCAAGGGGGTGCAGCTGAAGGGCCTGGTTTGCTGCGGCTAGGACCAGCCACAGGACTGTGTCGATTCTGTGGAGGACGTTTAACATCTTTAATGGGGATCCTAGATACGCGATTCTTTGTTGCTATTGTCACTACATTTCTATCTACTTCACCTATAACTTTACCTTTATCATATCTAGGTTTATCTTTACCTCTTCTTACATTCGTTCCTCTATAAAAGATGTCATCATCTAGTTGAATATTAAAATCGGTCTCACCGCCGCGCTTATTTTGAACATTTTCTTTTAATTGCAACATTTTATCTGTTAAATATTTGTAAAGATATTTAGTTCTTTTCTTATGATCTCGAATAAGTACTTGCATATATTCTTTGTCGAAATTTACGTTAAAGGGGCTTGCTGATTCGGTATGGCCGAATACCACCTCAAAAGGTGTAAAACCTGTTACTGAATGGATACTATGGTTATAGGCTAATACAGCAAAGGTCATAACTGATGAAGCGTCTGTTAACTTTTGCTCGTACTTAGCCAGTCTATATGTCTCTATTATAGTAGAGTGAAATTTCTCAATTAAACCCATTGAATTAGGGTTGTTTGGGGTTCCTAAATGTAACTCTATTTTATAAAAATCTAGAAGTTCCTTAATAAGTGCGTTGTTAAATTCTGATCCTGAATCGGAACTTAGTTTACTTGGGCATCCATAGAAAGAAAAGTATTTGATAAGTGCTCTGACTACTTCTGGGGCAGATTTGTTAGGAATCTCGAAAGCTTGACCAAGTTTACTAAAAGCGTCAATAATTGTTAAAAATGTTTTACTTTCAATTGTGAATAAATCTATAAATATCTCTTGGAAGGGTTTGTTTTGGGTTTGTGTTAATTGAATCTTAGGTTTGAGTGGTTTTCTGTCATATTTTAACTTTTTGCACGGTTCACATGCATTAATGATTGCTGCTACCGTTATGTCCATATTGTGCCAAAAATACGTGCGCTTTATGTGTGCTACAGTCTCTTTGATACCCCGGTGGCAGTTTTTACCTACATGATATTTTTCTACAATTGCTTTCTGTTCGTCCTCATTTTCTACGTAAACTACTCGCTCAGTACATTCTAATATATTAACGGTTCCCTTTTTAAAAAGTGTTAAAACAGCATTAGTAAATTCTAACCTATGCTGTGGGTCTTCGAAATAGATAAAATATTTAATTTTTGTACGAATGTATCTTTTCAAAAAGTCTTTTATTAAATCAGGTCTTTCTAACGGTAAGTGTACTTCCAATATTTTCTGTTTAACATTAGAAATATTTTTAACTGCTATTTGATCTCTGAACCAAGTATATACCAAAATTTGGTTTGGTTTGGTATCTATTGATTCCTTTAATATTGGAATTCCTGTAGAATCCATATTATGTGCAGAGTGTACTGTTTCTGCTCCTACATGTGATTCTGACTCAGAGGCAGTAACAGTTCCGCTTGAAAATTCAGTGATTGGAAAGGGTGAGCGCAAACTTTTGGGGATGCTAACGGTACGCTCAGAGTCCGATGAAAGTGATATGGGTTTTTCCGATTCTGATGAAATAGAAATTGGACTATCTGGCTTTTTCTTTGCTTTTCCTTTCTTTTTACCTAATTTAGTTATTTCTTGTGTAATTTGTTCACAGTGCCTTTGTAATTCTAAGTCTTTTTCATCTACGTTTACTTTTACTGAACTATTATCTTTAGCTCCCTTTCTTAATGCATTGATCTTAACCCTCGACAACGCATCGGCGTTTGTGTTTTGACGTCCGTTTTTATAAATAACGTCATAATTATACTCCGCTAATCTTAATCGCCATCTCGTGATCTTACTATTGGGTTCTTCGAATGAATGAAGCCATGAAAGTGGTCTATGGTCGGTGTAAATTGTGAACTTTTTACCATATAGATACGGGCGGAAATGTTTTATAGCCCAAATTATAGCGAGTGCTTCTTTTTCAATAACGCTATACCTGCTTTCCGCATCGTTAAGTGTTCGCGACGCATATGCCACAGGACGATCACTTCCTACCGATCCTTGTGATAATACCGCGCCAATTGCATAATTGGAGGCATCGGTTGTCAGAATAAATGGCTTATCGAAATCTGGGTATTGTAAAAGGGGTGCGTTTGTTAGTAATTCTTTGCATTTTTCGAATGATTCTATAAACTCTTTATTGATTACTACTTTATGGTTTTTCTTTAGACAAACGGTTAAAGGTCGTGTGAGTTTAGCGAAATCCTTGATAAATTTCCTATAGTACCCTACTAAACCGAGGAAACTTTTAATCTCAGTTTGGGTTTTTGGAAGCGGAAATCTCAAGACTGCATCTATCTTGTCATTGTTAGGTTTTAGCCCATCACGCGTGATTGAGTGTCCTAAGTATAGAACTTCTTTTCTTAAAAACTCGGATTTATCTAGCTGTACTTTTAGATTCACTTTTCTGAGTGTTTCGAATATTTTACGTAGTTTTTCTATGTGTTCCTGAAGACTCTTAGAGAATATAATAATGTCGTCCAGGTATACTAAACAATGTAGCCCTATTAATATGCGATCCATGGCCCTCTGGAAGGTGGCAGGTGCCGTTTTTAGGCCAAACGGCATGCGTAAAAATTCAAAATGCCCTTTTTGAGTGCTAAACGCGGTTTTCTCCCTATCAGTTTCGTCAATTTCGATCTGATGGTAGCCACTTGCTAAATCTATTGTGCTAAAATAATTAGCGTTTCCTAATTGGTCAAATAAGTCTGATATATTCGGCAATGGGTATTTGTCATCGGTAGTCAAGTCATTTAAACGTCTGTAGTCTATCACCATTCTGTACTTTTTCTCTCCCGAAGCGTCCAGCTTCTTTGGCACAAGATGTACAGGAAAGTTCCAAGGAGAAAAAGACTCTTGGATAACATTTTCACTTAGTAATTTTTCAACTTGTCTATTAATTTCGTCATTTATCTTCTGGGGTTGTCTGTAAGGTCGTATATAGATTGGGTCTTCGTTTTTGGTTCTAATATGGTGCTTTACTTTGTTTGTAAAAGATAAGGGTATTTTATCGCAGTAGAAAATGTCTCTAAATTCGTAACACAGGGCACTGATTGCTTTATTTTCCTCAGTGTTCATGTGTTCAAGTCTTAATTTCTCTAGGTTTTCTATTAAATGGTCATCGATGTCAAGGTCGTTATCAGGTACCGTATTAGCATTAACTTCACATTTATCAGGTGTGTATGGAGTAACTGAAACTAATTTGTTTATTGTAAAACAAACAGGTGTTTCTAAACTGTTTTGTATAAATGTTTCAGCATGACCATTTTTACAATTAACAAGTGCAGAAGGCATTCTAACACCAGGTTCAAATATATGGTAATTAATAATTCCAGTACCATTAGCAAGATTTGTCGGTAAAGTAACTTTAGTCTCGGTACGTGGTTCTAATTTAATTGTAACTTGAGGATTATACACAAAAGGGATTTCAGTATCGCAAGTCTTTAAAATCAAATTTTTCATGTCAATGCTAGCGTTAAGTTGTGATAATAGATCAGATCCTATAAGTCCGTCATAGTCTTTGTCTACTTCGTAAATATAAAATGTGTGTGAAACTATAGATTTAAATGTTTCAGGAAGTGGGGTGTAAATTGCCTCATTATGTAAGCTTCGAGCATGTGTACTTATTACCTCAAATGGAGCTGGGAATTTATATTGGTTATAATATTCATTCGCCTTTTTAGGGCTGATAAAGGAACGAGAGCTGCCTGTATCAATCATAAACTTAGCGTTGATTTCTGGTAAGTAAATGTACGGAAGTTTTGCAACATTTTCGCAATTTAAATTAATCAATTCGGTCGATCTATATCCGAGGCTATCTGGTAAAAATTTTCCACTGTCTCGTTATTTACCTCATGTGTGTATTCCGGTACTCCACAGTTACCGTCATACAGGTAGTCATCTATGACTACGTCCTGCTCGTAATAATCTTGATCCGTCTCATAGGGTGAGTTTACGTGTAACTCGTTATGGTGAGCCTGATTTCGAACTGGTAATGCTGTACGCATAGTAACATCGGTGTCTACCTTTGGTTTATTCTGATGTGTTGGGGGTATCCCGAATTTAAATTGAGTCTGAGGGTTGACATTTGGTCTAAAAGATTGTCCAAACGAAGGTCTATAACCTTGAGGAACTTGTTGGTTCACAAATTTAGGCTGATTAGTAAAACCTTGAGGTCTAAACTGATTATGTTGCATTCCAAATTTGAATTGTTGATTAGGCTGTTGCTGAACATGAGGGCGTATTTGATTCGGTATACCAAATCTGAAACCCTGATTTTGTTGTGAGTTAGTGGTAAAGAATGGTTTAAGACCAAACTTCTCTACATAAGGGTTACTCGTAATAGCTGAAGGCTGTGAAGGGTTTTTATTCATTAAAGGTCTCATTATTCTATTGCGCGACTCGTATTGAAATTTAAAATTGACTTCTTCCAGAACAATCCTGAGGGCATCTTCCAGTGTGTTAGTACCCTTAAGTCTCACTATACGAATAAGATCTTCCGGTAAATTATATAAAAATACATTAAGTGCCATATTGTCGTAAATAGTGATTTTACTTCTCCTAATGTGATCATCGGTGATTAAATTAACTTTTGCCAATAAAGAGCTCTTAACCTGTTGAATTCTGTTACAGAAATCTAGATAAGATTCGTTAGTATTAATTTTTAATGTCTCTAGTTGGATGGCTATACATTCTTCCGAACGCGGATCTCCGAAATGTTGGGTTAATACAGATTTTAATTCGGTCCAGGATTCTATGTCTGGGCGCTCACTAATTAAGTGGGCCGCTTTGCCAATTAATTTGCTCGACACTACATGAAACACATATAAATCCTGCGCCGGATTGTTTTCCCGTCTATAACACCTTATAACATATTCACACTTCTTAATATATAAATTTAGGAGCCTTTCATCTCCATCGAACTTAGGTATAATAGATGAAATTTCTTGTGGAATTGACACCAATTGTGGTTGAGTCATTTTACAATTTAACTTAATTTAGTTGAAACTTATTAAAATAAAATTGTACACGATGTACGCTATAGATAATTGCCTATTTTCTGTGCAATTACCTTGAAAAGTTAACTAATAATTATGAGGTGATTTTGAACCTCTACAATCTAGTTAATTTAATAGGAATAGAATATGAATGGAAAAGGAATAGTGAATTTGGACTACTCACAAGCCAGCCATAATCCTCCAGTGGTGATTCCTCTGCAGTTCACTAATATCTTTTTGCCCGTCCCGGAAAACTTATTTTCTTTGGTTCGAGGATACCGAACACAATTTGCCCAAAACCCGATTTTTGGAGTTTTTCACTAAGCAACACGGTTTACACGGTATCCTACCGGCTGCGCCAGTTTTACTTTGGGAGCTTCGGGGCGACTTTTTAAAAATTAAAAATTAATTTAATATTTTAAGACAAGTTTATTATTGAGTAACGTACAAAGGAATGAATTTTAAATCTAACTTAAAGTTCTACTGGGCTCGCAGGCCGCCCACAATGACCGTCTTATCTCTACCGGGTATTCGAGCCAGACGCTCAGTCAGCTATTCTGGTGAATACAACAGGGCCGGACTCAGGTCGCATGACTATCTTCCTTGGCTCACAAACACCATAATCTCAGTGAAATTCTTTATAAATTGTATTTCAAAACATACAATAATTTATGTTGTATGTTATAAACGAATTTGTAAAAATTGTAAACATGTTTGACAATTGACAGCTGACAAGTAATATAACTAGGACTTTGACGTTTCCTTCTTAGTTGGTCAGTCATTGATCGATCAATCGATAATAATTATTTAGTCGATATTAACAATCTGTTTGTTATAAAAACGTCAAAGTTGCTTGACAGCTGTAATGTCAGTTTGCAAGTATATAAGGAGAAAACGCATGTCATTCCCTCTTTTTTTGTACTCGTTCACCTTTAATTCGTGTTGTCTGCACGAGCTTCGGAACCCAGTAGAACTGGTAAGAGTTGTGTCGTTTTCGCCCTTTAGATTCATTAAACTAATCAATGCTGTGGATTTATTTAGTGTTACAGTGCCATTTAACAATCCATCTTGTGCGTATTCTGGATGTGAGGTGAATTGCGGGACCACGCCGGGTAACCACATGTGTGTGTGCCGCGTGTGCGAATCATGGTTCCTTTACAGGACGCTTAGGCCTTTTATTTTCACTTCATCCATCACCTGCTAGCCTTTGCACAATGCACTAAACCTAAGCCCTTGCATTAAACCAAATTACTTGCAGTTTTAATATTTTTTATAACCTCGTGTCCTTTTGGTGTTCTCGCTTAGGTGATCACGTCTCCATTTATTACCCCATGCCTGGTTTATTTTGCAACCTATTTAGCTTTGCTTTATCACATTCCAGGGTTCATCCGACGGGCTGCGCTTAGTGGAGTTTCCTGTTTGGGGTCATCGGTATAACCGCATGTGCGGTTAACCTTGTTGGCCCAAGCCGGACTCCCACTGCTGGGCGCAGCGACGGCGGATCGCCAGCGAGCCACCACACCACGCTTGTCCGATAACCTAAAAAGATAAGTCTCCCATTTTCATTCCCCGGGAGACTGCCTGCGCCTTTTTAGTACGACCCTGAGTTCTTTCTTAATTTAAAAGTTCATGTATTTAATTACTTTTCATTCTATTAACGTGTTGTTGTAAATTCTTTTTTTATTAAATTGTTCTAAATTAGAGTTTTCTCTTATTTTACCCGACTGAACCTAACTTAGGTAGGTAGGTTTTAGTCTATTTTAAAACACGTTATAGTGGCGCCCTTCCCTTTACGAACTCAAAAGGCCAGACAGTCCTCCTTATTTTATATTTTTATTGTTTTTTTGTGTTTTGTGTGTGTGTGAAAAAATAGTGTCAGTATTTGTGTTCTACGGTGGGAGATCCTTTGGTGCGAGGCTCGAACGGGGTAGTACCACCCTCCTGTCAGGTTGAGCCTTAAGCTTTTTAGCCTAAGGTAGTCAGGAGAGCCGTCTCAAAGTACAAAGCACCCCGAGCGCTAAGAACTTGCTGCTCCACCAGTATATCTGTTTTTTCCCAACGGGTTTTCTGATTTACTGGTTAATTTACCTTTATATATTTTTTGTTACTTAACTTTTGAAACTTAATTTTAATATTTAAGTTTTTCTCAACTTAATTTGATTTGTTGTTTCTTAACTTTTGAAACTTAATTTGGTTTTTAAGTTTTTCTAAACTTAATTTTTTACTATTCTTACTTTTTTTTTATATTCGGCCTTTATAATTGGCAATTGTTAACTATTTTTTTTTTTACCTCACACACACACACTTTGTATTTGTTTGGGTGACTTACTGTTAAGTTATTTAATCCTAAGCGAGAACCATAATTTATTTACGGTACAACTCTTATCAGTACGCTCGTTGGTAGTTTTTTTTTTTTTTTGCATTCTTTATTTAATTCTTGTTAGTAATGGCTTTTCCCATTAACTATTTATGCCTTAATAAGGCAGAACTAGAATATGAAGTGGCACTTCGTGGTTCAACACCAGCTGACACGGTGTTTGAACTTAGGAAACAAATAATTAAACTTATTAAAGAATTTCCTGCTGACAAAATTTCAGTTTCTCATTTAGGATCTGCCACAGATCTTAAATTAATAGACATTGCCATAGCTAGGTGTGCAGACAACATATTTAGCTTAGTTGCTCAGTATGAAAGAAAACTTTATACCCGAACTGAGGCTTTATGTCATCATATTCATCATCGATTAGGTAGAATTGAAGTTGATGATGAAATCAAACCCGCTTATGATGATACAATTAAGAACTTTCAGTCCACTCATAGGGAATTATTGGTAATAAAACTCAAAAACGAACCTTTGGACAGTGGAACAGCGAGTACTGGCCCTGTTCCTCAGGTCAATGTAACTTGTGAAAGGAGTATTGCCTCAGATATAGGGAAGCTTAAGTTTAACGGAAAGACCTGTGTACGGGCGTTTATCCAGCAAGTGGAGGAATTCATTGAGTCGCGTGATGTCTCGTTCGACAAGATCTTGTCTAACGCGTGCGACATCTTTAACGGTGATGCCCTTCATTGGTGGAGATCCGTTAAAGGTGACGTATCGTCGTGGGCAGATCTTGTCCGAATGTTGAAGACCGATTTTAGCATCTCCGATTATGATTACCGAGTCATGCAGGAGATACGCGCCCGCACACAAGGCCCTACCGAAAATATAGCTATATATTTGTCAATTATGCACGGTATGTTTTCTAAGCTGAATAGGCCTGTAACAGAGGAGGATAAGTTGGAAATTTTGTTGCACAATGTTAGACCTAGCTATGCTAATATTATTAGTACTTCTAATGTCACAACCATTGGGGAACTTAAGTCGGCGTGCAAAACCTTCGAGACAATGCAAGCCAGGATAGAAGGATTCCAGGAACCGCCATCTCCGGTTCAGCATGTTTATACTGCGGAGTTTGCTTACAAGTCGAGTCAAGCCGTTAAGTCTCCCAGAGTTAATGTAGCTGCTGTAGCCGCTGAAAAGCAAAAAAGCCCGTTGAAGTCGTACTGTCCTAGGTGTCGTAATAACTCACATAGCCTGAGCCAGTGTAAATCTCGCGAAATAGTTTGTTTTCGATGTGGTAACCCAGGTTTTCGTATAGTTGAGTGTCCGGCGTGTAATAAAACATCAGGGATGTCAAAAAACGCGTAAAGGAGAGTTGGAGAACGAAACAGCTTCGTTTTTCTAATGAAAACGAATCTGACTGGAAAAATTGGCTCAAATTCGTTCATAAATTCCACACCAATCCTGTTTCTTCAACTCTCCATAAAGAACAAAATACTTCACGCCCTCATGTGAATGTTGACATACTTGGGTCTAGGCTTTGTGGTTTGCTAGATTCTGGTTCTTGTGTATCTATTTTAGGGAATGGTTCTCATATTCCCTTATTAAACAAGGGTCATTTGGTCCAATGTGATCCTATTTGTTTATCTGCCGCTGGAGGGCAGAAATTTATAGTTAAGGAGGCATTAGATGTCCCATTAACTTTCTTAAATCAAAATAAAACTATTCGATTATATATTGTGCCAGAAATAAATAATAAATTAATTTTAGGAATAGATTTCTGGCATTCGTTTCATTTGTTTCCTAAGAGTCTTGAAGATGTTGTATCATACTCTACTGATGATGGCTGCCTGTCTGGGGTCACGATCGAAGACCATAAACAGTCGATGTGCCCATACAGTCAGTTATCATCAAAACAAAGAGAAGTAGCTGACAGTGTGATACAGCAATTTCACGACATTTCATATGAGAAGTGTGGGTTAGGTAGAACATCTTTGATCTCTCATTCTATCGATACAGGCGACGCCGTTCCATTAAGGCAGAGATACTATCGCATGTCACCAGAAAAACAACGTATATTGTGTGAACAGCTTGATGAAATGCTACGTGAAGATGTGGTAGAGTCTTGTGAAAGTCCTTGGTCGTCTCCGGTTTTATTAACACCAAAGAAAAACGGCGAATATAGGTTGTGTTTGGATAGTAGGAAACTTAATTCTATTACTCGCAAAGATGCTTATAGTCTACCTTACATCTCTGAAATATTGGATAACTTAAAGGATGCCAAATTTATATCCTCTATTGACTTGTCTAAGTCCTTCTGGCAAATTTTAATTAGAGAATTAGACAGATGTAAGACTGCTTTTTATGTGCCCTCACGAGGAACATTCCAATTTAAGTCAATGCCGTTCGGGTTGACTAATGGTCCAGCCACACAACAAAGACTGGTAGATTTTTTGTTTGGCGGACCAGAATTTGAAAATAGAGTCTTTGCTTATATAGACGACATTATAGTCGTGACTGATTCTTTTGAACAACATATATACCTACTTAGAAAAGTTTTAGAAAAACTCAGGTGGGCTAATTTAACAATAAATTTTGAAAAATGTCAGTTCTTTAGGGACAAATTGAAATATTTGGGCTATGTTGTGGACGCAAATGGTCTACAAGCCGACCCCGAGAAGGTAGAAGCAATAACTAATTACCCTACACCAAAAAATCGTAAGGAAGTCCGGCGTTTTATTGGTACAGCTTCTTGGTACCGTCGTTTCATTCCAAATTTTAGCTCATTAGCAGCTCCACTTAATAAATTAACCTCGCAGGGTAAAAAGGCCCCACCATTCTCATGGTCTGTGGAAGCGGAGGCCGCTTTTTCAAAACTCAAAGAGCTTCTTACATCTTCGCCTATACTGTCTTGTCCCGATTACTCGCAACCTTTCCAAATTCACACCGACGCTAGTGATTTTGGGATTGGTGCTGTCTTGACGCAAATGCTCAACGGCGAAGAGAGGGTTATTGCCTATATGAGTAAGTCACTGTCAGCCCAAGAACGAAATTACAGCGCTACGGAGCGAGAGGCTCTTGCGGTAATTCTAGCAGCAGAACATTGGAGGTGCTATCTCGACAATGGGCAGCGTTTTACGGTTTTCACAGACCACTCCTCATTAAAGTGGTTCCTTAATTTGAACAACCCTACAGGTCGTCTTGCGAGATGGGGAATACGACTATCAGCTTTCAATTTTGATATACAGCATAGACGAGGTAAAGACAACGTCGTCCCCGACTCTCTGTCCCGCTCAGTACCCGTCGCCGTTATCAATAACCTAGTATCCCCATCTGTCAGTACCACTGATTCCTGGTACCTTAATATATTTCAGGGTTGTCAAACTTCTCCTTCTCGTTTTGTTAATTATAAAATTGAAAGTACTAAACTCTATCGATATATTAAAACATTAAATTCATTAACCCGAGAGTTTGAGTGGAAGGAGGTTGTTCCTAGTGAGTCCCGACAAAACATTATCGAGGAAAACCACTCAGTACCAACCTCCGGCCATCTCGGCATTTTTAAAACTTATAAAAGACTTTCTCTGCGTTATTTTTGGCCTAAAATGTTAAAAGATGTTACTAATTTTGTTAACAATTGTGATTCTTGCATTGCTCATAAACATGCTAATCATCCTACTCTAGGTCTCATGGGTCGGCCTAAGGAGTGTTCCAGGCCGTTCCAGATGATTAGTATGGATTTGGTTGGACCTTTACCGTCTAGTAAGAAACAAAATACTATGCTTCTTGTTGTAACATGTTGTTTCTCTAAATATACTCTTTTGTTTCCTATTCGTAGAGCAACTGCAGACATTATTTCTCGTTTGGTGGAGGAAAATGTATTTTTAGTTCACGGTATTCCCAGTACCATTATAATGGATAATGGAAAACAGTTCATTAGTCAAACTTTACAAAACTTGTTCTCTCAATATAAGATACCGAATGTGCGCTTCACGCCTAAATACACACCTCAGGTAAATTCTGTTGAGAGATACAATAAGACCATCATGACTGCTGTTTCCTCATTCATTGATAATGATCACAAATTGTGGGATGTGAATCTCCCTAAAATTCAGTTTGCTCTGAACTCTTCGGTGAGTGAAGTCACGGGTTTCACCCCGTCATTTTTAGTATTTGGCCGGGAATTAGTTCCATGTGGATCTCATTATACGGATGTCGATCAGTCTGAAAACTTGATTTTTGCTCCTAGAGACGAGTATGCTGAAAATTTAGGAAAACTTAGAAAAATTTTCGATCAAGTTCAAGCTTCGCTCATTAAAAGTCATTCTAGGAATGTTACTCCTTATAATCTTCGTCGTAAGCAGGCGGAATTTAACGTCGGTGATGTAGTCTGGAGAAAAACCTATTATCAAAGTGATAAGGACAAGTTTTTCTCTAAAAAACTTGCTCCTAAATTTGTAAAATGTAGAATTAAAGCTAAATTGTCACCTCTTGTTTATGAACTAGTTGATATGCAAAACAAGCAAATTGGATCTTGGCATATTAAGGACTTTAAGCAGACTCCGTATTATAAAACCTGATTCACAATCCTTGTTATTTATTATATTTAATGTCTAATGCTACTAACTGTACCATTACTTATCTTATTGTTTAATTTAGAACTAGGTTAAGAAGAAAAAAAAAACAAATATATAAAAGATTACAAATAAAAAAAAATATATATATATAAAAGATTACAAATAAAAAAAATATATATACATAAAAGATTACAAAAAAAAAAAAATATATATAAAAAAAAAAAATAAAAAAATGAATTAGTTAAAAATATATATATATATATAAAATAAAATAAAAAAAAAAATAAAAAATTCAAAAAAAAAAAAACCATATATTAATATTAAAAAAAAAAAAAAAAAAAAAAAAAACCTTTAGCTTTAAGTTAAGATAATCTTTCATACTTCTAGATTTTCTCATTGTACCTTTAGCAGTTAAGTGTTTCTCAAGGTAATTAATTCTATTTGACTGGAAACAGGGGTGAAAAAGGAAAAGAATAATTTGAAATATTATTTATTACTTTGCTTAGCTTGAGGTGATAGACATAGTGTAATGGAGATTGGCAGAAGGCTATTATGGCAAATCGTGGTGTTTGTCCACGTCAGGTGTTTTATGTGGTTTTTATTAAACCAATGTGGTTGGACTACGGCGTTCTGCCTGTAGTGAGCTGTGACGGAACCCTCGGTATTTTATATGGTCTTTGCCATATCTTCCGCTTGGTGTCATCGGTATTAACCGCATGAGCGGTTTGCCTAGTTGACCCAAGTCGGCTTTTTTCTTTGTCATTAATGACATTGAACCGTATGGGCTAGTTGCAGAGTTTGTTTTTTATTTCGCCTGTTTGCTGTGGTCGACGCCTAATCCTTACTATTGTCTTCCCCGGGCTTAGTACACTATGTTTACTGTTTAACCATTTTTGGTCATTACCATTTACTTTTCCTTTGTCACTATGTCATTATGTAAAAGATTTACATAACATTTTTTTTATATAATTCTTTATACCTTTACAACTATTCATTTTTAATTTTTAAGATGGTACTTCCATTTTATTATTATTATTAAGTACTTAATTTGTTTATGCTTTTACATTGGAACAGTTTAGTAGTAATAGTTTGTTTTTTCCTAGTTCAAAGTATGTTAATATACTTTTATATATCCTAGTTCAAAGTACTTCAATATACTTTTGTATTTTTTTAATTTTTGCTCTTTTTCTACTTTCTGTAAAGAATTTTACTGAGGTAAAATTCTTGTCTGCGAAGGGAGATATGTAGCAATTTCATTGCTGGCATATCTTCCTTGGCTCACAAACACCATATCTCAGTGAAATTCTTTATAAATTGTATTTCAAAACATACAATAATTTATGTTGTATGTTATAAACGAATTTGTAAAAATTGTAAACATGTTTGACAATTGACAGCTGACAAGTAATATAACTAGGACTTTGACGTTTCCTTCTTAGTTGGTCAGTCATTGATCGATCAATCGATAATAATTATTTAGTCGATATTAACAATCTGTTTGTTATAAAAACGTCAAAGTTGCTTGACAGCTGTAATGTCAGTTTGCAAGTATATAAGGAGAAAACGCATGTCATTCCCTCTTTTTTTGTACTCGTTCACCTTTAATTCGTGTTGTCTGCACGAGCTTCGGAACCCAGTAGAACTGGTAAGAGTTGTGTCGTTTTCGCCCTTTAGATTCATTAAACTAATCAATGCTGTGGATTTATTTAGTGTTACAGTGCCATTTAACAATCCATCTTGTGCGTATTCTGGATGTGAGGTGAATTGCGGGACCACGCCGGGTAACCACATGTGTGTGTGCCGCGTGTGCGAATCATGGTTCCTTTACAGGACGCTTAGGCCTTTTATTTTCACTTCATCCATCACCTGCTAGCCTTTGCACAATGCACTAAACCTAAGCCCTTGCATTAAACCAAATTACTTGCAGTTTTAATATTTTTTATAACCTCGTGTCCTTTTGGTGTTCTCGCTTAGGTGATCACGTCTCCATTTATTACCCCATGCCTGGTTTATTTTGCAACCTATTTAGCTTTGCTTTATCACATTCCAGGGTTCATCCGACGGGCTGCGCTTAGTGGAGTTTCCTGTTTGGGGTCATCGGTATAACCGCATGTGCGGTTAACCTTGTTGGCCCAAGCCGGACTCCCACTGCTGGGCGCAGCGACGGCGGATCGCCAGCGAGCCACCACACCACGCTTGTCCGATAACCTAAAAAGATAAGTCTCCCATTTTCATTCCCCGGGAGACTGCCTGCGCCTTTTTAGTACGACCCTGAGTTCTTTCTTAATTTAAAAGTTCATGTATTTAATTACTTTTCATTCTATTAACGTGTTGTTGTAAATTCTTTTTTTATTAAATTGTTCTAAATTAGAGTTTTCTCTTATTTTACCCGACTGAACCTAACTTAGGTAGGTAGGTTTTAGTCTATTTTAAAACACGTTATAATGTACTGATCTGAAGATTACCGAGCCTTGCCACAAATGTGTGTATTCGCTTAATTGAAGACCAAAAGATTATTAAATGATATTTACGAGTATATCCGATAGCACCAAATATTAACTAAGCTTCGTTTGGTATCCATCTGTCGTAACACACACACTATTAGCATCGCTGAAAGCATGATGGAAAGGCATCATTTAGATCAGTAATAGGGCATCTGACTGTACAACACACAGTAATTCAATGTTTCATAATATTCAATTGAAAGAGAACTTAGAATAGGAAGCTCTAACAACGGCTCGCAGTTAATAATCTTACTCTCATACTTTTTAAACTCACACGATTTGAACTCATTGTACTAAATGAAACGGGTCTTGAAAGTTTGTGCGGTAATTTGAAACATATTGTAAACGTAGTGAACACTCGCGGCTCCAACCAGTCATCCCGTGACCACGAGCGGTGTAAAGACCAAAACTTCGGGTACGTATTTTAATAAATACTTTATACATTCTAACGCGATATAGACCCGTTTAATTTAGTATAGTAATCTTACTCAATACCAAGGACGATTAAAGCGCAAACGGCAAAACACACATAGTGCGGGAACTGGGAACTGGTCGATGTTCTATTTCTTGTTTTTGTATGAAAGGTGTGACACTGGTTCACAGCGCGCCGATGTGTCTTGTGCTTTAACAACTCAATACTGTAAACTAATACCCTTCAAATCACTAATATTTAATAGTCTTCAAAAAGCCAATTCAAAAACAGATAATGTAGATTTGCATCCGCAAATGAAACATTAACATTAATACATTATTAGTAGCAAAGCTTCCATCCATTAACCGTCAATGTAACGCACTCGCGACTAATTACCAACATATTTTGGTAAGCATCGAATTATCGAGCTATCCTGTGTGTAAAGTCGGGGTAAAAAATGTTTAGAACACTTTTCAGATGTACTCATACGCAATGTGCCGTTGACGCTGTAATCTCAACGTAATGTGATTAAAACGTCAATCAACAAGTTTACAAAGACTGGGCATGTGTAACGCTGATGTGAAGGTGACCAGGCTTACAGTTGTAAATTCACTCAATGATGCGTGAAGAACTAATGAAGGATCACGCAAGCATTTCAAGAGTAAACATATTTATAAACCAATTAAACTAAACAATATAACTCGTATATTTTTTTTGTGTTACTATTAATCATTTTAAATATTATTTAAGATTTTAAAGAAATTACCAACAATAACGTCTTCATTGTCCGAACATAATGTTCCCTAACAGTACACAATGATATTCAGCTAACATCCACGGCTATACCTTGTTGAATAGCAAATAGCTACAATCATTACATAGTTGTTCGTACTCTAGTTAATTCAACAACACGCTGTAACAAAATTTCATCTGCATAGATTATTTAATCGGTTTTCTATGTTAGTTAGATTAGATAATTAGTTGGGTTATGTGAGATTTATGACATTAGAATTCGTAATTTAGTTAGGTTCGGTTGATAGTGTAAATAAAGTCACTCAGACATAGTTATTGGTCACGAAGGAACTTGCCTCACTTTGCCAACGTAGAAAAGTCGATTTTAACCTGGCGCTACAACTCTCCATCCCCGGTCGAAGATCCAGAGGCAGACCCAAGACAAGGTGGACGGATGTAGTGTCCAAAGATATGGCTGAGTGCAAGATTTCCGATGACGACGTCGACGAATGAGCGAAGTGGAGGAGAAAAATAAGGAAGGCTGACCCCACCACCATGTGGGACACATAGCCAGGAAGAGAGAGAGAGAGAGAGAGACATGGTTATTGGTTAATGTTCAACGGCTAGCAAAACATAGAAGATTCATTCATATCAGCTTAGCAGCTTGTTTACTACGGCCTTGAATTCAATCAAATCGAAATTAGATCAACTCATATTGGCAACAAATATTTACTTACAAACGATACTAGCGCATAACCGAGCACGTGGTTCAAATTTTAATTAATTATTGCCAAAAGAATTATCATTATAGGTTTGGTATAGCATATTTAAATTAAATGTCTTTTACATCGTAATCCGGAACAGGGCGTGGAAAGTAGATCATTATCATGATTTCGAGTAGGTTAGTGGCCTACCCTGATGTCGGAGTTTTTAGACCGCCTAAAGGCCTCCGACATGGTCTGACGATTGAAACAACCGGGACCGACTGCTTAACGTGCCATTTGAAGCACGGTAGCGCTCAGATATGTAGTAATGCCACTATCGGCCACCCATTCAAGTACGAGTAAGTACCGATCTGCACGTTCAATGTTAATGTAGGTAACCCACTGAAATTTTGGTCCACATGTATTTTTTGCTAAAATTTACGGTCATAGGTAAAACCACTGAGCATTGGTACCACTATTTAAGGTTGTTGGTTTCTCTTTCATTATGCGTTTCTTCGACCTTTCCTTATCCCAATATTTCCACGAGATAAACATCAAAGATTTGTGCAAAGACCGGAAAACCAGAGAGGTTCTTTTCGGAACCATTTAGGGATACAAACTGTATATACTTAACTATATAGGGAAGCTTTTTAAATTGCTTAGTATGGGCAAGTCTTAAACTATAAGAGACTGGCAGCGCCTCGCGGTTTTACCCACTATATACCCGTCCCCGTGAGAATATCGGGATGAAAATAACTCATAACTTTCCTGTTGAATGTGCCTATATATTCCAAAAAGAATTTTTCAAATCGGACTGAAATTTACTGAAATACTGAGTTACTGAGTGCAATTGAACTGATAGTTACTGAGAGTGCGTTCAAATATAACAAAATCAAACTTTTCAGCTTTATTTCATTAGTAAAGATTTCATAATATGTACATTATGTAGCACCATGCAGTAACATTTGTTCACCCACACTGAAAACATACTATTTACCTAAGTGCCTGAAAAGACTGAAGTTGACGTCTATCCATTACTATCAATCAGTTGAAGTCGGAAACCACTGAACGTTAAAGCCTTAGACCAACACTAGCTCTGTAATCTAGATATCACGTTTGCAAGCCTCTACATACAAGATACCTATGCTGCATTGAAAGACTTAGGTTGATTCGTGCTTCTACTGTATCGAACTGTTATTAAACGTATCTACTAATTTCTTTTGTAGTTCGAATATTCAATTTTGGAATGCCTATTGTTATTTAATAGGTACTCAAACTTTTTTATTGTTTTAATTTTCAATATGGTCGCTATATTTTATGTTATAGATTTTGGATGATTATGAATGCAATTTTAATGGTATGGATTATGCAGCTGTTAATTGCAAAAAAGTTGAACTGCTTTTTGTTTCAATTGTGACAACGCTTTTAACTGTTGGATAAGAAAATATTTTAAGTCAGACATTTATAAAAAAAAAATACTTTTTGTAATCATTTTTTAATAACTCACTTAAATAATTTCTTCACTACAACTTTTCCATCAAACCCACTACCTCAAACGTTCACAATTTACTAATAAACCAACTCACCATTTAAAAAAAGAATAAGAAACAAAATTAAACACACGACTTCACTCAAAACAAAGGTTCTAGCAACAAAAAACAAAAGAGCAACGCTAACTAACCCCGCTAATCTTGCGAGCAATATGTCACAACATTCTGAAAGTACCCTCGCCCTTCTTAGCAATTAGGGCTACAATTAGAGGACAGTGTGTTTGAGATTACAGCGAATCCGCCGCTTGCATGCCATTTGTCGAACAAAGCTTGCCAACTAACTGTTAAGATGTTCGCAAATTTATTTTATGTTGTCTTCTTTGTGTGATTAGGTACTGGTTTTAATTTGTTACGTTTGTTTTGATTAATTCAAAAGTTAGAAAGAACTATGCCAACGATTGGGAATATGGATTTATCCTTTTTTCGCAATCCTACACATGTCGAACTTATTTTTAATAAGGTAATTAGACTCACATTAAACTCTGGGTTTATACGAAATTCGAAAATTTCGAACACGTTTTATGCGTATACTTCAAGCGGTGACATCACTTATTTATTATATTTATAAACGTCCAATTTGAAACTTTATCTACTGTCAATGTCTTTTGAGTACGGACTATAATGAAAACAAGACATTGTTGGAATGATAAAAACATGTTATAGCAATATGGGTTAAACAATCTCTACCAAAAATTAAAATGTTAATTTAGTCAAAAAGGTAGCCGTGAAAATATTTAAATTTCAGAGAGCGCTTTAGCAGATTACTGTTACTTAATACAAAAAACGTATGCTTAATAAATAACTTCTTTGTTGTTTTAAAATATTACGTATATTTTTTTAAAATACAGTAGCCTGAAGAACAAAGGCCTGTCGGCGATATTAAACAGTATGTCTAAAACAACAGAGATACTATCAAAATCAACGTAAAAGATAACAAATAAGAACTTAAATCTTTCATAAATGATCATGATACAAAATCCAGTCTTGTCCCGATACAGGAATTTAAAACGATCCGAATTACAAAGTAAGTTCGTGATGGTTAGTGGCCAACTAGTGTTGGGAGTTTTTAGCCCGCCTTAAGATCGCTGAGGTGGTCTGACGATAGAACAACTGGGACAGACAATTTGACGTGCCCTCCAAAGCACGGTAACTAGAAATTCCACTGTCGGACCCATCCAAGTAGGGGCCGAACAGTACGATCCGAATTGAATTCGAAAAAGGAATTGAAAATTGAAGCCTACGTTATCTCGATTCTAGAATGATACCCCTTTTGTCAAATTATTTATATCCGATTCAGATTTGAATTGAACAAAAGATGACTTGTAAAAAATACACCATCCGCCCAACTTTTCAGCAAAGCGTAAAAATAAAGCACCTCTATTTACATAAATTCTTCAGCATTTTTAATAATAAAGTAGATATCACCGCCAACTTTTTGCGTAGAATAATAATATTTCCGGTTGACAATACCAGTCGCATATTCATATGCTAAGTCGGTACGGCGTAACAAATTCAAAAATATTGCGGGCGGACGTACTGAGCCGCGGACCGACTACTTTCCTATATTAAAACCACTCGGCCGAGCAAATGGGTGCAAAAACCCACCTAAAATTTTGCGCTTAGAGGATACTTGCCAAAATTCTAAAACGATTCTTCTGTATTTAGTAAAAATTGTATTTAAGCTGTTTGGATTTAGCTAGTTTAGAAGTTATATAGAAATTATACATTTTTCAAAGGCATGTGTATCACATTTATTGGCCAACCTAGGCGCCGGAGTTTTTAGTCCACTTAAGGACCTTCTTAGGAAATGGCGAGATGAACTCAAGAGATTTTTGCCTAGTTGGCATCATGAAGCTCTTGATAGAGATAAATGGAAACAATTGGACACCAGAGGTTTTATATAATATTTCACTACTAGTATAAAACAAAGTCGCTTTCCGCTGTCTGTCTGTCCCTATACCTAAAAATACGCAACGGATTTTGACGCGATTTATTTAAATAGAAAAAATGATTCAAGAGAAAGGTATATATATAAAAATTCCCGAAATTCCCACGGGAACGGGCACAGCTCGAGTAAAACCGCGGGGCGCTGCTAGTTAATATTATAATAAAAACCTCCTCCATGGTCTTATGATTGAAATACCTAGTCTACAATTTTACGAGCCCTTTGACGCAGTCACGTCACATCTTATCCAAATCCTTCTTTACAAGAGACTCCGTAGAAGTAAACGAAAACGTCACATAAAATTCTCTTTCCACTGTAAAACGTTGCAGCGCGTAGGAACGTTTAATAAAAACTAATAAGAACATTTCTCTGTATTCCGTCAAAGCTGAAATGTTGACCGCGAAAACATTAATTTCCATTCTTTACTCTCGTTTTCTTCAGTTGGATATGTTAAAAATGTAGACAGTTTTTGTAATTTAAATGCAATTGATACGTTTCTAGAAAAATGTGTGTGTTTAGTTTAGGGCCCTTAGACAAAGTACCTATACATATGTAAAATAGAAATACTGAGGTGAATATACATTTTTCAACTACAAATATTATATTGGCAAAATTTCATCGAAAATCACAATAATATTAACCGACTTAATTATATAAACATTTTTTTTAAACCGTCTCTTTCAATCCAATCTAATAATCACATCAATCTGAGGAAGATAATACCATTTAGCTTAACGGAGACTTAAAATATACGTTAACTTACAAATCATCACTTCAAAGTATAAAACAAAGTCGCTTTCCGCTGTCTGTCCCTCTGTACACTTCGATCTATAAAACTACGCTACGGATTCCGATGCGTTTTTTTAATAACATGATTCAAGAGGAAGGAATATGTATGAATATTCCCGGCATTGCTACGGGAACGGGCACAACGCGGGTAAAACCGCGGGGCGCTGCTAGTTACGTATAAATAGAAAAATCATGCATACAAAACGAACTTCTTATGTCATTACCTCCTTGTTATTACGTGCGATTCAAGCAAACTACACGTTTATCATTTCAAACGTAACTCAGTAATACAATAACGATGGTGAATCCGTCTGCCTCATTAAAACAAGTCTATATTTTCTTGTTAAATTCTTTTCCTCAGATAAATGAAGGTAGGAGTTATTTTGTTTTGTAAATAGCATTTATCTTTGCCAAGGGAGGGTATACTCTGTTAAATTATTGGCCTCTGGGTATCAAACGGGTCGTTAGCATATTGAAGGTAGGTCTGTTTGTTTATTGTAAAAAACTTTTTCTCTGTATTTCTTTTTCCTTTTTGTGGGTTTGTGTTGTATGTAAGTTTGTATATGTTCGTGTATGTTGATAAGGAAAACTGTTACTTCAAAGAAACCACGTTATCTTAGGAAACGGGATATTGCGTAATTAAATGAGGAACATGGTTTTCTTTAAGGGTATTGTTTTGTGTTAATATTTTTTTTGGTTTTTACGTACAAAGGTTTACTCCGCCTTGTTGGGCGTATCTTTGGTAATTATGTAGATGTTGTTTTATCTTTATTTGTACCTTTGAAATATTTTTGACTAGACAGTCAGATATATAATGTTACCAATCAAGTATTACCTTAATTAACTAATATAATAACAAATAGTTTAAATAATGCCCATGTCTTCCCACTGGTGGGAAAAGGCTTCCCACCACTCTTCTCGAACTAGGACCACCAATTGCCAGACTAAAACCTCTATAAAACAAATGACTTGACATAAATGAAACAAATGACTTGACATAAATAAAACAAATGACTTTAGATAAAATAATAAAAATAGGTCAGTTATTTATATCTCCCGCCGTAATATAAAACTTTATAAAATTCGGTATCACAGACACAAAACCAATTATTTCAAGTTGACACCAAGCGGAGGTATTCCAAGAATCTTTCCTTAAAAAAGCAGAACAACCTTTTATTCCGAAAGACAACAAAGATTATTAAAAAACGCCGAGCGGAATTGTACTCGTTCAATAAAAACCGGCTCGCCACCGCCTCACATTCAAAACACCACACAACGTAGGAAATTAAAATGTCTAGCCCAAAAAAGGCTCGTGTTTCACTTGAATATTGTGGTTATAGGTAATGGATTTAGATGGTTGCGGCGATTCATGGATTTAGCAGTAGGTACGAGTAAGATAGTGACCAAAACTGAATTTAGAAGCAAAATACAGCAAAAACTATTAGAAATTAGCACTATTCCTATTCGTATACTAATCCCTCTATTAATACGAACAGTGACAGTGACAGATACCTATATTATTATACTAGCTGTGCCCCGCGGTTTCACCCGCAGCGCCCCGTTCCCGCGGAAATTTTGAGATTTTTATTCCTAATTTTTCTTATATAAAAACCTTGTCCTGACAATAAGGAACACATTAAAAAAAGAATCATCCGATTTGGTGCAGTCGTTCTGAAGTTATGCGCTTAACAACAGATTCAGCGATTCATTTTTATATCATAGAAGATTACCGCTATTCCTTCTTCTTCTTCTTAAAAAAACCGCTATTCCTATTTGTATACTAATCCCTCTACTAATACGAACAGTGACAGTGATAGATGACAAGACATGACATGTTATGAATCTATCTATGCCGATATAATAAATCTAGAGTTAATTTTTTTGTTTGTTTGAATCCGCTAATCTGAAAAACTAACAAACCGATTCGGATAATTCTATTTTTACCGGATAGCCGCATTCAAGAAAATAAAAAATAAGCTATTTTATATCCAAAAAATACGGAAACAGGCACAACGTGGGTAAAACCGCGGGGCGCTGCTAATAATGATATAAATACTGTGTGTTAATTGGTGAAATGTTTAAAAGACTCAAGTTTTCCATCAATGTGTCACTGATCAACTAACAGTATTTATCATTTCCTGTCTAATCAATGATATTGTATTACACCTAGCACCTAGCTAGCTAGAGTAATTGTCGATAGATTGACAATCCCATGATACCAATCCAATTGTATGGTATAGCAGTTCAATATTTAGTCAGAACCATCTATTGGAACGGGCGCAATTGATTTTGCTGGAAAATTTGTTTGTTTGTTTTTCAACTCTATATAATATTGAAACGAAAAAAATCTTTTTGTACAAAATAAGTTCATGTAGAAGGTTATCTGTACTAATGTATAATAAAGCTGAAATGTTTGTTTTATTGTCTGTTTGAACGCGTTAATCTCTGAAACAGCCAATCCAATTTGAATAATATGTTTGAAATGGATAGCCACATTCAGGTTACTAACTATTTTTACTACAACACAGAAGTAAAACCACGGGGCCATGCTAGTTGGGTTATCTATATATCCCAAAATTCCCACGGGAACGGACGCTGCTATTCATAATACAATACATCAATAAAAAATGTATTCTCGATATAGTTATTCACCACCAATTACTTACAATATCGGCAAACAAATCAATGTATGTTCATTTGTCAGAAAACTCACACTTTTTATAATTAAAACTGTCAAAAATCATATATTTTTTATATATTCTGTTCAAAAACGGATGTTCCCAAAGCTTTCAAACTTTCAAGCATAAATTCAAATTAAGTCCAAATACTCGTATGTATGCTAGTCCGTTAGTTTGATATAAAAATACGGTTTATTCAACTATGAGAGGATAGAGCGTGTTGAAATATGAACATAGTGTTGTGAGGTAAGTTTAAAAATGGTCAAGTCGTCAAATGGCAAAGAAAAAAATATACTTAATTGTAAAAATTTAATATATATTATTGACTTTAAGTAAGTAAGTAGTAGTCTGTAATATCCCACTGCTCGGTAAACTCTTTACATCTCACTGATAATATCAGTGCAGTTATAAATGAATTAGAAATTTCGGGTTAAATAAAATTTAGTCAATATATTTATAATTATTGAGTTTTGTTCCTTTTATAATCCCTTATATCTTTATATTTTAAAATATAAAGAGTTTTATAGAGAGGATAGATATTACTATATTCGATTATAAACTCTACAAACGTGTATCCACAAAAATAAACAGCTTGAATATAAATAAACTATACAGCAAGTACACTTACCCCAAAAAAGAAATAAATCCACAAAAAACAATTACGTTCTAGACACTTTCCCAAAACCCTATTTCCCCAGTCATCCAGCAACATCTATCAGCCGATTTACATAACAAAAACCCAGCATATGGCCCGATATTCACATAATGGTTTATGTGGTCCTCTGCTAACTGTACCGTGATAACTGCTCAACCGTTTTATATTGATAAATATTGCGAATGAAACGCTTGATGACGTCACGGCTGTCAACGCAAATGCTTGTCAAAAACAAAACAGTTTTACTTTAACAAAACTAAGGGTGGCTTACACAAGAACTATTAAATCTATGACTTTCGTTTTGATGGTGTTTTATTTCGTGCAGTTTAAAATACTAACCGCGCCCCACGGTGTTAACCGCGTTGTACACGTTCCCGCGGGCATTTCGGGACTAAATTAATCCCATGTGTTATTTTGATGTATAACCTATATTACTATAAAGTCTCATCCACATCCGTTCATTTGAGAAACAGTAACAAACATACATCCATCCTCACAAACTTTTATAGTATTTGTAGGACAAATATTCTGAACGAACAGCTTTTGTTTTTTATACATATTTAGATACTTAATAGGATTAGAAATTCTCGCGCAAGCGGCCCTTAGTGTAATTATTTAGTGATCAATCGATACTTTACAGTTTTTCAAATACTTTTAAAAATTGAACTGATAAAATTGTTAACATATAAGTAAGTAAGTAAGTATTAGCCTGTAATATCCCACTGTTGGGCAAAGGCCTCTCGTCTCACTGAAGATATCTGTACAGTGAGTTAACATATAGTCATAATATTACATCACTCACAATTCGGTCTAGTCTATGCTTACGAATTCCGAAACGTACAATCCATGGTTCGCATTTATATGTTGTTATTTTATTTGCTTTAATTTAAACTACACTTTATGATATCATTATGACTAGTTAATTCTAATTTAGATAGAAATTAGGAGCCCATAATAGTAACCATTAAGTACATATAATGAAATTTGTTGTGAGCTATGTTCCATGTGCTAAATATAATAGAAAATTCTTCTGTCATTAGTACGGTTAATACAGGAAAGAAGTATAATATCTGCCTTGCAAAAGGAATAGTCACGTTTTTTAGCTTAGATATGGTAAGTATGTATTTATAAAAATCCATGTTTTCTAAACGAGAAGAATGTAAGCGTTAGCCGGCAAATTGAATCAATGCGTAAAAATGTTAAATTTCAGATTTTTTTAAATAACTGACTTAACCGGTGATCGTAAAACAAAATTGTCTATCACAAAATAATACAGACAATCTACCGCATATTTTTCTTTCATCTCTTTCTCAATTAACTAAAACAATAGAGACAGCATGAAACAAGGGTTGAACTATACATTACAAACTATCGGGTGGCTACAAACAGCTAAACAATTGACAATCGCTACGAAACTATCGAACTTGGTAAAAATTTATGACTTTTGTTTTCTACAGCTCCCTTTACTTATTATTCCATTGATTTACGAGTTTCGATTTGTCCAATATATGGATTGGAACAATAGTGAGTTTATCTCTTTGTTGGTGATTTGAACCAATAAGAACTGGAGGTTTTGGAGAAATTGTGCTAATTTCTCTTTGGAATAGCTTTTAGTCTGACTTGTTGCAGTTTAAGTCATCTGAAGAAATACTAATAAATGACCGGACGTCATTAGACCATTTAGGAGACCTACAGCGGTCTTAAAAATCCGACACCAGGGTCGGCCACTGACCTACTTGAAATGAATGAATGAATGAATGAATGAATGAATGAATGACTAATACATACATCTTAATAAACATTTATTGAGAGTTACTAATGAAGATTACAAATGGCTCGTGGCGTAGTTCGATTAAGCGAGGTTAGCTCATTGTGTTGTTAAGCAACGTGCAGCTCGTCCCCTACTTGGATGGGTGGCCGATAGTGGCATTTCTACTTGAGTGCTACCGTGCTTTGAGGGCACGTAAAATTTCCCGGTTGTCTCAATCGACAGACCAAGACCAAACCACTGGGCACCTCTTGTCACATATTCAGTGGTTATGGTTACAAGTTAAATTTCAAAAACACCTACGCTAATATGGTTTTACCGATTAATATATACTAAAGAAAATAACCGCATCGAAATCGGTCCATCCGTTTGAGAGTTAGAATGCCACAGACAGATAGATCGTCCATCCATCGACGCAAATTATACAACACCTCTTTTTGCGTCTAGGATAAAAAAATATTAACATTCATAGTCTTTTTCCAAATTATTACCTCAGCTCAGCCCAAACATAAAAATAAAAAAACTTAAACAAATAAATACAAATTAACTTAAAGCTCCATAGTAAATCGAATGCATTGTAAACGAAAACATAAAGTGTTCGAATTTCCTGTAGCATGCTCTGATTAAATTTGCACTCAGAGGTTTTCACGTGAACAGTGTACTGGAATCCGGAATGATGAATGGACGGTGGCTTCACTACGTGGATACGAGTGAATACTGTTCAAACATGGCCAGGTGAAACTCTGGTGAAAAAGTAATGACGGTTGAAGTGACAAAATACGATAATTATAATCTATACTAATATTATAAAGCTGAAGAGTTTTGTTTGTTTGTTTAAACGCGCTAATCTCAGAAACTACTGAACCGATTTGAATAATTCTTTCACTGTTAGATAGTCTATTTATCGAGGAAGGCTATAGGCTACATTTTATCTCGTAATTCCCACGGGAACGGGCACAACGCGGGTAAAACAGCGGGGCGCTGCTAGTGAAATAATATAATTAAACTGACTTCTTTTTCAACTGTCATTTTTATTCAACATAACTGACATAAAGATGAAGAGTATGATTTTGTACAGACTTTTGGCTATTTTTAATACCGATTCCCACAGGAACAGGCACAAAGCGGGAAAAACCGCGAGCCGCGACTAGTCTCTTATATAGATATAGCTCCGAGCAATGATATCGATCCTACCAGCTTAGCGCCACTATTTAGCCACGTTACGATTGATATTATTGATGGACAAACGTGATTAGTATATACGGTATAAAGGCATCCTTACAGTCAAAAAGTATTACTTAAAAAGTAACATTCAACCATACAATGAAATTCACCATAGAAAGAGCATTGTATTTAAACTATAGGGCCAACACTGCGTTAAGCGTGCGCCCGTCTTGTATGAAACCGCACGTGACGGGCGCACGCTACGGTTCACTATCGTATGAAACCGCGGCGTGCGCACGCTACGGTTCACTATCGTATGAAACCGCGGCGTGCGCACGCTACGGTTCACTATCGTATGAAACCGCGGCGTGCGCACGCTTAACGCAGTGCCGGCCCATGATTAATCAACGTTTTATAGCTCGGTAACTAAGTCTTATCTATTTCCTTTACCAAAATACTCCTATCTTCAATCTACTAACACAGTCTTGTAAATACCTTTAAACACAATAGCTAAGAATCTGTACATGTGCACAGGATACCTCCAACATTTCATCTCAATCCGTTGATGGCCACTCAGCAGATTAAGCACTGCTTCTTGCTTTTAGCCAGACCATACAAGTAGAGCTAGTACATTGATTGCTTTTCATTTAAGGGATTGATTCCTTGTGATCTTTGAAAGAGGGTAGTTAATAAACTACCCTAATAGTTGATTTTAAAAGATAAAAAAATCCTATGAAAATATCGTTGAATAAAAAGTAAAAGTATTACCCTGTAATGTCACACTGCTGGCCGAAGCCCCTTCATCTCACCGAAAATTACCTAATGCAGGTTGATAATCTCAACCCCGAGCCATGTTTGAAAATTAGGAAACATGTCTTCGCTCGACTTGAAAATTGAACCCGGAACCTCAGTCTGTGCAGGCGAGTGCCGAGGCGAAATAATGTTAAAATTATTTTTTTATATTATTATTAACGTCAATATACTAACATCGTATTTCTTTTGAAATCGTAAATTGAATTTCATTCTTGAAGACCGGTCTCTACCTTTTTTTTGTAATAATAAATAGTTTTAACAATTTCATAACGTATAATATTAATCGTTTTCATAACGACACATTTTCAAGTTTAGGTACCTCTAGTGTTCTATTCCCAAAGGTCTACTAGACACTAGTATTTTACGGTCCCAAAGGTCCAAAAAAGCGTCATCGTAAATAAAAAACCAATCGCATAAGTATAAGCTACGGCTGAATATTCACGCGAACGATCATTTCAGACCGTTGGCTAGGCGACCGCACTCAAATTTTTACTGCTGGGCAAACATCAAGTGCACTTTTACGCGGCAGTAGCCGTAGATGTCACTTTTTATGTTATGTTGTTACTGTCAATGTTCCTATCTTGGACATGCGATAGTCTGATTTTTAGATACTACTACGATTCTTCTAGTTAGATAAATATACATTAGCGCGTAGCGTTCGCGGCGTGGTTTGACTAAGCGATGTTGGTTCCTCACGATTGTTAAGTAGCGTGCAGCTCGCCTCTTATTTGGATGGGTGGCCGATAGAGGCATTTCTATTTGAGCGCTACCGTGCTTCTGAGGGAACATTCAGCAGTCGATTGTTTCAATCGTAAGACTAAATCGTAAATGGTAGCTTAAATCATGTCCTTCATCCAACGTCGTCAAAGTCCAAAAATCCAACTATTTTGTTATAAATTAATGAAAGAAAATTAATTTGCTTAAAAACGAAAGCTTACAAAATTTTAATTTAGACTTATACTTGCCACAATTTTACGTAAAGTAGATTAAAACTCGGTTCAAAAAACGTATGAAAAGCTTACATTTTTCTTCTGTCGACAACATGTAGTAGTCTCTGCCGCTCTATTATGAGAGCACATCTCTCCTTTTACGACTATACCAGTGAGTGATAAGAATTGTTAATTTTATAGAAGGCCGGGGGACTCTGTGCATCAAATTCACTGTTTTGCACTCCTCTTGAATTATTCTTTGAATTTTAAATAGAATCCCTCAGAATTTTAAAGAGAAAAGTTTCAGACAGTTATAAGTATCTGCTGGGTTTTTTGTGATGATTTCTGTGAAGCTTTATAGCCTATATTTTGAACGCTGCTACCAAGCATTTCGTTTTTGTTCTTGATCACCAAAAGACTTGTGTTTGCTTTAATTTAGACCGTTACTAGCATTTCATACTTTACAAAAGTATACAGCATCGAAAAATTCAAAGGCACTAAAAGTCTAGGTTTTATTTTGTTTGTAGGCTTGTAGCTAATTGGCATTAGCACAAGTCTACAAAACCTAAACCAAGTTTGACATATGCCGTGTAACTTTTGCTTTAAACCCGCCGATTCACTACTCATCTCACTCAATACCAACAAGGTCTTCTTCATCGAGTGGATGGTCAACCTGACCAATCCTGGTGTCAGAGTTATAGAGCCGCCAAAGGCCTCTGACGTGGCTCGTGTAACGACTACTATCCGTAGAAAGTAACCGGGACCGACGGCTTAACGTGCTCTCCGCAGCACGGAATCATCTTACTTTTCGGATTATAAATGATTGTAATGATCTGATATAATAAAGACATTTTGAATTTGAATTTGAATTTGAATTTTCGGACAATCAGGTGATTCAGCCTGCAATGCCCTAACCAAACTGAGGACAGTCTCACAAAGTGATTTTTGTGAGGTATCCCCACCGGGAATCGAACCCGGAACCTCCGGATCGTGAGCCGGGTGCTCAAACCACAAGGTATAAATAACATATTAATCTATAATTAATTTTGTATATTTCATTAATTGTACCACGAGCGCGGCACGTAATGCGTATGAATAATTTAGGGTGTCGGCTACGTTTGCTCTCGGTGTGGCGAGCGAGCCTAACTTTCTCACGTGTTCGTTACAACTGATGTGGTTACCCCTACCATAGGTCAGCAACACATTTCCGTTGGTTAACCACTTTTCGCAGATATTTTTTGAGTAATCTCTCCCCTTGCGTGGGGTTGGCATGATTTGCACAACCGGGATCATGTTTGATTCTCATGGTGTTTAATAATTTAGTTGGTTCACATTTGCATTTTACTATCCTCTCTAATGTACTGATAATCTCAGTGCTGGAACATCACAGGCTTTTTCACTTTTACTTTCACATCATTTGATATTCTTTTTTTAGGGTTACCAACTTTACCCCATGATATGGCCTTGCTCCTGATTTTCGAATTCGAAATAAACTTAATTGTACTGTATCAGGATCTTAAATCAGTAACGTTTATGGTAAACAATATTTATTTCAAACCAACACCAGCTCGATGCTCAAACATGCGCTCTGTTGCTTATATATGCTAGTTTTGACACTATAACTCGTTCCAAATTCTAATTCAATAATAGTAGACAGTCTAGCTTTACTTAGTGGTCGAAACCAAAATTCAAGGAAACATTGCATCAAACTAATAAAAAGTGTTTTTTAAACTCATTATGCGAAGTGCATCTTCCAATACCATCAGCACAGTATCATTAATGAAATGAGAAATACTAAAGAACTGCGATACAAAATGAAAGTGTAAGCTTGTAACAATGGTAAGGGCCTCTGAAGTCAAACCTGGCCAAGTTACGAAAAACGGAAACCTTAGTTCATTCGACTAATGAGTTGGTCGACTTTCCGAGGCTTTAAAAAGAACTCGAGAATATTTTCAAAGTACCTGCGGTTTGATGGTATTTGCGTTCCTTTGTTTTGCTTACGCCGATTATGGGCCGAGAAAAGTTTTAATGTTTATTTAAAAATAAAGAAACTTCACCCGCTTTCTTACTTACATTTTTGTTTTGATAAGCAGATTTTAATTTTAACAAGTTTTCAAGCGGTTTTGTCTTGATTTATTTGGCTGTAAGTTTAATGAATAAAAGGTCGTTGACATTAGAAAAGGTGCGATTCTACTGACGCGAATCTGAGTGGAGCAGAGCAATATAACCAATAACAATGCATTACAAAGAAATCAGGCATTACAATTATTTTTAATTGGTCAAATAAGTATTTATTTTACATATAAAAGGCAGACCTGACTAACTACTCACTGACATATATCAACGTACAGCTAAAACTACTGTACCTAGAAACTTGAAATTTGGAATAGGGTTTCTTTCATGATGTAAAGTGAGCACTAAGAAAGGATTTTCCGAAATTCAACCCCTAACAGGGGGTGGCCCCTTCACCCGAAACGAAGCGAGAGCGGCCACTAGTGTGTTAATATTTTGCCAGCTTGCACCTTTTAAACTCTATCAATATCAACCACCGTATGCGTTTTAAATAAATAAGTTTAAGTTTACCGTGGTAATTATGCATTATCCTCCTCACTGTACTGATATCTTCAGTGAAATACCCAGTAGTGGGACTTTACTTTTTACTTTAAGCATACCTTAACAGTGCCTCTGTCATTGGGGATGGTTTGAAAGTACCTGAAAAAATAAACAACTGATTAAGAAATAATTTAGAAAAGGATTGACCAATAGGTGTAGCAACTCGTTTTTCTTCTATTCAAGACAGAATTTTTTTCATGACAACAGATCCCAAAATTCAGTAAAAAGTAGTTTTGAAACTGAATTCTAAATCCTCTTGCTATTTCGGTGGCACCAAGTTTGCCGGTGAGCCTGTAAATCCGACGTCATAGCCACTGGCAACCGCTAGATATGGACCGGCTTTTATTATACACTTCCATTTGAATTCTCGAGAAAATTGTGCTCAATCCCGAAATTGAATTTGTCGTAGAATTTTGAAGATGCACCGTTTCGACATGGGGAAGTGTGGATCGGAGACTGGGCCCGAGGCAGTGTTTAAATTTTGATGATTACTATTTCGATTTTGGATTGGAACTACGTTTACACTATACACTTTTTATACGTATACACTTTGCTTTTATTTTACACTAGCAGCGCCCAGCGGATTTACCCGCGTTGTGCCCATTCCCATGGGAATTGAGGGATGAATATAACCTTCTTATTGAAATACGGCTATCTATTACAAAAATAATTATTAAAATCGAATTGGTAGTTCCCGAGTTTAGCTCGAACATACAAACAAACAAACAAACAAACTTTAACTCTTTGTTATTAATATTACTATAGATTTACATGGACAAGCCCGTTGGCACAGTAGCAGTGACAACGCTTACTGTGTCGGGGGGTGACCAATCATCCTGAAGGTTGTTCGTTAATTAATAAGTATCTTCTGTATTTTTGACAATTTTAGACTCAAAAGTTCCGAAGTTAAATTCGTGGTTCTATGTAGAAAATATTTGCCTTTCTTGTTTAAATAACTTGAAAATATTATCAGTAGTTTAAAAAAATATATAATGTTCAGTCGGAATACATTTCAGCGGAAATACGAACAACAAAAACGAGTATGATATTCCAAAAATATAGCTAATATTTTCTTGAAAATGCAAAAGCTCCAGTTTAACATACTCTGATGAAGCGTCATAAAATGTTCAAATAATATGAAAGCTCGTCGCTTTTTCGGCAATTGGTTTTTAATTACTCCAATTTGCTCAAACTATCTATACTAATATTATAAAGCTGAAGAGTTTGTTTTGTTTGTTTGTTTGTTTGTTTGTTTAAACGCGCTAATCTCAGAAACTACTGAACCGATTTGAATAATTCTTTCACTGTTAGATAGTCTATTTATCGAGGAAGGCTATAGGCTACATTTTATCCCGAAATTCCCACGGGAACGGGCACAACGCGGGTAAAACCGCGGGGCGCTGCTAGTTTAATATATAGATATTAAATATGACAAGCCCGTTGGCACAGTGGCAGTGAGAGCGCTTACTGTGTCGGGGGTTGCGGGTTCGATTCCCGCCCGGAGTCAACAATATGTGCAGACATAGTTGTTGGCGACGACGTCTGGGTGTCAATTATATATTCTTATAAAGTATTTGTGTATGTATTATGTAGTAGTACCAGTTAATTAGATTCCATAACACAAGCTTAGAGCTTACTTTGGGTCTAATTAACCGTGTGTGAATTTGTCCAGGTATATTTATTTATTTATTTATTAAATGCGTTTTCATCAGTAATAGGGAAACAGATGAATATAATTTTTTATACTTTATGTATTTACAAACTTTCGAATAGTTTTACTTGTCCCGATGTCTGTCTGCAATCAAATCTTGCTAGTATAATTTGATTCACTTTCCGGTTACCAATTGAGCTATTTCCACGTTTAGTCTATATTTTTATTTAGTGTTTCTTAATTATTGTTTTGGCAATCTTTACTTATTTAAATTAGATTTCGATAAGTCTAAGAACATGTCATGAAGACGTGAATGTCACCTAATTTCTATACATTTCGAAATTGGATATCCTAAATCCTAATCGAATAAGGAACGATTACCACTCGTGTTAAGGGCAATAGAATAAAAAGGTCAAGACTATGCTGTGACTGTACTGTATAAGTTTAACTTAAGACATTTTCATGCAAAACGAAAAAAAAACAAAAAATTTCATTAAATTTCATACAATTTAAAAATAAATCAATTTTTTTTTAATCATAATCATCAGTCACCAATTACGAAAGACGATGTATTTAACCTTTATAGCCTTTTTTCATACAGTAAAAAAAAACATGTGACCAATCACCAAACCCCATCAGGTTGACTGGAATTCTTTTTCATTTCTTCAGTTGAAAGGCGACTAATGTAGTTTATAACACAGGGTAGACATGTACAAACAGAGCACAAAGGGGCATGTTGTCAGCGGGTTCCGTACTATAACGTGTGATACACACCGCTGGGAAATATGTGGGACATAGAAATGGGAATGGAGGTTGGAAAAGAGTTTATGCTGAGGGGTTTTTGCAATTAAAATACTTTTATAAGTATATAAATATTGTTTTAAATGTAAGATTAATATCTGTACTGAAATCTTCAGTGAGATAAGAGGCCGTTGCCCAGCAGTGGGACATTACAGGCTAATATTTGTTTTATTGTATGAATAATAAAATATAAATTGCATTACGCAATATGTTGATTTGCAATTTCAATGCGTTTATTAACACGTTCATTGCCACAAATAAAAAAAAAGACGTGTGGCACTCGGGGACTGCCGCGGTAAAGCTATTGCATAGTTATTTTTTGTATCACTAGATGGCGTTAGTGGGAAGCGTGAGGTTTTTTCATTACGGAATTTCTGGATTCGGTCCCCGCGCTCAAGGCCCGCGATAGAAGCTATGCAATAGCTTAATAAAGTCCATTTTCAGGCACATGTCAGGTAACAACCGGCATGGTAGTTAACTTGTTAACAGACGGATAATTATCATCCAATTTCGATATCAGTGAGTCTCATACCGGTAGGTCTCATACCGCCCGCGGCGCTGGTAAGCCTGCTTTAATAATGTGGACATTCGACTCGTAAGTCCTTGTTCTCTTGTCTTCTATTGACGTATTTAGGTATCTAATGTGTTTTCTCTTGATACCTTGTACAATTGAGAGTTGTTGTTCTGTGTATTGTTGAAGTTGGTTTGGCTACGGTTTTGTTCATGGTTGTTGATATGTTTAGTTTCTTAGGTGTTACTTTGAGATATTTTTTTTTCAGTCAGATTTATATTTGGACAAGCAGTCATACCCTTCATTAATACCCATTTAAACTATGATTGCTTGACCAACTGGCCGTTACAAAAATCAGCGCAGAAGAAAAAAACATTTATACAGACGTATTGACGGCTATTGAAATGAAAGTAAAAGTAAGTTTGAGTGGGTTACTGGTTAACCCTGAAAACTGAAATTATTTACAAATAACACATTAATTTAATATGAAAAAGAAGATCGGAGATAAATACTATTGAATAAAAATCACTTAGAAATATTTCAGTAGTAATATAGGAACAGACAACACATAAGCGTACTCAAGTGAATATCAAAACTACCACAAATTCAATTCAAACTATAACAATTTGAGATGAATACCATCTCAAAATATACCAAAATAGTGTCGAATTTCCCATATTGTAGTACAAAACACGTACTATGAACGTAACTCTACGAAAACGTAGATACGTAACTTAATACGTAAACGTTGTTGGAGATTTCTAAGACGCGTAAACATACTGGGCTATAGTGAAAACCTTGGTACTGTCGGGGGAGTAAATACTTAGAACTACGAAAAAGTATGGGCCGACTAATCCACACACCGATGTGTCAGATTCATGGTTCAATTATGGAACTTTATTTACTGATTTTATTTCCCAAATAAAACATAAAATGCATAATTAAATAATACACTTCTTGTTATTAAGAGATAATGCATATTACTTAGAAAAATCGGAACTTGACAGGAAACGTATAAAATTGTAACGTTTTTATCGACTTCAAAACCGAAAGAGGTTCTCAATTGATGACATATAAAATTCAATCCATCAACATAAAACTAATAAAAGTGAATCCACCATATATCATAAAATTAATAACGAACAAATTTATTTTATCATCTACTTAGTCTACCAATATTTTCCCCGACAGTATCGACATGTAGGTACCGGCAAAAGACGTGCAATGCAATTACGGCCAAGACTCTCCTGTTCGACTCGAGTATGTAATGTTTGTTTAGCCTGCCCTGTCTGTTTGTAGATACACTTCGGATTCCAACAGTAACAAATCTAATTATTTTATAACGGTTACCTTGTCAGTATTGGATATTAAAAATAAGAATGGAGGCGTCATAGATTTGGTGTTGGATCAAGATGGGAGTTTTAACTTGAGCGCTACCGTGTTTCGGAGGACACTTAATATGTCGTTTTCAGTCATTTCATGTGAGAGGTTAAAATCCCCTACAGCAGGATTTTATAGGTAGAGCATTTTTATATTTTATTTTCTAAAATTATAAAAGCCTCGTTTTTTATATGTCAAATCCATGTAAAAAGTCCCAATGCTTAACGTTTAAATGTAATCAACTAATGCATGCAAAACAAACAGAACCGAACAACACTTACCAACTCCAAAACGAGCACCCATCATAATAATAAAAGGTAATCGTCTTAATTTCCGTACAAGATATTACAGTAATCTCATATTCTAAACAGGGGAGATAATCTTCGAAACGAATATGACTGAACAATAAAGTAATTCATCCACCGAATCGCAGATACACACGGTCACGTAGACCCGCGAGCTAGTGAACGGTGTAAAATCGTACGTGCATTACGTACCGTACAATTTGGCTCAACTCCATTCAGACTATGATAGTTTATAGAAAACATTATAGTTGAATCAGATTTTCGTTTGTTATTTGATTAGTTTTTGTTGTTCAGCTTTTGGGACTGTGTGTTGTTTTTAATGGTGATTAGAACTATTAATATTTGATTATTATTCATTTAATTGTAATGTGGTATTAAAATATATCTTCTGGGCATCGGGTTGATTGGTATTGTACTGGACTATGAATAAGCGCTTCTGCGCTTATTCATAGTCCAGTCTCTGTTCTCAGAGAGATGTGTACAGAACTCCATCGATACCATGGAACTAGAATATAATCTATAATATAAAAATAAATCGCTGAATCTGTTGCTAAGTGCATAACTTCAGAACGACTGCACCAAATTGGATGATTATTTTTTTAATGTATTCCTTATTGTCAGGACAAGGTTTTTATATAAGAAAAATAAGGAATAAAAATCTCAAAATTCCCACGGGAACGGGGGCGCTGCGGGTGAAACCGCGGGGCACAGCTAGTACATAAATAAAATAAATTCTGTTTATTTCAGGCAGTAGTAGTTGTAGTAAGATAACATTTAATACAAGAAGTTTCTATGTCTACGATTAGTTCGAACGCTATTTTTATGATTAAAAAAGAGACCCATAATATACCATTTCAAACCAAATTCAAAAACCGAAGAAGGTCCTCGATTCGACAAGTATATTATGTTCTTCTTACAATAGTAAACCCAAACGTAGCCTGCTATATATCAACACGGCACATTGAAAAGAAATTTCTCTCAAGTCGATAAACACCGTTGGGACACGTAACATTTTGCACGCTGACAAAACTTCCAACTCAACTTTGTTATTGGCAACCGTACCAAAAACTTGCACAAGTTGTCGTGTCCACATTGCCGTATATCGCTAACAGCTGGGCCAACATTGGGCCAACGTTGGACCAACACTCGATCCAAGCTCTCTTTTTTAATTAATACCACTTCGAACACTCCCCGAAAGAATGCTTCAACTCATTAAAAGTTTTAATGGCATTTGACTCCGCTTCAAGACTGGCAACAAATTTTAGTGTACGTCAAAAGTTTTTCGGTTTTCGATTCGAAAGAAACACTAGTTTTTAGTTTGATTTTCTGAAGGATTCTGAGTTGGACTCTAGCTTTATTCCTTTGTTGAACTCTTTGAAAGTTTAAAAACCTACATTGACTATTTTAAACGTTTGATATTTGAGTAAAGTAAAAGTAATAAAGCCTGTAGTGTCCCACCGCTGGGCTACTACTAGCCTTCCAAATAACAGTCCTTTAATTTATGAAACAACGCTTTGTATTTAACAGCGTAATTTTATTTTTACTTTTTAACGAACCTTACGATATGTATATTGTATATATGTACGATATGAACGAATGTTACGATAGCCAACCGCTTGAAATAACCCACCCTTAGTATCGTTATCTTCACTGTACTACTTCAATACGTGAAATATGAAGATATGAATATATCTCACAGAGTAAATACTCCGAGTCATCATTGAACAGTTTTATAACGACAATTTAAGGAACCATCTTAACTTGTGGTAAAAGAACCGATTATATCCCCATTTCCCATTCATAAGTTCACACATCGAAAGCTAGACTGATTTATAAAGAATCCAGTTAAAAGTGCCTCCTCGGTAATGCAGCTTTCAAACTACGATTAAAATAGAGAAAGATTTAAGACCAGACATTTATTGGACAAGCGTTTATTCTTGATTCATGCGGTTAATACGAGGATTAAATATATTAATACTATTGGGGAATGTGATATATTAACTTTTATCGACTGTACGAGGGGTGGATTTGACTTAGGAGAAATGTTGACTTTGATACAGTCGATAATGTTGTTTACTTAGTGTGGTATTAGTTTCAATGTCTTATGTAATAACTTGTTTGTGCGTATTTGAAGTATAGACTGAAATAAATATGCTATAATTACCTTTTTTTTTAAGTGAGGAAATGCTTTGACGGGTATGTGGGACTCGACACGACTGCCATCCTCCTATTAGGTACAGGAATCTTCCCTACAGCGGATAATAACCACCAAACCTTCACTGTATTCCTGCGTCGGTGTTAAAGCATGCTCGCGCATGCTGCTTACTTTTACTTTTAACGTTCGTCGTCCGTTAATTCGTTCGGGAAATGCGATCGCCGAACTCAGTGTGATATAATAAACTTCAGTCACTGAAGGTCATCTTCATACTAGACTGGCTGCCGAAAGAACCCTGTTTGGGTGACACTGATAACAGTTCTAGTTGCTCGCCGTATGTAACCTACTATCGTAGTCTTATAACTTGCGTAGTACTATAACATTATAGTCTTTACTTTGTTGCGGTCACCCACAAAACACAAGTGTAGCCAGTAAGTCCTTCGATCTTCTATGGGGCACCGCATATGTTATGGCAAAGTTAATGGGCGATAACTTTAAGTCAAAAATAGCTCCTTCAAGATATTGACGCTCAAAGCGTGATAAATTTCTACCTATCTAAATAGCATATACTAATCGGTGTTACTATAACTGATATTAATTTTCACACCAATCTTTACCAAAAAGTGAGAAACTGTAGTTAGTATAATTCAAATCCAAAATCGTAATCACAACCCTACTATTTCATAAAGCTGTGTCTACATTTGCATAGCAAACAAAATACCAACACGAGAAACTGAATGCATCCAATAAAATCGAACGATACCGACTCGAACATTATAGTTACATCACAATAATACCATTTGCAAGCACAATGCAAGTGTACCCCTGAATCTCATTTATGCACCTACCTTTAAATCGAAAACCAATTACGGAAAAACTGAACACACCGACACATAAGCAATGTTTCGATACGTAGCGTTAACGCACACAAACGCATGTTGTGTTATTGTTCTTGAAATAGATTTTATGGAAGCGACAACGTGTGAATAAGCAAATCTGTCTTAATTACACTATTACCTTATACTATTTTAACAATGAAAAGTTCTTTTTTTACTACTTCATTGATTAAAATACCAAAAATGTGCGTTGGGAACATCTCAGTATGATTTGAATTTAGAACATGCCTAAATGTACAATAGTTAGACGTCATGAAAATGGCTATGAAGCAAGGTTTGGCGTATTTAAATATACCCTATTAACTCATCTTTCTTATTAGCAGTACATTAACATATCATTCTTATTAGCAGTACATTAACATATCATTGTTATTAGCAGTACAATTTCAATTAATTTATTTATTTTCAAATGAAGTTAAATAATATTATTTGGCCCAGTTATTGAGTCATCACCACCCATACTAGTATTCAGTGTGTCACGGAAAGATACCTCTCAAACAGAGAATCAATAAGAAAATCTTATACAGACATTAATTTTGAATAATAATTGCATAAGTCATCAAAGAATTTAACATAAATCAGGTTATATTTTAGGAAACAAACGAGCCACTTTCAAATTCAAATCAGTCTCTGTAAAGTCCTGCATTGATTTATGATAACTCTGTTCTCGTTAGAGTTTTAAAGCATGAATAATTTTGTATAACAGTATTATGAAGTTAATTCAAATGTCCGACAAGGGATTGTCTTCTTAAGTACTGGTTAAGTTTTTGAATAGTTTATGCAGTTTCAATAGGAAGATTGATGTAAAGCATACTTAAACGATTACCTTTTAATTATGTCTCTAAATATTTTGAAATTTTCTAAGAATTAATAACCATCCAGTTATATTACTTTCCTTCTCGATCTCATCCGCTTTGAAACAAGACAGTGATAACATAATAGATCTATTTATTTAGGAACTAAAATGCCACCGACAGATCCAGACATCTAAAAATAAACATTTAACACGACATTTGTGTACGGAGGTTAAAACACTCGTTATTAATCATTTTAGCCAACTTCCATAAGAAGAGGAGATTCTCATTCTCATTCAATTTGTCGGAATCTTTCTAGACATAGCATTTGTAATATGGAAGATATGTTCTTCTCTTAACGCATTTCATAATACAGGGCTAACAATTAGTTTCAGACTAATAAACCATAGGTGAATAACACCCTAGACGTGCATTGTTTTCTTTAGCAGAGATTTTATTGAGTGATTTTGACATTTAATATAATATGAAATATTAACCCATTCATTTAAGTGTCGTTGTAATGGTAGTCTCTGAGTGCCAAAGTAAGTTCTGCACATATATTATCATATTAATCATCCAAAATATTCCAAACTAAACAAACCCCAAAACATAGTCAACATTATTCAAACGAAAACATTACTACCTCACACTCCTAAACACAGCTAAATTACCGTTTTTAAACATTAATAGCCAGTTCCATTGGGACATACAGTCACAAAGAGAACGTTTAATTAACAGGAGTGACAGGGCGACGCGAGCCGACTGCTGCACACCGGCATAACAATACACGGTACAACCAGGATTATAAACTGAACTTGATTTAAACACTTCACTACACAAGCTTACTTAATAATTTACTGTACTAACCTCTATATGCGTATATAAATCGGAAGGTCACTCACTCACTCATACTCGTAGTGAAATCTCAGAAACTCTAAGTGCTAGTAGCTTGAAATTTAGGATCGGGGTTCTTTTTAGGACGTAGGTGCTTGCTAAGAAGGAATTTTGAGAAATTCTACTCCTAACATTGTGAAGGAGCCACCTTCTTTCATACGAAGCGAAGCGGAGGCGAACCTCTAGTATATATATACGATACGATAGTATAAAAATAGGCTATTGAACTATTTTTGTATTGAAAAAACATTAAACAGCGTAAAAACGTGTAAAGTTTCAAATGTTCGTAAGTTACGACAAACAACCACCCTAACTGTTTTAGATAAAGTTGATAGTAGTTAAAAAAAATACCATAACTACTTAATATTCAAAAGTGCCCTCAGGGATCGGTTAAACTTGAGTACATTTTTTATTAAAATTTTGATTGTGATTTTAATCACATATTCCGTACTTAAAACATCTATTTTATATTCAGCCAAGCGACTGGATTTGATGCAGATTCGAATTTTGTGTTAGGGTGTTGGATGGTTCTACATGCCATCAAAGTAACGTCAAATCGTAATGAATGGACCGTACTATCAACTAACATTAAACCATTTCTTACCTCGTCAAATAAATCAATTTTATAGGCGTTGAAGTATGGATGGTGTCGTTAGCTATATATTAGGAGGCAAAAGCTACGACTACAGTAATCGAAGTGTATCCGTAAACGTAGTTTGAATTCAAAATAATTTCCTTTACTTTAATGTATACATAACTAATAGAATACTCAGCCAATACCCGAATTTGAATCCACATAAAAATCCAAACTTTATTCCACAAAGGTGGGCATTTAGCCAATGTTTTTTTGCCAAAACAACAAAATTGCAGATAAAATACTGAAAAAGAAAGTTCAGTTTGAATTAAAACCAGTTCTCGTGTCGTCAGCCTGACATTTGCATAGATCCAAAGACTCCTTTGCGACATGTTTTGAGGAGGCGCCAAGAAAACTTAACAGTGAATTCACTTGCAAATCGTGGCTTGTTAAGCTTTTACATTTTTTATTGTAAATATAAAATATAATGCAGAGTTTGTTTGGTAACTGTGTTGTTAGGGTTAAAATATCCAACTGAATATTTTAGGGGTTATTGCTGGTGACTTTTATTCTATTTAAGATTTATTAAAACTGTTTTGCAAGTATATTTATTTAAAAGACGTTGATATTTAAAATTCTTAAAGCTGCGCTCACGAATACTGAAGACATGATAAGTACCTATATGGTATATTAGCTATGACAGCGAGGTTATAGGCAATTTTTCATCCCGAAATTCCCTCGGATACACAAGTAAATGTGAGTAAAATCTAGAGGCGCTACCTGTCACTAATAAGAGTATGAACGCACAGGCAAGGCGGCTTGCTTGGCTCTTAGGGCCTAGTCATCTAGGTTAAACAAACGTTCGCGAATGTTCGCTTGCAGCTGCTCGGCGCCTAGCTTGTTGCTTACCTAGTATACAAGCCAATAGGCTTTCGGAGCCAATCAAGCTACCTACCTGCGTCTGTAGCCTAAACCATCGACGCGTTCTTTTTACAAACATTGAAAAAACAAAACCGCAACATTCATATGAACACGTACACTAAACATTAATCCACTAACCCGTTTCCAAAATACCTCTAAAGCATTACCAATCTCAATTTAAACAAACTGAATCTTGTGCAAAAATGAACTCTATGCGCAAGGAATAAAAGCGTTGAATTATCGAAATGTTTTAATCCAAATTAAAACATTGAATCGTCCCTAATAGAGTTTATCGGATCGCGATGAGTAATATACAACGCTCGATGTATTCCAGATTACGCTCTATAAATTATTATGAAGCAATCAGTGTATGGTAAAAGTTTTTTTGCTGTTTAGAGGATGCGATCCGATGGGTGTACGATATGATAACAGCCATCGATTGTCTTCTTATAAAGTATATGAGATATAGTATGTACCAGGTTATAAAAAATGAACGAAGATTACGAAATACAAAAAAGAACCTGTAATATTCTTAATTTTTGATACATTTCTGGAGATATTTGTTTTTACCATAACAGACATTTTTTAACTATACCTACAGTTAAAACGCCTCGGTGGTCTAGTGGTACGTGCGCTCGCCTGCCAAGACTGAGGTCCCGGGTTCAATTCCCGGGTCGAGCGAAAACATGTTTCCTTTTCAAACATGGCTCGAGTTTGAGATCACCAACCCGTAATAAAAAGATAACTTCAGTGAGATGAGAGGCCTTTGCCCAGCAGTGGGACATTACTGGCTAATTACTTACAGTTAAAAAAAAATCTTTTGTTTTTCAGTCATATCTTGTGCAATCTTTTTAAGTAAAAACAAAAGTATTTTTTCCTTGACCATATTATATCTTCTCTTGTTAAAATATATAAAGTGTCTTAACAGCATTCAATAAACATCAAAACTCCATCACCAACAAAACCAAAACCTAAATAAATCGCACGATATAAATACCACTGCTCACACAACGTGAGTAACCGTAGCTTTATTGGTAATATAATTTTGATTGATCGACTCCATTCCGCAAGCCCAACTCGACTCGAGGTTTAAACGACGTACTAACAGCATAAACGTAATCAATCTTACGTGTGTTTCTGCTAAACTAATAGCTTGTACTTTAAATTGACGGTTAGGTCTTATTTCAAACAATTTTAGAATACAAGATTCTTTTTTAAATAAGATTACCTTGTCTGACCTTACTTGATCATAGGCATGTGTTAAATGTAAAGTGTAATTTGAAATTCGAAAATCTTTTTTGTTTTTCATTTTATGTACTCGTTAATATGAATGTTTTCACTATACTTTGTGTACGTTAAATCTTATCTTTATATCCATGGCCTATATCAAATACGTGACAGTTGAGTTTTCATATATCTTTGAAAGTTCTCGCGTGTTTAGAAAAGTTTGAATATAATTCTGAAAAACTGCACGATGACAGAAAGACAATGCGATAACCCTTTGATTTATAGATCTAAATAAATATGACTTACAGTGCATAACCTGAAATTACTTACCTAAGTTTTCCCAGTTACGAATTACCCCAATTTCCTAAAAAATAAAGGAGAAAGGTCAAACAAGGGTAAATCCACATACCACTGCTAGTATCCCACAAAACAAGCTATCGCACAATAAAGCTGCGCACACATCCGCGCAGTAGCTACCAGTAATTGAATATAACGGACTACACGTTGTTTGTAATTAAAAACTAGCGACGTGACGTATAACATTGGTCACTGTGTGTTCACCCCTCTGATTTAGTGCTTTTTAAATTACTACTGTTTATCTGTGTACTAAACATTTGTATGTGAATTAGTAGTCATTTTGTTTGCTGTTGTTTTATAGTAGTGTTGCGGTAATGTGATACTCGTAGATGTATAGATGAATTATAGATTTAGTTTGACAAGCCCATTGGCACAGTGGCAGTGAGAGCGCTTACTTTGTCGGGGTTTGCGGGTTTGATTCCTGCCCAGAGTCAACAATGTGTGAAGACATACATAGTTGTTGGCAACGTCTGGGTGTCAATTACCTATATATTCTTATAAAGTATTTGTGTATATGCAGTAGTATCAGTGAGTTAGATTCCTTAATACAAGCTTAGAGCTTACTCTAGTTAACTGTGTGTGAATTTGTCTGAGTATATTATATATTATTATAGTTCTATCTCACAAGCGGCTCTGGGCCATATTTGAGTAAGTGTGTACGCACATACATGCAAATTGCCTTAGTGTGCAATACAGTCCACATCTAAATTGTCTTTGAAGTACGAGTATTGACAGTATGGTAGGTATTAGTAAATACTATTTACCATATGAATTAACATTATGTTCATATACTTTAAAGATTACGTCAATAATTTAGTTAGATAAATGAATGTTAATTGCGTGCTAACTCCTAAACAAATATACCATAATGTTTGTTATTTTTTTAAATATTAATAATAGTCTTATGTCATTCTTTAATCCGAATACAATCACTTTGTCAAAATCCGCCGCCCGTGACCTAATTTGGAATTAGTGCAACTTCCGCCCGCCCGAAAAAGTCGAGTCATTACAGATCCAATTGTGTTAGATTTAATCAAATAATGGTGTCTTTTCTTTTCGGTACGAACTAAACTCAATTTAAGTCTATATTTGGCTAACGTACTGGGTTCATATCCTTATTACGGGCCTATAAAAATAATTGATAAAGTTAGGTTAGGACAGTGTTAATTTCTAACGAAAGTAACTAACCAATGCGTGGTAGAGGATTTGGTGTAGTCTATTTATTATTTTGTTTTACTTAATAACTTAATTTTAAATTTTGTGTCTGTATAATGTCCCACTGCTGGGCAAAGGCCTCTCATCTCCCTGAAGATATCAGTAGAGTGAGGAGGATTAGGCTTAATCACCACGCTTACCTACTGCGGGTTGGTGATCTCAAACCCGAGCCATGTTTGAAAAGTGGAAAAGATGTTTTCGCTTGGTAGCAGCAGGCGAGTGCACATTCAACTAGACTCCCAAAGCATCTATATTTTATTAAATAAAGAAACGTATAGACCAGTGGTAAACGTGAGTAGAAATAGTAGACTTATAAATCGCCAATCACAAAAACAATTAAGAATGGGTATTTGAACCCTTTTTCTAACAAAGGTAATGACAATAAATCTGAACTGAAAATACAAGAAACGTATACAGAAATCATATCAGAATAGCATTTACCCGAAACATTGAAAAAGGAAGGCTCAAGACTTTTGTAATTAGCCAACTGCGGTTGAGGGTAAAAAATCAACATTTCTATGAATATGCAATGATGGTATTTGTCGTCCACGGTACCGGTTGAATTATTAATGTTTACCTAAAGCAAACGAGTTCGTCCGAAATGATATTTGGATTTTCCTTAGGGAATCCATAAAATATTGTCGAGATAAGTTAAATGGTAAAGTTATAGTTTGGTGTCTGGGGCCAGCAATCGATCGCGTTTTGGGAAATATCCTTTGCTTAATCAGAAACATGCGAAATTAAGCATTGTTGACATTGATGTCTTATACATTCTGAGAGCCGGTGATTTTCATAGAAAGCGGGCAGCACTAATTTTTTTTTCAAATTGCCATTAGACGTCGTCGTCCCACAGTTTGTAAACTAACTAAGTTGAAACAGTGTTTAATGGTATTTTTTTATAACTAGTGGCGACCCACGGTTTCATACGCGCTGTATCCGTCCCCGTAAGAATTTCTGCCGGATAGCCGGTACCTTCTCATTAAACGTGGCTATCATATAATGATTCAAATCGAATCAGTAGTTTCTTCGCCTTCGCTTGCCGTGCTTCGGAGGGCACGTTAAGCCGTCGGTCCCGGTTACTTTCTACGGATAGTAGTCGTTACATGAGCCATGTCAGAGGCCTTTGGCGGCTCGATAACTCTGACACCAGGATTGGTCAGGTTGACCATCCGCTCGATGAATGAAAAAAAGCAGTTTCTGAGATTGGCGCGTTCAAATAAACAAAAAAAAAACTTGTCAGCTTTATTATAGATGTATAGCTGCAAATTAGAATAGATGTATTGAATATATTCTGATCTAAATTATTTTCTTCTTAAATAATTTGTTACTCTGTGAATATTTACATAGCGCAAGCCCATTAAACTAGATGAGTCTAGCTGTATTATTCAAATACGCAATAGAATATCCAAAATTCTCCTGGGCAATTTTAATTATGTCCGAAAATTTAAGTTATGCTAAATGGAGGGCACCACAGCGCTCCGAACGTAAACACGAATACCAACTTGACTTGGTGCAGTCGGTTAAACATGCTCCTCAAATTAAACTGCAACAAACAGCAGAAGTTTTGATTAAATTTGGAATTTTTAATACTTGTAAATGTCTAGTAAAGTGTAATATCAACATTCGGGGAATGCTGTTCATTTAAAACTTTCGCGAGGAAAAAGCATCTCCAAAGATTTTCTTAGATGGAAGCTTTTGTTTATAAGTTTTTCAGCAGTGGTGTGACTCGATGGGACCTTAGGAGAAAGAAAATAACCCTTTTTCATTTTCCACTTCGTCAAAAGAGTTGTGTACTAAGTTTTGATAGGACTGCTATATTTGGATGTAAAAAAAAAGTATCAGCCTTAGGGTGCGTCCACATCTGGCGAATGCGCCGCGAATGTGCAGCTCGCCAGCCATGTGCGAGCTGCCCGCAAGCCGCGCGCGTGCAGTCACGGCAATGGTTTGGTGCACCTCTTTAGTGCAACTCATGCAAGGCTCGTAAAAGGCGCGCGCGCGGCCCGCGATCTGCGCGCGCTCAATTATCGCGCTTACAATTGCGCTTATTGGCTCAGTACTTTAGGCACACGCGAGCCGCTAGCGCGCCGCCCGCGCGCTGATCGCATACGGCGCTTAGGTTGCGAGCGAACTGCGCGCGAGCGGCGCAAGAGCGGCGCACGAACAAAAATGCACGCGCGCAGCTCGCGGGCAGCTCACAAACGGTTCGCGACCTGCGCATTCGCGGCATATTCGTCAGATGTGGACGCACCCTAAAATGTCCTGCTGGGGAAAGGCCTCTCATCTCCCTGAAGATATCAGTACAGTGAGGAGGATTAGGCTTAATCACCACGCTTGCCTAATGCGGGTTGGTGATCTCAAACCCGAGCCATGTTTGAAAAGTAGGAAACATGTTTTCGGTCGATCCGGGAATTGAACCTGGGACCTCAGTCTTGGCAGGCGAGTGCACATATGTACCACTAGACCAATTGGTATGTACTACTCCAAAATACCGATTGACTTAGTTTTAAAGAGGTTTTCATGGTAAGCTTAGTTTATTGTGGTTGAGTTAAAAATATCACTCTTTTGTTTTCATTTTCGTCACATAATTCTCCGTGGTGGTATTTCATCATTGTCGGTGAGTCCGATGCAGACTTCTCCATCTATTCCTATTCAGTGCAAGTTCCTTCACATCTCTATAAGACATGACAGACACTTTTTCTTTAATCTGACTCTTGTAACTGATTCTAGGCCTTCCCCTACCTCGCTTTCCTTCAACATTACCTTCCATGATTATTATTAATCTAGCTGTCATGTCGTATGAGATGTCCTAGTTCGTTAAATTTCTGTAACTATAAACGAAGTCACAGATTCGAGAATAGTGTCAGTCGCCATTTGATTGAGGAAAAATTCCTACAGTTTTTGGTTAAAAAGTACCTACTCTTCAAACCCTCTCCTACCTTTGATTGGGTTAGCTACTGGAATATGAATTGGAGATTTCATTAAGGCCTTCCTAGTTTTACCGGCGTTGGCAATCAACCAATATTCGCATTGATTACAAAGAGTTGTCTTCCCTTTAGTTACTGTTTGAAATGGAAATGTTTGTCTTGTAAGTTAATACAATGTAATTAAGCGATACTCCGTCTAGATATTCATTGATTCTTAAACATTTCAAAATTATTATTTTTACAAAGTTTTTGGTAATAATTTCTTATCAATAGTCTACACATGACACACACTTTCATTTCCAGTACCTACTTAATAAAATGGTTTGTCTTAGTTAGAGCATCCTTTGTAAACATTGCACTATAAACTGACAATAACATTTCTTGAAAAGTTAAGAACAAAATCTCATCCAGAACTTTGATTAATAATCCAATTAGAAAGGCATCTCGAAGCAAAACGGTACTAAACAAAAACAATAGTGCAATAAGCATCACACGCTCTGTTAGGCGACTTGGCAACTGAATCTTACAACTGGCAACTTTGGCACTTGCTTGTTTCACCAACTTTGACTTGATGTCCGTGGCTCTTACCATTTGCATTGTAGGCTTTGACGGACGTGGGAACCAGTTACGAATAGTAAACACTAATTAAGCGTAATGGCTTGACCCTACCTCGTTACGAGGGTAACTTCGAATAGTTCTGTTTAGCTCGTTGTGTGTCGTTTTGTATTGAAGGTATTGTATATCTATACTTCATTACATAGTATAAAACAAAGTCGCGTCTGTTTGTCTTCTGTTTGTCTGTCTGTATGCTTAAATCTTTAAAATTACGCAACGGATTTTGATGCGGTTTTTTGTAATAGGTAGAGTGATTCAAGAGGAAGGTTTTTATGTAAAAAAATTCCCGAAATTCCCACGGGAACGGGCACAACGCGGGTAAAACCGCGGGGCGCTGCTAGTATATAATAAAGATGAAGATTTTGTTTGTTTGAACGCGCTAATTTCTAAAACTACCAATCCGATTTGAATAATTATTTTTGTAATAGATAGCAACATTCAACGGGCATTTTTTGTTCCAAAATATTTTCGTTCCGAAATTCCCTCGGAAAAACCGCGGGGTGCAGCTAGTTTCATATAAAAATCTGACTACAGAGTTAAAGGATGAATTTTTTTTGAATAACCTTGTAATGTCTGTAGTTAAATTGCTCAAAACTTGGCTCTTGGTTTTTAGTGCCATAGTTTTTATAGAATTATACAATCTAAGTAATCAAATACAATTTACTTTTCTACTTTAATAACTTTTAAAACTAATAAATAAATTGTATAACCAATATACATTTGGTTGTGCTTGACTTGTATGTACACAGATAATTTACATGTAAATGACGGACACATGTATTTTACGACTTACAATCGAGAACATAAAGTAAAACTTGTGGTTTTCCGAACACAACACAGTCCGAATTTAACAGTATTAAATTATTTTCGATAGCTGCACAACAAGATCTAACTTTAAACGGATCATAGAGGAATTTGCATGCGCTGTGCATTATTGTTCGTAAACATATAAGTTTCAATGTTTTCGTGATCATAACTTAGTTTTTATGTTGTAACGTTTTAGTATCTGCAGACATAAACAGATTTTACTCGATGGATAAAAGTTTATGAAGTCTGTTCGGAATTTAATATTTGTTTGTTGAAACACACACATTGTTTTTTTTACATGTATTTAAAAAACATCACGATTTGTTAGATTATATTATTAACGTATTACTAGGGGTTTTTTCGCGGCACAGATGGTTGCTTGAAACGTCGGGAAATCAAAGTAAGTGTTTTTACTTACCACCTTCACTTCAAAACCACCTTCTGTACCGCGAAAAAACCCCGTAATAATACGTTAATAATGTGTTAAAATTGCGAAAGTTTGTCTTGTAACTTATCGGGTTACCATTGAACTAACACTACATTTTAAACCAAATCTGCACGTTTCAAAATCATGATTATAATTAGACATTTTGAATTCTGAACTTTTCAAATTCCTAATTAGGAACGACACTAAATCTACCAGATTGTAACCACGCTATAGCCTATGAAACGTAAACACATCAAACCTTCATTCACAGCACACAACAGCTAGCTCTGACAAGGGTAACAAAGACAAAGGCCCAGAGGTGCCCATTGTATTGTACTTTAAACAACAAGCAAAACATTTGAGTCATTCCCTCTTTCAGTCATTTCAAAGCGTTTGCTGACCCATTGATCTTCGAGCTGTTGTTCAATTGTGTCTATATAAACAAGCCGGTAATTTAAAAGACAACTCAACTAGTCTCATTTGAATTACCGGGTTGTTTTATAACATAAGTAGCAGTGCCCTGCGGTTTTACCCGCGTAGTGCCCGTTCCCGTAAGAATTTCGAGATACAAAATAGCGTATAATCTTGCCGTTGAATATGGCTGTCCATTACAAAAATAATTATGCGAATCGGATTGGTAATTTCTGAGATGAGCGCGTTCAAGCAAACAAAGTCTTCAGCTGTATTATATTAAGTACTACGCGGTTTTACCCGCGTTGTGCCCGTTCCCGTGGGAATTTCGGGATTTTTTTTACATAAAAACCTTCCTCTTGAATCACTCTACCTATTACAAAAAACCGCATCAAAATCCGTTGCGTAATTTTAAAGATTTAAGCATACAGACAAACAAACAGACAAAAATAGCGACTTTGTTTTATACTATGTAGTGATACGCGTAGATTGAGTGTACTCGTACGCCCGTTGTATCCGTACACCGAAAGCGAGTGCCAGAACCAAATCTTCTTATAAGGTAGGGGATAGCGGGAAGTAATTTTAAACATTTAATTAAAGTACCGCTGTCTCCTCAGGCGGGGACGCAGTCACTTGGACAACGAGCATAAACCATAATTATTGTTTATGTTTATCCTATAACCAACATATCTTTTCAACATTTTAAAATATTTGGAGATGTGTTAGCTATAGCTGGAGTTGGAGAATTCAAATCAAATTTCATTTTAATTAAATTTTAATTCTAATGGAGATCTCCAATTAAGGGAATGAAGTTCATTTGAGCTAATCTTTCATAATCGTAACTCTCTTACAAAACAGACCCCACAACTACAGGCTGGAGCTACAGAATCGGAAAAAATATCAATAAAAAACAAACGATAAGGCCAATAAAACAACATAATTAATCAACGCAATTTTTCATATATTACAAAATCACTCATTAAGTATCAACTAAGGAAGCATTTGATGTCTCTAAATATGGGCTTGAAATTTATATACAAAGAACATAAGGTACATAAAAGCCTAAGAAAAAGCAAGTCTATTCTGACTTTCCAATTACTAATTCATTGTTTTTCTTTCCAGGAAGACTGCACCGGAAATCGAACCTCTTCCTTCAGCCGAGCGGATGCTTAAAGCTCGCCAACGGACTTTGTCATAATACCATTTTACCTGCATTTTTATTAAACATTTAAAAGACAGTTTCTTAAGGTTCAGTGAATGTTGTTTTGCAGAATGTCTTAATGCCGCACTCAGAGACGTTCATTAAATCGATACTCAAGTAATTGACATAATTTTTATACACTCATGTCTTCCAATGAAGCATTTCACGTCTTTTAATACGGGCGTTAAACACAAAAAGAACTGCATACTAGCACATACTGTATACTGCATAGTAAATACTAGCTGTGACCGCGATTTCGTTCACAGGTACTGCAATTTTCTACGGCAACAACGAATATTTCGATATTGCTGGTTTTTGTTTTATTTATTTATTTATTTATTTAGGACAGCCAGTAAAAGTTACACTATACACATAACACAAAATTAAAATATAAATGCACTTTTTTTAGGCATTTATATTTTATTTGCATTTTTTTGTTTTCACATAATATGTCATAACGGCCAATCCCAATAACCTGTATCTACAAGTAATCTCAGATATCAGATATCTGAAACGAGTGTCAGATAATAGTGATTATTACTTGTGTATGTATACCATATTAACGTCTATACGAGAATTATCTAAATGGCATGTATTACATCCAAACTATGCTAAAACATAAACTGTTATCTTGGATTGTCCATAGAGATATGTTACGAATTAAAGTTGGCCTTATATCTACTGTGTATTTTGAAATGCATAAGCGAATTCATAAATAAGTACTACAAATTTTTAACAAAAACCAAACGAAATCCACTAATCAAATATATCCTAACTCAATAACGTAAAGCTTAGAACATAAAAGCGAACGAAAAACAAGATAAAGTAAATGAAAATAATCGCAATAAGCCTCGTCTACCGGTTTCCTTATTTAAGATATAAATGTGTGTTCACACGATCCGAATTTTGCTGAGGCCGTTAGTTAAATCCGGAATCAAATTCCATTTGTAGTAAGTTGTGTTGGGGCCCCCTTCGTTAGATTAAGCCTCGCTACGTTCGCCGATAGGAGTCTTTTGGGACCACAGCTCTTACTGTAACTCTGTGTGGTGCAATTCAGAAAAGGAAAGAGATTTTTTATAGCTCGTTTATAAAGTGCCATAATTAGGAGTAACTCTATTTATTATGTTAAGGAGATAACGGTGTTTATGAATACGTCATGACAAATAATAATCAAAATGTATATTGATTAAAAAAATTGTTGTATTGTAACTAAAACACACCCGTTTCGTTAAGCCTTTGCAGGTAATAGATGGGGCCTTTGCAGGCAATAGATGGGGTTTATTTTTCTATTCAACTCAGTTCCTAACCCGCTCATTATCAACAACGCATTAACAAAGATATGACGACTAACTCTCAGTATTTTGTATACATATTTAGAAGTATTTGTGATGACTTTGGTATAAACCGCTTTAGCTTATAATTTACATTTTGAACAAAGATGAAATTGGACCCGAAATGATTGAATGCAGTTGTAGAAGCTACCAGCTTAAAATAAGAAAAGCTTTTGTTCTGCAATATTTATTGTTCATTGGATTGTCGCTTTTATTGGTTAACTACATTTATTTGTTTAAGTGTACTGCAAGCATCAATATATTTAATTTACAACAAAGAATAATAATTTAATCTAATAAAGTGACCCCATTAGTATAATTTTATGTACATATGTACTGGTGCTGTTAAATTTACCACAATTGCTCATAATTGACACAATAACACTTTTATTAACATTATTAAATTCATAACAATATCTCATAGGTGTTAATTACACAGAGCAAGTAGGCTGTACTCCCCTTAATATAGAAAAAATAATGCAAATTATTTATAATGCAGTGTCTAATAATAAAGAATATAAACTTAAATACTCAACTAAAAAAGCATGTAATAATAAGGTACATTTTCCAAAGAGAAACAAAAATTCTCTAGAGGAAAACGGCCGGCACAGTCATTGATTGTTTTTATGTTTTAAAAATAAACACAAGTCTTTGTGCCTTTGTCTCTGTCCCAAAGCTTCAGATATTCTTGTTTCATTATTAAAAACAGCCTCCCGTTTCTTTGAGGTCTAGATGTCGTACAGATTAACTGGTTACATTTTTATTTTTATGAGAAAATTTCATGTTTTTCATGTATATTTAAAAAAGCTTTTGCTACTATAGCCATAGTAAGTAACAACTTATAAATAATCAATCAAAAGCTACCTGCACTATAAAATATCCATAATTTAGTTTTGAAATGTCTCCATACAAAAATATTATATTTTTTAATTAATAAATGAATTAATTTCGTTTGTACGATTTCATATCGAGATTAAATAACACCATACCGAAAATAACAATTCTATTTGAAATGTATGTACGTGTCTAAAGAAAATAATATTATCTAAAGTGAAGAGAGAAAAATCACATTAGTAAAATATGTCCTTTGATCCAAAATAGAAAAACTTTATCTATCTAATGTTAGTTATCGACATAAGGTAGTCACTCACTATACATAGGGATACATTTTCGAGACCCATCATATACCATATTAAGAATATCTTCACCACCCTTTAAAATTTAAAATTTACTATAATCATTTTACGAAGTTTAAAAGGTAGCACCTCTTTTGAATTCCCACAATGAAAAGGTGTCAACCTGCCTTTAAATTTGATAGCTGTTCTAAATTAGAAAGGTCTTCACAGAAATTGTTCCAATATTCGGGACGACGACGGCATGTTAAGTTTCATGGCCACGTTTACAATGTAACGAGCTAACGACCATTATTAACTTGCCATCGATGTTTCCTAAATAAACGATTTTTATTTATAGTCAAAACAATAACGTTACTGGTGTAATTATGATTGTAATATTGACGAAATATTGAAATTATTACGTTGTAGTTATGATTGTTTGAGATATTGACAACATTATGATGTTATGTATATTAAGTTAAGGTCGATTTTAGCGTAGAAATTATATTATTTGTTTTCAAAACTTAATAATACTATTAAGGATAATCAAATTTAATTACCTATCTCTATGTACATTAAAAGTATTCGTCAAATAAACGATTTTTATTTATAGTCAAAACAATAACGTTACTGGTGTAATTATGATTGTAATATTGACGAAATATTGAAATTATTACGTTGTAGTTATGATTGTTTGAGATATTGACAACATTATGATGTTATGTATATTAAGTTAAGGTCGATTTTAGCGTAGAAATGATATTATTTGTTTTCAAAACTTAATAATACTATTAAGGATAATCAAATTTAATTACTTATCTCAATGTACATTAAAAGTATTCGTCAAATAAAACCCTTGTATTATTTCACATAGGTTAGCGGCCAACCCTGTCAGCCATGGTCGAATTTGTGTGAAGATAAAGAATATTTTCACAACCTCTAAATAACAAATACCTATATGAAATGATAGCAATTTATTTGAGGCATAAATGCTTAATCTTACTGACGTATACCAAACTCTTAAAAATTATGTAGAAAGTTAATGTTCAACGATCTTTGTAACATTATTTGTCACATATATTATTTCACGAAGCTTTAATTTTGTAATAAGTACTTTGCTCTTCCGTGTTTTAATTTAACGTTTGTTATGTACAAAGTATCGGTGTAATTGTATCCTCCTTAGTCACGTAACTGTAGAGATGCGTCAACTGCTATCGATTCTGGATTCCATCGCGTGCGTACTTTTCATTAACGCGAAGCGTCTCACAACTATTCGTACAGAAAGAATTTGGGATGATATGAGATCGCGGGCTGAATACATTTTGTGATAAACATGAAGATATGGCCGTAACACTATATTAACATTATACCCTGTATTCACATACATATTAAATTTGTATTTTTAGCACGGGAAATATGTATGTTATAAAGAAGTATTGTATTGTCTGTAATGTCCCTTAGCTGGGCAAACATCTCTCATCGCACCGAAGACATCATTTACGTATATATATATAGTGAGGAGGATCCGGCGAAATCACCGCTTGAAACCTGAGCCATGTTTGAAAAGAAGGAAACATGATAATGTTGAAAAGTTATCACGATACAGTTAAAATAAGCCTCTATGGCATTGTAAAAATAAAATAAGACTTGTTTACGAGGCCAAAAAACAGTGAGACGATTAGTTTACCTATGAATGTTTTTTCTCACGTAATTACTTTAAAACGTTAATGTTCGATAAAGAGCTAAATATTCCCAAACCAAAGTATTCGTACAACTAAAATCTTATCTCTAAACCGTAGCCAAATCCCATCATAATAATATCCAGTACAGCCGCATGACTCGTCATATTGCTACGAGAACACTACAAGATCGCTACGAGCTACGAATGCAAGACCAATGCTACGCCAGATGCTACGGCTGTCCTTTGTACAGTGTGCACTGTGCACTGCAATACATATTGCTTAACCGAGTGTGTATGATAACGTGGTCACTGATCTAACAGCTTGTGGACAAATGTTGGAATGTTGTTATAATTGTTATGAGAAGAATATGGTACAAATTGTGTGATTCCATTGAAGAGTAAAATAGAATCATCTTTACTGAGGGTATCGATAAGAATTAGATTGAGAGATAGAGTTAAGGTCAAAATAAGAACAATATAGTGAATTTTCAGTATATAATTTGTGAGTGAACTTATTCAGCTTTTTTAACTAATCCCAATTTTAGTTCTAGTAGTTATTGAACGTTTCAAAAGCTCAACAAGGCCCTAATTCTATAAAAAAGTTTTAAAAATATGTGTGCACTTGTGCACTTACACACATCTTTAAAATTTATTATTTATCGAACACCCCCAGCTTGCAACTTATTAAATTGCTAATACTAAGAATAATTGAGTTGCGAATACCTCTTTACTACAAATTATAGTAAAGAGGTATTTTTATAAAAAGTTGGCTCTTGTAAAGACTTTACTATGATATATGTTTAAAGGATTATTTATTTACAGTAAACAATATCCGAAACCTAAATTCCAACCGTTGAAATCACGCTGAATTTATAAAACGCATTATTTACCATCACACTCCTTTCTCTTGCAAATCCGTCTTGTAATTTGGTTGAATTATTTATTTCGTTTGTTGCCTCTAACGATTACTTTCGATTTGAGGACTATTCATTATGCAGTGTATAGCCAATTACTACCCACGGAATTGATGCTGAATTTTGAAATTGTTTTTTAGTATTGCTTGGGAATAATGAAAATTGGTAACTTTGTTAAACTTGTGATCTATTTTTGGTTTTTGGCTAAATATAGATTTCAAATGTTAAACTGTCACAAGTTTCCTTAGAAATTGTAAACTTTGGATGTGTTCCTCGTCTAGTGGTATGTGCGCTCGCTTTTCAAGACAGAGGTATCGGGTTCACTTCCCGGGTTATGCGAAAACATGTTTCCTACTTTTCGAACATGGCTCGGATTTGAGATCACCTACTACCTCACTGTACTAATTAATATCTTTGGTGAGATGAGAGGCCTTTACCCAGATTACAGGCTTATTATTTTTACTACTTTACTTGATTATAATATCTTAGATAGATTAAAGGCTATCGTTGGCTTCAAAGGTCTTTGACCGCCTTAGACGTTTTAGTCGATACAATAATAGAGCTAGTAAAAAAAATGTTATATATCCATTTTATTATATACCCATCTGCATTATTAACTTTAAGTAACCTCCATACCATGAGACTTCACTACATAAAATAATTTCACCTTAAAATATCGTACATAAACGCCAACATAAAACGCCGATAATATTTATAGTCTTCGTCTGATACATATAGATATTGGATAAAAACAGTGTTGACATCAACCGGCGATGTGTATGCACTCAACAAAATTGAACACGCTTAACAACGCAGGTGGGATGAAAAAATCAATTCAGTTAATAGCAACCTGCTTGGTACGGGGTTATAAATTACTGGTTCAAGCCGCTGCGAAGAACGTTCAAGATTAATTCTTAATTTCACATGTGATTCGAAATGTTTTCGACGTTTCAAAGATTAAAGAGTTGAGCGAACTTACAACATGCAAGTTGACGAATTCTTAAAACTATATTTAGACATATCGAACGTAGTACTTACTGCGTTTTTCGGTGCGTTTCTATAAAAGCGCAGTAAAGCGGTTTAGGGCTTCACTACATAGTATAAAATAAAGTCGTCTCTTTTTCGTGTCTGTCTGTTTGTCTGTCTGTATGCTTAAATCTTTAAAATTACGCAACGGATTTTGATGCGGTTTTTGTAATAGGTAGAGTGATTGAAGAGGAAGGTTTTTATGTAAAAAAATTCCCGAAATTCCCACGGGAACGGGCACAACGCGGGTAAAACCGCGGGGCGCTGCTAGTAATTGATAATTGAAAGCGCATTGAATTAGTAAAATAATCTTTAAAATTTTCAAACTCTTCGTATGGGGTACTCCACTTCCATAAAAACGCACTCTTAGACGTGTGTGATACTCGCTCGCGTTCTATTGCATCGTTCGATGTAAATTGGAACTTTAAGGACTTAATTTTAAAGCTCAATATGAAATAAAGTCTTTTAATATGATTCCGACTTTCATCTTGTTACAATTTAGAGGCTTTTCACTTGTTTTTTTATGTATATGTGTGAACGCAAATAATGACTGTTTTCATATCGACGATTGCACAAAGCCATATGATAACTTACCCATTACTAATAGAATTTCATTAACTACTAAACTTAAATCATATCTATTCGTCAGCCATAATAATTTGTACCTACATAAACTAAGGGTCAGTTCACACCGAGACGCGACGCGGCGCGACGCTGCGCGCACATTTTTCATAGAGCGACTCAGAATATACTTTATTCACTACACGAAAAGATACACATTACATTGTGAGAATTCAGATTACGTTGCACCACGCAGCACTGCGCCTCGAGGTGCCTCGCGGCGTAGCGCGACGTATCGTGACGCAGCGGTGCATCGCCGGTACGCGCGGCGTGCAAGAGCGGTGCTGCGTCTCACGGTGCCGCGCGACGCCGCGAGGCGCAGCCTGAGGCCGCTGTGGCGACTTCTCTACTATTTCCGTTCAGACTTCGTTTAGAATTGATGCAGTTCGGTCGAGTGCTCGTTTGAAAATATAATGATAGACTGGGATCTTGTTATAATCGGACTTCTTGCAGAAGAGGAAGAGGAAGAAGTTTACAAAAATAAAATTAAAAAGAATAGTCCGCGTCTAGTAGATACGTTCCGCTGCGCCTCGCGGCATCTCGCTGCGCAGCGAGGCGTCGTCCTGCTACGATTTTAAGATGCGCCTCGCGACGTTGCGATGCGTCTCGCGACGACGCGCGGCGTAGCGCGAAATCATTGGCCTCTTTGAGTATCGTCGCGTCGCGTCGCGTCTCGGTGTGAATTGACCCTAACTAACGATAAACTTTGTTTACATTAATGCGTCCGCGAGACGATCAAGTGCACTTGACAAGTCGCAAATGAATAAAACTTGTCAAGTCGCGTCAAGTCGCATCAAGCTCAAGTTGGTTCAAATTTGTTGTCAAGTTATCATCAAAATTATTGTCAAGTCATGTCCAGCACGTAGATACTTGACGGGAATTGTCAAGTCAACGCTGTAAACGATCAATATTCACTTCAAGCCCGTAGACTTGTCAAGTGCACTTGATCGTCTCGCGGACGCTTAATAACCAAACTAATTCAATCACATGAAATGTATCAACAAACCCGTTACAGATAAAATCGCGCCAACATACAACTATTGAAAACGTTCCAATAAATAACCGAGTTAGTTATCTCTTTCTAGCAATTCAAATAGAGTTCCAAACTCATTCAATGGCAAATGAGCCGTGAGGGGGGAACGAGACAGAAAATAACTTTATACAACTTTAAGTTACCTCGTATCGGCAAAGGAGCACAATAAAGAATGTTTAACTGAAAAACTGGAGTCTTAAGTCAATTTAGCTGAACAAGTTGAAGTGACTTTGGTATTTATATTACTTACCAAGGGTTAAGTGTTTTTTTTTTGTTTAATTGTACGGAAACTTAAAAGGAACTTAAGTCGGTACTTCCAATTAAGTAACTTTAAGTTATTATAATACACGATGAGTTTGAGAAGGATAATTTGATTGGTTACTTTCAGTATTGCAGTTTATATAATAAGTACATTTTGACAAGCCCTTTGGCATGTGAGAGCGCTAAGTGTGTCGGAAGTTGCGGGTTCGATTCCCGCCCGAAGTCGACAATATGTGCAAACACGTAGTCGGTTACTACGTCTGGGTGTCAATTATGTATTGCTTATAAAGTATTTGTGTCTGCACATGTAGTAGTATCAGTTAGTTTGATTCCATAATACAAGCTTCGAACTAGATTGGGTCTAATTAACCGTGTGTAAAATCATTCGTGAATATTTATTGACATTAACTTGTTAATTCCTGTACAAACATACTTCGAATAAAAACAGGAAGTAAATTTTAAAAGCCTGACTTGTATCAGTACTTTCTGCAGATCTTATTGAAATGCTAACAAGTATGCAATCTGTTCGGGCATCAAAGTCAGCTAATAGAGAGAGAGAGAGAGTAGATAGGGCACGGTGCAAAATTGAATACGTCCCAAGCCAATCTCCGCGATAGATGCATTGGTGTGCCTCAAGGCATGGGATTAGCGGTGCAATTATAATAGTAGAAACAAGCTGAGCCCATACGCAGTCTGCAAAGCAAAATGACATCTAGATTCTTAAAATTGTATGACATTTTATTACTTAGAAACATGCTTATCGTACATAACTACGCTTATTATAAGTATGTTTCAAAGTCATCATATAAGAAATAATGTATTATTAATAAAAACCGACAGGCCACAAAGAAATAAATATTGCTTTATGAAGAAACTGTATTGAAACACCTTTGTGTAATACACTAGAGACAAGCCCTCTAATAGACTATACGTCTAGCAAAACTGAATTTTCTGTTCAAATTTAGACTAAATATTTTCTCCGTTAAAATTTAGACTAAATATTCTCTCTCTCTCTATATTTCCGCCAAAATCTCATATCTTAACAACGCCCTATATAAACTGTAACAGTGTAGAACGGATCGAACCGATAATGTGAAGGCTGAAAATGCTTTTTTATTTCAAAGATTGCACTTATATTAGAAATATCTTTAAACTGTACAAGAACGTACCGTTTATATTAAGTTTAAGATGGAAAGACTTTGACATTTAAATGGAAATTGTGCGCGTTACAGAATAGCTACTATCTTCTACTTACTTTTAATAGCATCAGACCTTTATTAAACGTGTAGAAGGAATTTAGTTCAGCTGTTACTAAGAGTTAATAGGTACTAAGCTACTATGATATAAAACTCAGAAAAAGAGCAATGTCAACACAAAACTAATAACTAGGCAAAATAGATTCGTATTTCCATATAAATAGATTTCACTTTACATCGAATACATAATGTAACGTTATTTAAGGTACGGCTGAACGCAAGATGTGTTGAAGACAGCTATGAGACGCATAAACAGTTTTACATCACCAATTCTACCTGACCTTCTATGTGTTTTGAACAATTCTCAATTTAATGCATAGAATCTGCAAATGTCAAAGCATAATTATAATTTTGTTTTATTAAACCTTTTATATTTACTAATTTCTAAGATGCTAGATTATTCAAAATGATGTGACAAAGTACTCAAATGGTATAACAAGCGGTAACAAGACTGTGCATTAGTAGTAAAAAAAAAGTCTTAATAAGGATACATTTTATATCTTAATCTTTTTGATTAAGTTTAAAACCTTTATTAAATTATTTGTTAAAACGGGAACTTACGTACGCGGAGGTTATTGTTGAGTGTCCCTCAACACGTTTCGGTCACATACGGCAACCTTCATCAGGAGGTGGGTGAAGCGCTCGCGACAGCGTCTCTCCCCGCACTCAACAATAACCTCCGCGTACGTAAGTTCCCGTTTTAACAAATAATTATGACATCAACGTACGTTTCAATTAATACCTTTATTAAAGTTTAAAAAGCTCTTACCTTCAAATTGCACACCAAATTATAATGACCTTAACTATGAGTACGTGCATCATAAAGATACGACAGTTTATTAATATCAGTAGCAGAGCCTCGCGGTTTTACCCACGGTTTTACCCGATCCGGTGAGAGAATTTCGAGATGATAAATAGCCTAAAACCTTCCTATTGAATGTGGCTATCCATTACAAAAAGAATCAATCAAATCGGATTAACAGTTACTGAGATTTTGCGCGTTACACAAAAATTCAACCTCTTCAGCTTTTATTAGTATGGATTAAGCTTTCGTATAGGTGTGCCACAAGATGGCAGGTCTTCTTAAACTGGTCGATCATAGGCGCCAGTCTTCTTTATAGTGACGACGCGTGCGGCGTCTACGGGACGATGACGTCATTGGATAATTATTGACGTAATCAAACATGGACGCAGGCATGTCGTTTGTTGAAGAATCGTAACTTGAGTTTCTTAACTTATATGTAGCACTCGTGTCGCAGTTTGTCTAAGCGATGTTAGTTTATTGCAATTGTTAGGCAACGTGAAGCTCAGTCCCTACTTGGATGGGTGGTCTATAGTGGTATCTCTATCTGCGCTACTGTGCTTCGGAGGGCACGTTAAGCAGTCGGTCCCGCTTAATTCGATCGATTGATCATGTCGGAAACCTTTAGATGGTCTAAACATTACACTACCAGTGTTGTTCTATGTGGTACTAGGTGTTACCCGCGTTGTACCCGTTCCCGCGGGTATTTCGGGATAAAATGTATGCCATGTGTTATTCTGATGTATAACCTACATTACTGTTAAGTTTCATTCAAATCCGTTCAGTAGATTTTGCGTGAAAGAGTAACAAACATCCATCCATCCTCACAAACTTTCGCATTTATAATATTAGTAGGATAGGAAGTAGGATGGAAACATAATAATAATAAATAAAGACGTGTGGCACTCGGGGACTGCCGCGGTAAAGCTATTGCATAGTTATTTTTTGTATCACTAGATGGCGTTAGTGGGGAGCGTGAGGTTTTTTCACGTGAGGTTTTTTCATTACGGAATTTCTGGATTCGGTCCCCGCGCTCAAGGCCCGCGATAGAAGCTATGCAATAGCTTAATAAATACTTGGACAAATTCACACACGGTTAATTAGACCCAAAGTAAGCTCTAAGCTTGTGTTATGGAATCTAACTAACTGATACTACTACATATACATACACAAATACTTTATAAGAATATATAATTGACACCCAGACGTCGTCGCCAACAACTATGTCTTCACATATTGTTGACTCCGGGCGGGGATCGAACCCGCAACCCCTGACACAGTAAGCGCTCTCACTAGCACTGTGGCAACGGGCTTGTCAAATTGTAAAATAATGTAAAATAATGTATTTCTTATAATACGTTACATGAAAACCCAACTGGCATTAGACTCTAAAATTGGTGTTTAGAGGAACTGAAACTACTTTTGAAATGAAATCCGCTGCAACATTATTTAGTTGCATATTCCGCGCACAGTTTGACTATTTCGAAGTGCGGGCTTCACTGTCAAAGGAATTCACAATAGAGAGCTGTATTTACAGTTGTTCTATACCACTGCGAATAGGTACTTTTATGGTTAGAAAATGAGGGGAAATTATTTTCTTGTAAGCCTTTTTATTTGTACTTATATACTCGTAATTACTCTAAAATAATGATGACATATTAACATTAAAATAAATAAGAGTAGTCAATGAAATTGTTTGAAATAGTGTAATTTGTAATTTATTTGAAATAATTTCTATAGGAAAATTGTGTTCAACGACTGAAATTTGATCACTGATCATTTCTTCTGGTATGTTATGCAAAGTGTGATCATAATCTTAAAAGCATACTAATAAACACAGCTTTTTTTGCATTATACAACCGCGATTTCCAAAACAAAATTCCCAAATCCACAGCTCTCCGTATTCGAAAACCACGAAACCTTACCGACTTTGTTTCGCAGAGGCCTAGAGGCGAGTTGCCAAACGGCCCAAACCAGGGATAGACAACATTTGGTATGTTCACATTAATGGTTATATGAACAAGTATCATTCAAAGTTATGTTCACTTTTCAAACTCAAAAAGGAATAAATTTTATTTAAATTGGAATAACATAATTATGTTAAAAAAGTATTGAATTATTTTATATTAATTACAAATACTCAAAAGATACTCGTAGACGTATAAACAATTTTAAAGTGACATTGTTTTTTCTACAGAAAACATTATCTCTTAATTGACTCTAAGTTTCAACCAACATAAACAATCAATGTTTTAATAACAACAACCGGTAAACATTCTTAATTAAACAATAAACTTATTACTCCCATTCGTTCTTCACAAAAGATTCCAATTACAAACGTAATTATGCAACTGCCGTATGTTGCGCACCCCTGCCGTGCCGCTATCTACGGGGCTACACTCACGATTTATACAGAAACTTGTTGGCAACCTGTTCATGTATTACCCTGGTACATTGTGAGCCGATATAAAAGTGTTTCGAACATATTTTGGCATGAACCTCTATGAAACTGCTTAATATTAGATAAAATATAACGTTTCACACTAGAATGACTTTAAAAACTGTGTTGCTCTGATTTATATACCTATTTTTATATATTATGCCAAAATAGTAGAAGATTTTGATGTTCTTAATGAAACTTTATGAGGTTGGTACGTTAAAAAGTTACTTTACACATATTACATTACATTATACAAACGTACCGTCACAAATAAGGAAGGAATATTTCTATACATAGTTCGTAAATATCAGAAAAGAAACATTACGATATTAATAACAAACATTTAAAGTTCCTCTATACAAAGAAAATGTTTAATTTAATATACTAAAATTGTATGAATGAGTTGCTAATGAGCGTATGCCGTGCTACGGAGATCCGTAGCAGATGTCCGACGTGTCGTAGCAGCTGCGTAGTACATGCTACGACTTCCAAAAATATGATGAACGAACAAAATTATCTTGCTATTTTTAATTAAGTAACATTTTATTTCAAAAGAGTGTTGAGAACTAAACGCAAACCAAATCTAGTTACATGGCAAAGTGTAAAATAATTTAGTAGAAAAGTGATTTTGTATGCAATTAGTGCGGGAAGTGAATGGAAATTAGTGTTTATTATTATAATAGGGTTTGATATGAGTTCCGTGACAGGTTTGCGTTACTTCAATGTTAATAGACTTTAAAGTTCATAGGAAAGTTTTAATTTGTATGTTTATTATAGAGACATGGATTTAATATAGTATAGAGATCACAATTACAACTGACTGTGACTGACTTTGTCATATGACTATGACCACTGACAATGACGACTAATCCATGACCAGACCATAGAATACTCCATTCGGATACGAAACTTCAGAAACTCACTTCTTAGTTTGGTATACTTTTCTATACCTTGACCTCATTTTTGGCCAGTGGCAATAGCAGATTTTTTAACACTATAAGTTACCACCATAGTGTATTTAATTAGTTTTGGAAACTAACTTTACATGTCATAAAAACTGTCTTTGGTGACTACAAGTTGTAGACTCTAAAAACTAACCGACCGAAACCAAAATAAATATTATTACATGAAATAAACCTTAAGAAGTGGTAGTACGTAATTCAGTTTGAATAATTCCGATGTAGGTGATACGAGCCGGTTGGCCAGAGATACCGTTTGGGCCGATTTCTTGGCACGAAGCCCTCAATATCCAGTGGCCGGTCCAACTGGCCTATTCTGAACACTTCCACTGATATTTGAAATGATAACAAGATTGGAACTTTAAATTATCCTTTGGTTTAGTGTTTGGGGAGTGGGGAATTAGATTTGGTTGTTTATTAAGATTGATATCTAGGTAGATATTGTTCTTGGGGGAAGCTAAGTGATGATAAATCAATATTAATGCTAGGTAACGTACAGCTCGGCCCCTACTTGGGTAAGTGGCCGATAGTTAGATTTCTATCTGAGAGCACCGGTGCTTCGGAGATCAGATTTAAGTGTCATGTTTGTTGTTTTAATCGAATTCTTTATTGCCGTAGGCTTTAAGGTGTCTTAAAAACTCCGTTACCACGTTTGGCGATTAATCCACACGGACTTTCATTGGGAGATGGGTCAGTGCAGAGACGGTTATGGTGCCATGCAATTCTTTTTAAATCAGAACACATGGTTAAAGTTATAGCCATGAATAATAAAAACACAGAACAAGTGGTTTGAATAGAGAACTAATTAATTAAATCAATATATTTTTTTTAATAATTCGCTAGTTGCAGTCGTCGTCGTTGCACCGTGGCAGCTCCGTTTGGATATAAATGACTTAACTGCGACAAAGACTCGAACATTTTCTATATCTTAAAATGGCTTCATTTGTTTTTTTTCATTGTTATCTGATTACATTTAATAACATTAAATAAAATACTTCCAGTTCAGAGCTAAATGCTTTGTATGTAATTGTAAGCTCCCTTAACCAAAAAAAAACTTGAGAGGTGTCAAGGGACACCCGGATGGAACGAAGTTTATTTATTATCAACAAAAATAATCGTCGCGACACCACACTGTTCAATGCGAAATAGAAAGACGAAACGAAAATATCTAGCTTGCTTTCTATAAGAGAGAGAGAGAGAGACACATGTTTCTCTGTCTGTCTCTCTTGCGCATGTTTCTCTGTCTGTCTCTCTCTGGCGTGCGCAAATTTCTCTGTCTGTCTCTCTCGCGCATGTTTCTCTGTCTGTCTCTCTCTGGCATGCGCAAGTTTCTCTGTCTGTCCCGCTCTGGCCTAAAAAATGTCGTTACCAATTCCGTTTAGCCCCCTTTCGCAACGCGCCATAAGGAACTTCGTTCCAAAAATATTATAAAAAGCCTAACTCTTCATATTATGAACATCAGAATAGGTTTTCTAAACTGCTTGGAAATTGCGTCCTAGTTGCGGACAAAAAATATATATAACAATATCTGTTGACCGCTACTTCTGAAAAGTTACGAGCAGCATGGAAGTATGTAGTTAGTGGCCGCAAAAACAGGCGAAGTTGGTGTGGTTAACAAATATTCTACTCTTGTTAGCGTTTTGTATGTCAGTGGAGGCTATTATCAAAGTTTAGAAAGTAATTGAACACATAGTATTATTTTTACGCCTCTGTGGTATTTACACTTGCCTGCCAAGACTGAGGTCCCAGGTAATTCCCGGGTCAATTCAAACATGACTCGGGATTGAGATCACCAACCCGCATTTGGCAAGTGTTGCGATTATGCCTAATTACGCCTCACTGTACTGATATCTTCAGTGAGATGAGAGGCCTTTGCCCAGCAGTGGTACATTACAGGCAAACTCAGACTTTCACTACGTATAGTTTTTTAAACATGATATTAGTAACCTCACCGAAGAATAGAACGGTAGTCGGAATTATGGTCGTTTTTACTCAACCTGGAAATTCATAGGCTTTGCCCAGCTGTAGGACATTACAGGCATACTTACCATATATACTTACCATTTTAGAGTGAACTATAAAATCAATGACATAGAAAGTTTTTATAAGGTTTTTTGAGATCTAGTAATTTTTTTTACCGACTGTTGAAGTGATTTGGAGGGTTATGTTTTTTAGGTTATGTATATCTATCTGTTTTAACTATTGAAGCTTCAAAACAAATGATCCGTAACCGTTTTAATCTTGTTTTTTCTTTTGAAATTATTTTTAACTATGGGCGAATAAGCTAAGGTAGTATTTTGCATATAATGAATTAATTTATTTCCATCTATACAGTTAGATTTAATTTCACAATCTATTTGATTTACAAGGGTACAATATCAAGATTCCTGCTGCAAGATGAATAATAAATTCAACATAATGGCAACACTGAAAACCGAAAAATCTTAAATAATGTCCAATAAAATTTCCTATCACGTAATTCATTTTCGAAAATAACTCGACCTTAAAATTCCTGACGACCCTTAAGGTGATATAACATAGAATAATTTCTTGATTTATTAAGGGCAGTAAACCTATCTTGTGATCGGTCGTAAAAATGCAAAAATATGGGCATTTGAACAGATAGGTCGATTGCTTAAAGTAGGGACCACGATTTTATTGCCTTCTTTATCAGCTCTCCCACCGGTTCTGTTTTAAGTTATTTTTATATGTTCAATGAAGGCTTAAGGCGTAGTAAAAATAAGACTTTATCAAATAATTGAGTCGTATCTTGACAAACTTTACATTCTGGTATGATGTATCATTTTTAAAACCGTAACCTAAATATTTTTGTTTTTATGGGTACTAATAACGAAGTTAAAACTCCGACAGGGTTGGCCATTAACCTATTCGAAATTAATATATAAACTTCGTCATTAATTAATCAATGACGAAGTTTATACTCTCGCACTCAGAGACATTTAACTAATTGACGTAATGTCAAAAACACTCATTAAATCATTCCAAGGAAGCATTTGACATTTCTAAGTATGGGCGCTGTAGCGCTAGTTAGCTTATTAATTCGTGAAGATAACTTAGCTAACTAGCTAACTTTTGGTATAAAAAAAACTATCTGTTCCACGCAATGGTTCCACCGGCGACCCCAATAGATGGCACTAGTGTGAAAATATTTTAGATCGCGCTTCCCAGATTAAGTGACCTATACATTTTGACAAGCAGGAACAATTCTTTCTCTTTATTAATTTAGTATAGACATGTAAAACGCATGTTGCATAAGCACGCAAACGACTTATCACTATAACTCCTACAGTAAGACTTTAACAAATGACATCACCGCCTTTTTTCCTACTCCGCTATCACCAAAACATCCCCAAGATAGCACGAAACGTTGATGGCGTCAAGGTAATTAATTAAACCCGTAAACAGCCAGCTAAGTCTTGAGATTGTTCCGGTAACTATCGACTTACCAGACTTCCATCCGACTGGAATGTACGGGATATTAACCCATAGCGTGTGGTGCAAGGGAATTGGGAACATACGTGAGGAGTTTTTAAATTTAACTGTATTATTAAACCATGTTTTTTAATATGGATCCCTTCGATCAACAATACACAACTAGATGTCGGGTCGGCGCAAAAAATACGTCTCGGTGAATAACGCCTCATTTGAAAAGTGAGGCGTTATTCTCACTTATTTTATTCATAGGATTTGCAACTTTATTGCTAGGTTTCATGGTTGTAATTAGGTTGAACTTCGAACTGTTCTAAAACGTTTTTTTCAGTTCGGTAGAAAAAAAAAGTAGCTGTCACACGTCATCCACGCGGACAGTATTTAGGTTTGATTTTGTACGTGACCCGATATCTAGTTGTGTATTGTTGATCGAAGATGGATCCCTTTCATTCACTTATTAATTTCAAGTAGGTTAGTGGCCAACCCTGTTGCAGGAGTTTTTAGAGCGCCTAAAACCTCTAAAAACCGGGATTGTCTGCTTAACGTGCCCTCCGAAGCTCGGTAGCACTCAGATAGAAATGCCACTATCGGTACACTTATCTTCAGCTTAATGAAGATTGTTTTATCCTATCCGGCAGTCCATGGCAAGTAATGTAATTAGCAAAAGCAATGAACCACTGCAATGAATTCTACTCTTTCAGAAATAATGGTAGAGTACCATGGTGACTAACATTTTTTTAAAGCAGTTGGACCATTTTTACAATACAATTTGTGTTCTACTTACAAAAAATGTATGTATTCTCCTTTACTGCACCGTGGAAATAATCCCTAATATCAGTAATCATACTTTAAATTATCCTTGGTTTAAACATGATAATTTATTATTCGTTCAAACGCTTACAACTTGCGACACAGTGTATCAGATAACTCCATAGCTAACGCTAGATCGCGACCGCTTTATTAACACACGATATTGCCGCTCACATTTCAACATAAATTGATAATAAGTGTTTTTATTGGTGCATGCTTTTATAAATATGCCAGGATTCGTTATCTTTTGCGGGTTAATACATCATTTAGATTGATAGTCAGAATGAAAATAGGAATAATAATAACTTAGAATTATGGATGTGGTCGGTAGCGTAAGTCTATTTGTTATTTATTTTTTAATCGTGAGTTCAATTTATGGTGCTGATAATTTCAATGTTATTGACCAATATAGGTTTAAAGACTTTATTTCTCATACGAACAGTTACATAGTTCATTTACAATGAGATAAGAGATTACAATATTGTCGATTCATTAATCTACTCTGCTGCTACAGTTGATATATGTTTGTACAAAAGTGTTTTATATTTGTTTATGCTGTCACATTCCTTTATCTTTTCTGATAGTTTATTGAATAGTCGTGCTCCCTCAGATAATATACTGGACTTGCCGTATAAAGTACGAGTTTTTTCAATTTGCAATTTATACCTATTTCTTAAGCTGTATATAATATTGGACATGTAAGGGTCATTGACAAGGTAAGTTAGTTGGAATAGTAGCCAACCCTGGTGTCAGAGTTTTTAGACTGCCTAAAAGCCTCCGACCGACATGGTCTGATGATTGAAACAACCGGACTGATCATTTAACGTGCCCACAGAAGCACGGTAGCGTTCAGTTAGAAATCTATCGGTCACCTATTATAGTAGCCGTGTTGCACGTTGCTTAACAATCGCAATGAGTGAAGATTGCTAAGTCAGACTACGCCATGAGCGCTACAAGCCGGTGACTTCAATAGAAAACGAGGACCACATCTTTTTTAAACGTTGTCTTTAGATTTTTTCGGTTCGTAGCTTATTAATTCGCTTTTTGTCAGCTACGCTATAAATTAAGCTATGATAAAATTCTGTTAATATATTTAAAGAAGAACATAAGTTTTGTTTTGTAATGTTTATTAAGTATTCACATTATTCGCAGTATTCACATTAGACATCTCAAGCCATAGCTTTAAGTCCAAAAATCAAAGGTATAACTTACACAAGCTTTCTTTAAGAACTCTGTTTTCATACAGCGTGTAAAATAGTGAGTATGACCTCGGGGAAAATCTATAGACTGCATTTTACAAGCTAAGCATTATTATTTCATCGTATTGTTGGCTGTGTACTTTAATACGCGTCGCTCACGCTATAGGCTCTTAAATCTCCGATATGCGATAGCAAGCTCAGGAATTTTCTGTAACATTCCATACCGTAACCTGTAATTGACATTGTTGTATATATTAAACATTATTCATGATTTAACATGAATTCGTGCTAACAATTTCTTGTTATTTTATTACCTATTGTTAACACTTTTTGTATTTAATTTGTGAGCGATTGAGGGTGCTCATATGGGCGTTGTTCGTGTTTAATATCTACAATTTTAAATAATTCAACTGACGATGCAATGTCTACCATTAAGCTCGGGTCTAGTTTCGGTAGCATTGCTAACCAATAAAATGTATCTACAAAAGAACCTTGTACATTTTTGTTCATAACTGTAGTACTCGTTGCCAATTTTTTACCTTAATAATATATCCACACACGTGCTTACTCTATTAATACTCGTAACCTCACAAAGAACAATTCAAATAACTCGTAAATTACAAAGTTTCTGTTACAGTCTTTGACTCAGATTAAAAATGTATGGAAAAATTAAAATTCCTCCGATACTGTTTGAAGTTCAAACGGAACTTATTCTCGATTCTGATTCAAATACCCCTGATTCAATCGAGTTTCATTCGAAAATCAACTTACGAATTTATTCATTGTATATTTTGATGATTTTTTTGATACTGTACTGTGTGGTTTTATTGGAAAAGAATTCTTAGAATAATTCAAACGTACTACCTTAAATTGATATTATTCGAATATAAATTAAAGAAACGGTAATTAATAATGGATTGTTTATTTTTAAATAGCTGAATGAAATTAATTTCAAAGATATTAGGGAGAGAAATGGGTTTTACAAGGCCTGAAACTGCGTTAAGCGGGCGCCCGGACGGGCAGCCATCGCACGGAACGCGGATGGATGCCAGCGCAGGCACAAGCGCGGGCGCCCGCGCGGAGCACTTTTGTATGAAACCACGCGGGCGCCCGCTTAACGCAGTTTCAGGCCAAATAGGAAAACATTTAATATGCCTTTATCTTTCTATTATTTACAGGTCTTTCACAAAATTTCTATACTCTAAGATCATTAAAAATACCGATATCTGAAGTATCTAACAAAATCCAAGACATTTGGATCACGTGTACTACATCAGAAACCATTACCAACACCCAGTCTTTTAATAAAAATAATTTTGACTAACTCATCCCAACATCTAATATCAACCGCCAAGACATAAATAAGAAATTACATCGATTAATCTACTGTTAATCTTAATTACATAAAATATACGAACAGGGTCAGATCCTTTGTAATCTCAATAAATCCGAAACGTTACATTAAACCCCATGCTAATAACAAAAGCAGACGTAATTAAAATCCATGGTAAGATGGATTTATTAAACTGACGACTTGAGTCTACCTTTACAAGGGTTCGTTCACTTACAATCTTACAGTTTATTTACTTACAAAGGTGGCTTTTACGTCTTATAGGTACATGAAATATGTACCTTATTCTACATCACATAATAAATAAACTTAACGTTACTTTAGTCAATATATGAGATACTAGCCGCGCCCCGCGGTGTTACCCGCGTTGTACCTGTTCCCGCGGTAATTCGGGATAAAATGTATCCCATGTGTTATTCCGATGTATAACCTATATTACTGTAAAGTTTCATCCAAATCCGTCCAGTATTTTTCGTGAAAGAGTAACAAACATACATAAAACCATTTTTTAAAATTTAATTAATACGCATAAACTACGAATGCTCCCGAAAAATACAAACAATAATTATAAGCTATATCAGAACACTGTACTGATTCTATCAGAGCATTTCCTTCAGTTTATAACACACATTGCACGTTTTTTGAAGAATATAGCTTTTGAGAGAACGTAAGCCGGGTTTAAAATAAAATTTAGATTTTAATAAAATGCAAATGGCGTCTCGACTGCCTGATGGAAAGACGGATGTATAGATATTGCGAAAAAGGTGACGTCATAAGCAGTCCTTTCTATACTACATATATGTTGCTATGTTACTACCATTTACTAACGCCCGCGGTTTCACATTCGTTGAAGCCAGTCTTAAAATAGGTTGAAAGATGTGTGAAAGTGTTCATTTTCTCTCATTTTTTTTGTAGAGTAATCTCCTATTCTTTATTTTACTTCATTGTCATTTTTTTACACTCAAGGCACCAACAATTTTCTCCCATATTTGATCGAAAATAAAAATACTGCTTAAACTTAAATATTTTAATCTGAGCTTGTTCTAGCTAGACCGATGGGTCCAAACTAAAGATATAAATAATATAAAATGGACGCTATTTTCTCGCTTTTAGTGAAGTTTTATACTTATCTAAAGTCTAATAAAAATCTATAGAAATGATATTTGGAACAGCTGACGTCACAGTTAAAATCTCGATATGACTAGGTTTTAAGAGGTTATAAAAATTCACAAGTATTAAAATTCGACTCAGCAATTTTATGATTCCTGGCACGAAATGTTTAATGTGAAAACATGGACTTACTACTCCATTAGTGAGTCAGAAAGTTGTCTTTGAAGAATTGGCTGCAGAAGCTTAGTGGGACTGTACATTGGACAAACTAGAATACTCGAGTATATTGCAAAATAACTTAAACGATACTGATTAATAGAATCAGTTTGTAAATGAACACTGGTGGGTGAATAAGAAAAATCAAGTCAAGTTGCAATCACGAATAAAAAAATTACTTATGTTAAAACAGTATTTTATTATAACCCATGCTATGTTTTGGCGTTAAATACTTTCTATCTCTTAAAACATATTTATCATTTTAATATTTAAAGCTCCCTTGCAGTACAGTGCAGATTCCTCAAGTTACTAGTACAATCAAAAAAAAAAATTTGAAATATAGGTACCACACACTTACAATCACACGTACACTTACACTAATAAGTGGCCAACGTTTCTACTTCATAAAAACACTACAATTGTGAAGAAAAGTACAATATATAAATCCTAATCTGAAGTCTCCTCAAGAGAAAGCTCGGGTGAATTTCATAGCCAAAACAAATCATGAATCACTGCCAAAAATGCTCGAGTTGGACCGAAATGTCGGCGCATTAGCCTGTAATACGGGGCTCGGGTTTCGTGTTTTATAATTTGTCACATATCATTTTGTTCGAGCAAAATCCTTTACATAAATATTACGTTTGATGTCTCTTTAATTAGTGTTTATGCGAGTTTGGAGTCGGCTTTGACTTTTGTGGAAACGATAAATATTGTTAGTGATTTGTAGACACGCTTCCGGCCGTACTCAGAGACGTCAAATGATTCCTTAGTACAGTCCGGCAAGTATAACTTGGCGCGGCTGTGCGCCACTGTGTTCAATGTCAATGTACTTTTATAACTGCTTCTCTTGTACCAATTTTTATCACTTTAGGCATGATGATAGCACAGTAGTTAGCATAATATTCGCAACGATGTTTACTATGAACTCGGAAGTTTCAAAGTGAATTTTCAAGATGACCGTTTTAGTTCCTCAAATCGCCACCGCCAACTTATACTTGCCGGACTGTACAGAATAAATGAGTAATTTTGACATGTAATGTAAGAAAAATCAAATAAAGTGCCAATTTAAATCTCTGAGTGCGATATAGTTAGTGAATAGTAACAATAAATACGTCATTCGATTAGGATACAGAAAGTCATTAACTAAACTTGACAACAAGTCTAAACACTATCTCTGAATGATTTCTTTTTAATAAGTCCTAGTAACGCTCAAGCATCAATCACCTTAACAAGAGAGGCCTCCAATGTTCTCAGTCTAAAATAACTATAATTCCGCCCCTCCCAAACATAATGATGTGTATTTTATTTGAGAGGAGAGCCTGAAAACCTCTATTTTCCAAGGCGGCATTTCCAAGCCGTCTTGTCAACAAATCCCTTGATAAATGACAAAAGACACCATAATTTTTAGAGTTCCTTACGTGACAGGATGAAAACGGAAATTAAGATCCGCTTATATTGTTGGAAGTTTATTCTGTCACATTGTATTGTATTTACAGTGAAAATTTTCTTCTTATTGACTACCGCTCATTTAATAATTGACAAGCCTGTTGGCACAGTGGCATTGAGAGCGCTTACTGTGTCGGGGGTTGCGGGTTCGATTCCTGCCCGAAGTCAACAATATGTGAAGACATAGTTGTTGGCGACGACATCTGGGTGTCAATTATATATTCTTATAACGTATTTGTGTATGTATATGTAATAGTATCAGTTAGTTAGATTCCATATTACAAGCTTAGAGCTTAGTTTACACACGAATTAACCGTGAGTGAATTTGTCCGGGTATATTTATTTATTTATTTATTTATTTATTTATTTAATAGAGGATACGTCACTCAGATACGTCAATTTAATTGACACTTCACTAATTGACCTAATTTCATAAATAACGTGTCACTCATTAAATCTCTACTAAGGAAGCATTTTTCTGACGTATCTGAGCGTAAGTTGCATAGTTTTTGTGCATACTTATGAACGATATAATATGTTTAATTAACAAATATATTCCACTAATGCATAAAAAGAAAACTACAAGAAGAATAATTATTACAATGTTAGGTATTACTTACTCGAAGAACTGAACATTATATGGAAGTGCATTGATTTGCACATAGGCCCCACATTTATAACATGATACTCATCCCGATTGAGACGTCTTAACTCTGCACTGGGATTTATCTGTACGTGACTTACGTTCACAAATCCTCCGCCATTTTTGTGTTTGTCACACTTCAAAACTATGCAAATACATACAGAATACCCTAATAATTAGAATGTAACCTCTTGGGGAACCCTTTCCTTCAACTTTGCTCGCTCTTGTCCATTTTTTATTCCACTTCAATATGTCATGTATATTTTATAAGAAGAATACTTTGGGACCGTTTGACAGATGTCTCGTGTTAGCCACTTGCAGCCCCGAGACTCATAAGTCATCTTTTTAATATTTATAAGGCGTTGTTATGTGGCGTAAGTATTATTGGCATTCCCTAGGTATTTTGAAAGGTTTAAAGTGAACGCCTCGGTGGTCTAGTGGTATGTGCGCTCGCCTGCCAAGACTGAGGTCACATGTTTCCTACTTTTCAAACATGGCTCGAATCACCAACCCGCATTTGGCAAGCGTGGTGATTATGCCTAATCCTCCTCACTGTACTGATAACTTCAGTGAGATGAGAGGCCAAGAGCAATGGGACATTACAGGCTAATAGTTTTTTTTTTAGTTATACTTTTTTATGTTGTAATATGGTTTTGTTAAAATGTTGTTTATGAGAGTGAGTTACGACTTTTAATTTTTTTATTAAGTATCGCATATTTTGTAGGCAAAGAAATTGATCGGATTCGAAAGAGGGGATTTGATTTGGGAAATAAATGCGATGTATAACGGCTATTTGACATTTTAAAGATTTCTATAAATTTATATTTATAAAAAGATTTCTATAAATTTATATTTATAGAAATCTTTAATACTTTTAATAGAAACTAATGTTTGTCAAGATCGTTAACACGCAACGTCTCATTATTATTTAGAATTACTTTTGTAATAGATCCAATTTGCAATAAAAGAATATTATCTTTAGGCCAAAAGCTTCTGATTGCGGTTAACCACGAACATAGACAAATAACTATAAAATAACGTAACAATTTTCATAAGTTGTTTTCATGGCTAACATTTTTGAAATAAAATAATATCGTATTATTTGTATTAGCCTATAACGTCCCACCACTAGGCAAAGGCCTCTCATCTCACTGAAGATATCATTACAGTAAGGAGGTTTAGGATAATCACCTCGCTTGCTTAGGGCTCCCACACAAAACTGCGAATTCGCATCGCATCGCATCGCAGTTTTGTTTTGGGAGCCCTTAATGCGAGTTGGTGATCTCAAACTCGAGCCATGTTTGAAAAGTATGAAACATATTTTCACTCAAAACGGGATTGAACCCAGGACCTCGGTCTTGGTAGGCGAGTGCACATACCACTAGACCGCCCAGAAGTTATTGTATTAATATATCAAGCAAAGTGACGACCAGATAAATGGCCGACCGGGTTCGGCCATCTTGTAAAATATTTAGAGAAGTTCTTGTAAGCTGTATGTGCCTCTGTCTGTATACCGCGTTTAGGTCAATTATATGAAAGCACATAAACTGAGTCAGTATGATGAAGGGTATCATCACCACTATCGCTTATGACACAAATGTACAGCTGACATACTATATAATTTACACCCAGACGTCGTCGCCAACAACTATGTCTTCACATATTGTAAACATAGTTTCAATTTAAAATGAGTAGTTTTTGCTTAAACCTAAGAGACCAGTGTAACTTGTATACGACTAAACCAGCAGTCAGTTTTTAGACCACCTAACGTTAAAATAACCGACACAAGAAAAATGAAAAGACAAAGTTATAAATACCACAGATACCACCAAGTCAACCGAACGCAGCAATAAATCAATGCAATTTAAATAGCCCAAATTTAAAATTGTCAAGAAATATGGAACGTATCGCAAATCAGATCTAGCTTATGTCATTTCTCCATCGCACCATCTTTATGCGACGTGAAGCACTGAATGTGTGAAAAACGATGTCATGACACGAAATATTGGGAACATCGTGAACATACAAAATGGATTTTTTGGGTACCACCACTCACTATCCGGGTGGGTAAATTCACTGTTTTATTATTAGACTTGCTGACGTTTGTGGGTTGCGTCCAAAAAGGTTTTAGTTGGTTTTATTAAAAGTATGTTTTTATTGTTATTTGATCATGTAACTTTGGCTACGATCTAAATGGTTATTGGGGGTAATCACTGAGTTGTGATTATTACCTACTCTTTACATCAATTTCAGTTATTTCGAGTTGAATATTGTTTTATTGGTATTCATGTTAGAGGCCTGTGGCGGCTCAATAACTGACACCAGGATCGGTCCGGTTGTCCATCCACTCGAAGAAGAAGAAGAAGATTAATAACTGGAGTAGAAAAAAGATTTATTTCTATTAAGCTAGAAAAATTAAATAGACACACAATAAAAGTATAATAGAATTGTTTTTTTCTAATTTCAAATTAGGTGTATACTTATCTTATCTCTACTGTTCTATGTACAGAATGTTCAAATAATCAAACTACATAATCATAAAAAATTCACACACATACCAGCACTTTAAACCTTCCCCATTCGTCCTCAATATCTTTCACTGCAACCATAAATTACTCAACCGTTGAAATTCAACGTTCTTTTATGCATTTTAATTTCATAAATAAACAGTGAAGACGCAAGCATCGAGCGGTGGAGATGCAAATCCATTGTTTGTAGTGCTTCAGGAAACCAGCTGTGCAAATATGTCGGTACAGAAATATGCAGGTTCGAATTATCGATGATCAATGTACGATGGAAATTATATTGAGGTATAAGATTTTACGTGCAACTGTTTGCAAAATTGAAATTCTAAAATTCGAGCAAATAATATGGGTTAAACGGACATGTTTCTTCGTCTTTTTTGCTTCAGTTTTATTATTATAGTTATAAATTAATGCGGTCACATATTTCGTAGCTGTTGCTATTCGAATGCATGAATGAAAAAGTCAAATTTAAGTTCATTCCAATTGAAAAAAATATATAAAGCCAGACGAGATTTAGGTTAATACGGACATAAGCTAACATTTATTATTACAATCCAGGTACGTACATGCGGAAAAAACACAAAAAAACAACTTTTTTTACCTAAACTCTACTGTCCCACAGCTGGACAAAGGTTTCCCCCACTTTCTCCAACCAATCACAAGCAACAACTACTTCAGTATATAATTACACCATTAATACAAATTCCTTCAGTTCCACAACATTGACGAGCTATACTGCAGTATTTCCTTGCACATTAAAGTAAATATAACTAGCGTATAGCGAAAACAAGCTGAGACTGAGACGCGTTGAGATGCAAATCTCATGTTTACAATGCATCAATGTGCAGCTGCGCCGAGCCAACGGCCGTAAACATGACGGTTAATTGTAACAAAATATACTTAGTTTACGTTATTTGTGTTATAATAACACATAATTTTACTGAATTGAACTAAAAAGGTAGTTATTTTGCGTTATTCGAGTAATAACAGATATTGTACAATATATTATATACTAGCAGTGTCCCACGGTTTTACCCGCGTTGTGCCCGTTTCCGTGGGTATTTCGATTTTTTTTATACATACTTCCATACCTTCCTACCTACCTTACCTTCTTACTACCTACTACATACCTTAAAAAAAACCACGTCAAAATCCGTGCAGTAGTATTTTAGCTTATCCCGAACAGACAGGCAAACTAACAGACAGACGCGGCCAGGGACTTTGTTTTATAATATGTAGTGATACCCGGAAAAATCACACACGGTTAATACGACTCAAAGTAAGCTCTAAGCTTGTATTATGGAATCTAACTCATTGATACTAGTACATATACATACACAAATACTTTATAAGAATATATAACTGACACCCAGACGTCGTCGCCAACAATTATGTATACAACTGAAATTAACATAACCAAAAAGGTTAACTATACTCGTATCAATGATTACGTTAACATTAAGGGGCATGAAACAAAAATAAGCGCCGATGTTCAGGCTTATTGATTATGCATATAAAACTTCATAAACATCGGTCAAGCCGTTTCGTTTCGTTTTCGTGCCAGGTGATGGTCATTGTACTTAGCAAACTATGAATCATCATCACCATAAGAATTTTTAGCCTTACAGCCACACCGTAACTCGGATGGTCCAGTATCTCTTTGTCTACTAGCATTGTGACACGAAAATTTTATATATAACTAGCTGCGCCCCGCGGTTTCACCCGCGTTGTACCCGTTCCCGCGGGAATTTCGGGATGAAAATAGACGTTGGCCGATTCTCAGACCTACTCAATATGCTCACAAAATTTCATGAGAATCGGTCGAGCCGTTTCGGAGGAGTACGCGAACGAACACTGTGACACGAGAATTTTATATATAAGATAAGCTATAATTATTACAAATAAAAGCCCTGTTAAGTTGTAACATAACATAGATTTAGTATTATCGGTCAAATATCAAGTAACTGGGCCACGTGGTCTCGATATAGAGTTGATAATAGATTTCTTAACCGACAGGCGATGTAAAAAGTGCATTATGTTCTGGTAATATTGATTACGTAATATTATAGTGTGGTTAATGATTGACGATGTTATTATTGAATATGAAAGCTTGTATAGAACTAACTAGTAACTACAATGTGTGTATATTGTTTCAACTAACTGGGTACTCAACAACTAACAGCCTCCGTGGTCTAGTGGTTTGAGCGCTCGGCTCACAATCCGGAGGTTCCGGGTTCGATTCCCGGTGGGGATATCTCACAAAAATCACTTTGTGAGACTGTCCTCAGTTTGGTTAGGGCATTGCAGGCTGAATCACCTGATTGCCCGAAAAGTAAGATGATTCCGTGCTTCGGAGGGCACGTTAAGCCGTCGGTCCCGGTAACTTTCTACGGATAGTAGTCGTTACATGAGCCATGTCAGAGGCCTTTGGCGGCTCCATAACTCTGACACCAGGATTGATCAGGTTGACCGTCCACTCGATAAGAAGAAGACTAACTAGGTTGTCCATTTGTCTATGTTAATATAGTAAAGCTGGAGAGTTTGTTTGTTTGAACGCGCTTATGTCAGAAACTACCAATCAGATTCGAATATTTTTTTTGTAATGGATAGCCACATTCAACGGAAAGATTATAGGCTATTTTTCATCCCGAAATTCCGACGGGAACGAGCATAAAGTGGGTAAAACCGCAAGGCGCTGCTAGTCAAAAAATGTGTCATATAAAGTATTCATAACTTATATGTAATAAGTATGGTAGTAAATTACTACTAGTAAAGGAGTCTCTCATATACAAACTCCTGTTATCAGATCTAATAAATCTCCAGAATTAATCTTCGTAATAAACAAAAGATTTAATTAACCCCAAAATCAGTTAATAAATTAAAACACTCCATTAATCCGTCCCTCAAATAAACCATGCTGAGGATTTTCTTACCAAAATAAACAAAACAGAACCGGCTCCCGATTAAATTATCAAAAGATTAACTTCACTAATATTATTAAAACACATTTCATGTAACCGTTCTTAATCACGGTTAACAAGATTTAAACTTGGCTACCCCTATCTTGAGAGGTTAACGAACTTCGCTTATCAAAGGTCATTGAACTTACCACGATATAGCAACACAAAACACTATACGAACACAAAAACACATGTAATTACTACGATATTGCTACAGTGCTACGGCTACGGCGTAGCGTCATTTGATCGTCCGCGTAGCGCGTGTCTTTGCCGCGTCTCGTAGCAAAACTGACGGTTCGTAGCCAACTATCGAACTTAGTGCGTCTATAATGTCAAGGTCGGATTTGTTTTGATAAGATTATCTGGTGATAATGCGTTTATTACAAGTTTTCGAGTGTTTCTGTGCTTAGTAGCTGGATATTGGTTGTTGAATACATTTTCGAGTACAGATATGTCACGTCATGTCAGTAATTTATATTAAAATATATTTTTACCCAACTGCGATAGAAGGAGGATTTTGTTTTTCGAGTGTATGTATGTTTGTCTATTTATTTGGCACGCCCTACAGCCCAAACGGCTGAACGTTTTTTGATACAGGTGTCGTTGGATTTGCTAAATTGTAGTAGTGATATAGGCTATCTATTATATTGATAGTGTATATTGGTACTACAATACGAATATATTGACGTACTTTAATTAGTTTATTGCAAAGAACCTAGCTACTTTTAAGAAATAAAGATTTGAGTGACTTCATTATGTTTGCTTTTGGTTCTACTTAAGTTTGAGACCAATTCACTACACACTTATAGTAACAAAATGTATATATAACTGTCCTCAAGTTCGTTAAAAGAAGCATCTCAGGACATTGTAACTGGCAATTATAATTCGACCCTCAAGCGGAGAGTGTTACGAACGACGCCGGGTAAAGTGCCTAGTCACGCGTCTTCAATAAATTACAATAAAAATTACCCGAGAAATGAGAAGACTTAAACGGAATAGGGATGGGAAGGGAGTCTTGTTTCGAGACTGTATTGTTTTCTTCTTTACAATAGATTTATGCAGTTTGCATTTTTCTAGTGCATGCTTATGTTTAATGAAGTGATTGGTTTACATATTGGGAGTAATCTTGAAACCTTTCTAACACCAGTATTTAAAAAAACACCATTTATTAAATCACATATATATTTTAAATATTAATTCCATCTTCTCAAGTTCTGAAAACCAGCGCTATACTGAGACCTCGGCCTCTGTACAGCATCACCTGAGACGTCCCCTATTGTTGCATTATTTTTTTATATTTTGTATTTTTATTTTCTTGTAATTGTGGCAATAAATGATAATGTTATTTTATAATAGTTATTTATTTATTTCGTGCCAAACACATCTGAATTATTTTTATCCAATAATACTTTTAAGACAAATTTAAGATCAAATATAAATACTTCAAGTTTCGTCACCAAGTCATACCCCATCACTAAACGTCTCCAAGAAAAAATTAACAGGTGAACTCGGAGGTAATGAGGAAACTTGGGAAATGCCGAAGGATCGCCAATTTAGATATTCAAATGGTGTTCCGTACATTTTGTAGGTGTTTTGTGTATCTACCCTCAAAGGGAGATGGGAGTAAATAGCTTAGCAAAATGGAACTTTTACCTTATTTTGTTAGCGATTTTTTTTCGCTAAATGTTATTGGATTGGGTGAGATTTATTTCCATTGTTTCTGTTTATATTTGAGTAGGTAGAGTTTATTGTGGTGTAACCGATTTTGATTCTTTTCTTATTTTTTCGGAAGAATTGTAAAAAAAGTAATAGTTTTTGTTTACAATTTATATTTTTACTAAAACAGGTTTTACTTTTCATAAATATACTACTGTTCTAATTATAATATTATTCAAACGAAAATTAGAACAAAAGATCAAAAATAGTACAACAAAATTAAAAAATAAAACATTTCTCAAAAATACTACAATATAAAATCCTTAAAATATAACAAATTGAATGTAACGAATCCGAAACAAGTTTAATTCCGTCGCCAGTCAAGTCTGCTTAACTCCATTTAACTAAGTACAAATGTAGTAAGTTCGTGTTATGTGCTGGAACTAGCAAATTGCTCTTAAGTTAAACATTTCGGCGCAACTCAGTTGGCTTGTCACAAAAACTTAGTGACTCGAGTTACTGCCTCCCGGTAAGTGCTTTTGGGGTACCTATTCTGTAAGCAATACGTGTTATAAATGACATTTGAAATGAAAATTAGTTTTAGTATTTGAACAAGTTAATGTGATGGATTGCATATGCAATATCGAATGCCGATTATTCGAAAATCAAATGATCGAACACTATTCATCGAAAATTTAAATCATCGATAGCAAAATGTCAAAAATATCGATATATTCCACTTTGCCCCCAATTCCAAAATCACATTAACGTCTTACAATAGATCCTTTATTTGAAAATATACATTTCATTTCTTATGCACATTTCAAGGTTATAAACCAAGGTTATCAAAGAACCGTTTCAAATGATATCTTTATAAAACCGTCTTTATATCGCACGAGTTCATAATAGGAACCGGTCTAATGAAACGTTATTTAGTTACGTAAAGGTGTTTATACAAAAGTGTTGTCACTAATAGCTGTTAAATTTCGTTACTTTGTTTAGAATAAGCATTTGTTACATTCGTTCATACTGTAGCGCTCGTGGCGTAGTTTGACCAAGCGATGTCAGTACATTGCGATTGTCAAGCAACGTGCAGCTCGGCCTCTACTTGGATGGGTGGCCGATAGTGGCATTTCTATCTGAGCGCTATCGTGTTTCGGAGGGCACGTTAAGCAGTCGGTCCCGGTTGTTTCAATCGGTAGACCATGTCGGAGGCCTTTAGGCGGTCTAAAAACTCTGACACCAGGGTTAGCCATTAACCTACTCGAAATCAATGAATACTTTTATTAAACATTGGTTTAAAAACAAAATTAACATTACGTTAAATAAATCTAACACTTTTAATTAAAAATCATTATTTAACTAACACGACTGTAATTATTTAACCACTTTAAATATTAAAATCTCAATATTAGAAAACAAAACAATATTTAAAAAATGTAAAGTAGAACCAAAGGCGTTGAAAACTTCCTTAATTTCAAATTCAGTTTAAAATGAGTCAGTAAATAGCACAAACGTTTGCTAAGAGTTGGACCATAAACAAATTTAGATGAGCTCCGCTCTATAAACACTCAATAAATCTATGGTCGCCACAAATCATGGTTACACACAAAGTGGAGGAGATATGACGGCGGTGCTGCATATTGGGCTCGAGCACACGACTTTCACCATTGGGTTTGGATACTTTGAATATTATTTTACTTATCTAGTCTACACTGATATCTACAATAAAAGCTAATGAATTAAGTGGCTAACCAAAACTTTTATCATACATATGAAGTTATTATGTTAAACTTTTCCTTGCAGTATAGGATACCCGTGTATAGGATATCGGGAATATCGGGTATCTTGTAATCTAAGTCTATTCCATGTCGGCCAAAATTCATGAAAATGATTTCAATTGAGATAAGTTATATATTTTCTACATACGAAACACATAAGTCAATGTTAATGATCAAGTTCAGTTTCAGATGTTAACTATTTAAGTAACCATTTATCTAACAAAAAAAAGTAATGCTGAACTCTCATTCAACGTAGAAAGCAAATCTCGAACACCCCATCTTATTACACACTTAATTTACCAGTGTTATAACAACATTTTTCGAATACAACAGCCCACTCAATGTGTTATTGCCTAAACAAAAACACGATTGTGTTGCATCGTGCGTAAATTTTCATTTGTACCGACGGAACCCGCCGGCCCGCCGACAATATTTCATAATTCCACCATTGAACTCTAAAATATTTCCGATGCTTCCGTGAATTACAGCGGCCTGTATCATAGATCACAGAGTAACCGTTATTTATTGAAAAAGTTCGTGCATTTATGTGGGAAACAAAGACTTTAAATATATTGTTCAACATATGACAAGTTGAGGTCAGTTTTAGTTGGTATTGCGTGTTGAAATGGCGTATTTGTTATTAATATTGTAATAAAAAACTTTCAGCTGTTTTATTAAATAACGATTGAATACTATGACTGTTTTCAGCCTATATCGTCCCACAGCTGGGCAAAACGCTTCCAACCTTCTATGTCCTCTCTTGATTTAACTATTGTATAACAGTTTAATCCTATAACAGTTAAATCTGTTGCTAGATATTGCTTGAGTGTTCTATACCATACTAGCACTACCCCGCGGGCTTACTTGCATTGTACCCGTCCCTGTAGACAAATTGGAATGAATTGTAGTCACGAACCTTCCTCTTGAATAAGTCTGTACCTATTTTGGTGAAAATTCAATGAAAATCCAGACAGTTTTTGAGAAAATCGATTACATACAGACAGCTTTTCGGGACTTTGTTATATAACATGCACAGATACTAGTATTATTTTTTAAATTATACCATGAGTATTCTATCTTTATCTTGAACGTAAACTTTAATGGCCATATTAATAAACGCGTACTAACAACATTCTAGCTATCCAATGCTTTGTCACTTTCTGACATACGCAATTTTCCGAACAGCAAAAGAGATAGAGAATAAGGCGGTATATAAAAATACATGTTTTCTTTATACCAAATCATGTTTTAATACTCTTTCAACATTCGCTACTAATTCGTGCTGCTTTTAACTGTATTTCGAATTAAAATTCAAAGTACGTACCATCAACGTAACTCGATCGAAACAGTACATAAACTGAACATCCACAATCCATAAAAACCACCGAGTAATCTGTTTAAAACGTTGCTAAAACATACATTTATAGAGGCCTCCGCAGATTCCTAGACGCAGTTCCGTCGTAAAAGGAAATTCCTCGGTCATAAACATTAGCATACTTTGTAAGGGTAAACGTGGTTTTATTGCTTATCCGTATAAAAACGTGTGAGACTACAAACTTGGCGAATACCAACAAATAACACTCGTTATTACCGTTTTGGGGTACATTCGGATGCGGAATCATTTATTCAATTTAGGTTCCAAAAGGGATACTTTTAAACAAATTAATGTTACAGCAGCTTTTACACTACTAGTCTCGTGTATTTGTTTTTCTTATACTCGTATATACAAGTTACATATTTTTCATATAGTACTAGCAGCGCCCCGCGGTTTTACCCGCGTTGTGCCCGTTCCCGTGGGAATTCCGGGAATTTTTTTACATAAAAACCTTCCTCTTGAATCACTCTACCTATTACAAAAAACCGCATCAAAATCCGTTGCGTAATTTTAAAGATTTAAGCATACAGACAGACAAACAGTGTGACAGACACGAAAAAGAGACGACTTTATATTATACTATTTAGTGATTTCGCCCCTACATTATGACTTCTTTCTAAGATAGTGATATTCTTCGTAGTTCTAAACATATAAGTCTGCCTATAATCAGCATCAACAAAAAACTAAGTTTCTTACTTTCAATGCCTTCAGAACACTGTACTTCAAGCATCTACGTTTCAAAATGACATTACATAAAACAAACATAAAAAGGCGTCACCTTGCTCATATAATTTTCATCAAATTTAAAGGCTTTTTTCACCAGACTAGACGGTACAAGTTAGGCAGCACACGTGTTATATCGTTCAATGATCGTAAAAAGAGTTTGCGAACCCATTAGCTCGGTTATGGGTTGTAAAAACAATGTTACAGACGACCTGATATGTTTTACAACTTTAGAGATAAAAATGTTGATAAGTCAGAGGCGTAGAGCTTAGGTACAAACTTGACGTAGCCTTAGATACGTTAATATGTTCTGGTCCTGGTTGTTCCAATCTTCTTCTTCTTCATCGAGTGGATGGTCAACCGGACCAATCCTGGTGTCAGAGTTATTGAGCCGCCAAAGGCCTCTGACATGGCTCGTGTAACGACTACTATCCGTAGAAAGTAACGTGCCCTCCGAAGCACGGAATCATCTTACTTTTCGGGCAATCAGGTGATTCAGCCTGCAATCAACCAAACTGAGGACAGTCTCACAAAGTGATTTTTGTGAGATATCCCCACCGGTAATCGAACCCGGAATCTCCGGATCGTGAGCCGGGCGCTCAAACTACAAGACCACGGAGGCTGTTTCAATCGTTTGACCATGTTGAGGACATTGAGGCGGCCTTAAAACTCCGATGCCACGAACTAACTAATCTACTGAGACTTACTTTATTTAGATTAGGTTGTGGCATATGGTTATGGCATATGTAAAGCTTGATTTTCGAGAGGCGAGTTAATTATACATAGTAGTATAGTACTTCTGTATATAGAGGCAAGTTAATAGAAGTAAAACCTTGTGTTAATATACAGGGTGGGTCTTTTAAATTGGTCTGTATTGGCACGCCTGAAACTACAAGAGGTAGCAATACATTTTCTTAGGGCCGACCCTGCGTTAAGCGCACGCACACCGCGGTTCCATACAAAAGTGAACCGTCGCGGGTGCACGCGACGTGCGCACGCACACCGCGGTTCCATACAAAAGTGAACCGTCGCGGGTGCACGCGACGTGCGCACGCTTAACGTAGTGTTGACCCTTAGGAATCACGTTAGTCTACCACCGAAGGCATAACATATCGACCGATTAAAAAGAACCATCTTGTATATAAAAATATCTCAAAAAATAAACCGTGCTATATTTTGAAGTCCATTAGAAGCAGTCAGATAAAAATAATTTAAGTCTCAAAGCAAATAGGCAGGACATTTCAAAGTAATAAAATAAAACGTTTGAAAAGGTAAGATATTTTCAAAGTCACTTAGAAACGTGAAATGTTAAAAGGAAACATCGTTCAGAGTTTGATCACCGGCCAAATGTAATCCCGGTGTGGTGATTTCACTATCTTGGCACGGATTCTTAAAATGTCCCCGCCGATGTTAAACTGTGGTTGATGGTACCTTTACTTTACTATTGAAAATTTATGCTATCTAGTAGCTTCGACGCAAAGATGACTTGCATTTGTGCCTGATTTATATATAAAGCTGAAGAGATATTTTTTTTTGTCTTTTTTTGTATCTTTGATCGTGATCTCTAGGAATTACCAGTCCGATTTGAATGATTCTTCTTGTATCAGATAACCACATTAACCTGGAAAAAGATTTATTGGTGTTTTAATACGGGAAAGCGAATTACGCAATTCTCTATTTCGTGGTTTTGGACCTATAACGTAAAAATAAAGGTGTTGTGAGTTTGACCGCTATGTGAGTCCGGGTGCATGTGGCATCGTAAATCCAGTACGTTACTTACACGGGGAGTACCTTAGCCAACATTAATAATAATAAAACGATATTAAATTATTTAAAATGCCATTAAATTTAAAAAAAAGTCTTTCAAGATATAAGAACAGCTATTCTACTTTCTCTAAAGTCTCTAAACATCAACAGACTAACAAACCTGCTGACAACCACTAACAAACCTGAAACCCAACCAAACCACAACACGTACAATACATTAACAAAGTTAGGTGCAGTGCAGACAAATCATTGTAACATAGACGTCACTATAGGTTACAATAATACGTTCTGGTCAAGGGTTACAATGTCCGTCGTCAGAACCTTAAAGTGCAGTTGTCATTGCAACTAGGACGGTTGTAACATTGTAATGTTGTAACGTCACGTGTGTACGGATCTTTATCTTGGACCATCTTCACACGTTTTATGACATGTTTGTCCGAATTGGACACACTGTAGTGAAATTAAAATATCGTTTTGAGACTAAGTTAGTTTAACTTTCTGTGACTGGAGTTAATATTGACTGTTTAAAGTATGTACCTGCTCGTATTATTAAGTTGGAAAATCTCCGAAAAATTTATTAGAACTTGCAGCTTGTAAATTTGATCAAATTTAGCAAGTGTTTTCTTTTAATAGAAGTTTTACTGGTTAATTTATAAAATTCTAGCAGCGCCCCGCGGTTTTACCCGCGTTGTGCTCGTTCCCGTTTAAATTTCGGGATGAAAAATAGCCTATAAATCTACCGTTGAATGTGGCTATCCATTACAAAAATAATTATCCAAATCGGGTTGGCAGTTTCGAAATAAGCGCGAAAAAAAACAATCTCTTTTGCTTTATTATACTAGTACCTATAGATATGTATTCTTCTCGATAGACAAATAGTACAAAACCCAATGTATCCTCATTCATCCTTTCCATTTTCCAGTTGTTAAAATTCCACTACAAAACGTAAATATTCCTGTTACAATCTTAAAAATTCACACTATAAATTGCCTTTCCAAACGTTATATCTCATAAATTCTCATCAACTGTCCGTCTGTATGTACGAGGCGACCACTTTTATCGTTCATCCTACGGAGTCAGTGATATATGGCGTTTACAATGTCGTATTTATCCGACGAATATACATTAAATGAACATTTAACTTAGGTCTCTCGCGTTGGTATTGCGGTGTAACATCATACAATTTAAGGTTATTATTTTAAGGTGTGTTTTAAGTGTATATGAGTAGTTTGTGTCGTTGTAACTCTCGACATTGCTTGTGCCATTCGACACTGACACTGAAGACAAACATCTCTGAGACACATAACATTGACACTAATGTGACTCTTGGGACACTTGACCCTGACACTAGTGACACTCGACCTTCCATTCTCGACACTAGACACTACCACCTTGACCAACCTTACACTAACCTTTTTCTTAGCGTGTCCAGGCAGCCCAGTAATGTAGAACTTACTGATGTATCCTACATTTAAGTCCCACAAACAACCATAACTGAAACTTTCAATCCTGTAATGAAATCCCAATACCTTCGCAACTGAATTCTTTATTACATTTAATTTAAAACCATTGAACAAAATAAAAACTAAAATGTTTGCAATTCAGGAGGCAATAAACGTTACAGATTGCATCGACAGCAACAGTTGTTGAACATCCGTTCGCGAAACATACAATTGTTTAAACAACGCCGCATAAAAATGGGTGCACGATTTGCTTGCTGCCAGAATTTTTGGAGACATACGTTGGAGAATTACGGATTTTAACGGTTAAGTTTGGGTTATTCTTTCACCGTATAGGCATGTTTTGAGAATAGACTTGGAAACGATCTTGCGGTTTCAAATAATAAGATTTTAAGTCAGTGACAGATCGTATAGGCCGTTTAACACATCTACTCCCACTTTACTAGTAAATAAGAACTTCTTTGTAAGGAGGCTTACCTCGTTTTTTTCATTACGGGATATCATATCACCAAAGTTTCCGTTTTTAAACGACAAACGACTAAATTCAAACTCACACTATTAACACTCAGTATAACGAAATGATGTTTCATTAATTACTACGAGTATACCGCGTATAATTTAATAAATAGTAGTATGTACTTTACATACACAATAATACATTTTGACAAGCCCGTTGGCACAGTGGCAGTGAGAGCGCTTACTGTGTCGGGGGTTGCGGGTTCGATTCCCGCCCGGAGTCAACAATATGTGCAGACATAGTTGTTGGCGACGACGTCTGGATGTCAATTATATATTATTATAAAGTATTTGTGTATGTATATGTAGTAGTATCAGTTAATTAGATTCCATAACACAAGCTTAGAGCTTACTTTGGGTCTAATTAACCGTGTGTGAATTTGTCCAGGTATATTTATTTATACATATTTCGAACGAATCGCTTATGGTCAAGAGAAGACTAGTACGAGCTGCGGGTATTGTCTGCATTTGTGACGAACTTTCAAACTAGTACCGTACTTCGGAAGGCACGTTAGACAATCGGTCCCGGTTATTTCAATCTTTAGACTATGTCAGAGGCCTTGATGCGGTCTAAACACTCCGACAGACGACTCCAGGGTTGGCCACTGACCTAAACGAAATTAATGATGAATAGATATTCAGTTCGCGACACACTTCACTCATAATATCCGATTTTTTTTTATCAAATTCATTTATTAACGTCGTTATTATTTTATTTAGTTAAAAGCACAAGTTTAAAGATATTTAAACACGTACATTCTAATTACAAACTAACATTACGTATACGAGCTTTCTTTTAAAGTTATTTAATATAAAAAGTTCAAAATATTGATCCGTATATTTCCAAAAGTTTGGCGGCTGGCTTACATTACGGTGGTCAACGTAAAAACTAGCCGTTAATTAAAACGGGCCGCGCCAAGAAACTGTCAATATCTTGTGACACTAAATTATTGTCGGCAGACTTTTGGCAGGTAGTTCCAATTATACTTTGTTCTTTATATTTTCCAGCCTTTGTTTCAGATTAAAAATGAGGTTTGGAAATCAGATTTGGAAATGGAATTGAAGTTAGAATTCGATTATTACTAGCCGCACCCCGCGGTTTACCCGCGTTGCACCCGTTACCGTGGGAATATCGGAAATTTTTATACATATTCCTCGTGAATAACTCTATCTATTTAAAAAAATGGCGTCGAAATCCGTGCAGTAGTATTTGAGTTTATCGCGAACAGACAAACAGACAGACGCGGACGGGGACTTTGTTATATAATACTAGCTGCGCCCCGCGGTTTCACCCGCGTTGTACCCGTTCCCGCGGGAATTTCGGGATGAAAAATAGATGTTGGCCGATTCTCAGACCTACTCAATATGCTCACAAAATTTCATGAGAATCGGTCGAGCCGTTTCGGAGGAGTACGCGAACGAACACTGTGACACGAGAATTTTATATATAAGATGTAGTGATGTGTGATGTCGTAACGGAGATTATAATCAACTTAGTAACGGTCATACGGGAAGCCACGCTGCAGTGACAGCGATGGAGAGACGAGAACTAACTAACCATTTTTAAAGAATATTAAATATTAACTTTTACCAAATAATTGAGTTACTTACCGTGCTTCGGAGGGCACGTTGAATTGTCGGTCCCGGTTGTATAAATCGTGAAACCGTGTCGGAGGCCTTGAGGCGGTCTAAAAACTCCGATACCAGGGTTGGCCACTAAGTTACTCGAACCAACTTACTTAACACTATAATCTTATGTTCTTCGTCAAAAATGCAATTCTTCCCTATACAATATGTTTAATAAATAGATTAAGCAAAAATATGTCACATAACTTTCGTACCACAACACATTAAGGTACTTTCATAATATGATGATGATGACTACCATAGTCAATAAACATAGTAATAATAATAAACACTAGTCAGAGATTCTTGATACCACATCGCACAAGCTAATACAAGCCGAAATGTTGTGTCAATGTCGCCCCCGGCGCTGCGGTGCCATTACGGCACGTCCCCTGACCGCGATAAATGTACCAGGTTCGATTCCCGGATTAATTGCGTGTACAACAACCTAATCGGTTTAAGGTTACATGTGGTTCTGGATGGATGGGCTCTGTTCGGAGTAGTGTACAGTGTTCTTTATTTTGGTAATTAGTGATGTTGGTAAGGCTGTTTAGTGTGTTAGGTACTTTAGCACATTCTTTAGTGAATGGTTGGTTCAGATTTAGTTCTTCTAAACAAGTTAGGAAGTAAGTATGTAAGATTAGAGGGACTAAATTGATATGAAGTATGTAAATTATTAAAACTAAAATGTATAATTGTGTAAAGCTTTGTACGTCTTATTTGACTTGTTTGAATGTCTATTAAATACATTTAGAGTAGGTTAGATTTCCAAATTTTGGCACTAAGCTAATCCGTTTAAATTTTGGTTTAAATGCAGTAATGAGATAAAAAGACTTAACGCCACTGTTTGTAAAAAAACAATGACTGTATGTAATTTTTTTTTTCGATATTGTATCTATACAAAATGGCCTCTTTGCACGCCGAAGAACAAGATTACTTAAACCTTCAACAAAAATATATAATTCACGAAATGTTGTATACGGGATTATTATTAAAATCTCAAGTCCTGACTGCAGCACAGAAGTTTCAGGATTTCAGGCCCACGATTTTGAAAACACAAACACGTTTTACAATCAATTTTATCACATCACACAAAATAGTTACTTACACCAAAGAGAATTTATTCACTAAAAACTTGGTGTATATAGGTACTATGCAAATGTAAAATGCGATAAAAAACAATATTTCAAATAACTTTTTAAAAATCGAATAGAAAAATGAACACTACAAACAAGATCGTTAGTTATTTTTCCAAACTAAGAATAAAAAACTTTCCGCCATGATTTTTCAGGAATATTTTTATTTTAAACGTTAGTTATTTGAGGATATTCCAAAAACTACCAATTTTATTCGTTACCAACACGAGTATAGGCGCGCAAATTGTTCACAGCGCGCCACTTGTCCAAACTATTCACTTGACAATTTATGTCATGTACTTTTTCGTTTTGTTTAAATATTTTTTATTGTAAGTCTTCTCGTAAAATCCTTGTTAGGTACATACCCTGTTTCTTTTATTATAAAAAAAATCACAGAGTATTATTGACAGAGTGTTTTTTTTACCTATGTTGCCAAAGGACTTGATTCCAGCGCACTAAACTTGTTTCAGAGTATATTCTTAATTCAAATTTCACCGGTGCGACCACGGAATTATAATTCAGTCTTATTTTAGTACCAAAATACTAAAACTAATTAATTTAATAAAACCAAGTGTTTCTCATAAAACAAATGCCCGCATATTTTTCATTTACGAAGCAACGTAAGATATCTTTTAAAATCCCATAAAAATGCAAAGGCGGTTGGCGGGCATTATAAATATTTTTAACGTTCATATTTAATTAAGAGAAGCGAGATTGCGTTGCGTGATACTAATAGCAAATGAGAATAAATTTGTTTAATAAAATAACTCTTTTTTACTTTTTTTAGTAAGTGTGTTAAAATATAAAAAAAATAATTAATATCCGTAATAAATTGGAGCGGAAGGCTAATTTCTAACATTTGTTAATAAAACTTTTTTGTTCTTAATGTTGAGTGAATTTGTTTGTTAATTAACAAGAATCACTTAAAAAAATTCTTTTTTCATGATTTTTTTTTAATTAATATTCATACTGGGCTACAAATGACTGAAGAAAATAATAAAATACGTACTGGCAATAAAAAAGTAAATGTTTGAAACTCTATTTATAAAACAAATTTGAATTTCGAATCTATTCCATGCCATACATGCACATGGACACGATTAAAAATGGCGCTTGTCCTCTATTCGTCAACACCCTCATATTACAGTAAAAGAGAAAAATATCACAAAGTCCGTACGTTTTGCGGGAAACGGTCCCTAAATATGTTAAGGACGCTTCTAGACGTACTTTACATCTTGAGAATCTGAGGGCTTTGTGCTAGAGTGCACGGAAAATAATGATTTTCTTACATTTTAACGTGTAAAATATAGAATGTGAATGTGAGTGAATGGAAATGGATGATTGAATAGAAATAAATGAGTGAATGAAAAGAATGAGTGAATGAAAAATTATATTTGTAATTCTCTTTGAAAAAAAACAGTAAGATAGTTTCATGTTTATAATCCAAACAGAAGGCTACTTTTACTAATACTAAAAATCTAATAAGTAAGTATTGATAAAGCATAAAAATGTCTGAAAACCCAAGTTACTACATTTTATACCTAAATTAAAATATATCACTTTAAGATAATCCCTTTTATTAACCGACATAAAAAATTAGGAGATTCTCCGCAATTCGTTTGATACTAACCTGGTGCCATATCTTGCATAAAAATTACATACACATCAAAACAATTTCAACGCTCAAAACCAAACAAATGTAATACAAATTCAGAAACAAGTACCATTATTTAAATTCACAAACATAAACAACGTACGAATAATTTTGAATGAACAGACAAGATAAAGGTGCATGTGAGGTGTCGCAAACCAAATTATTAGGAAAACCTCCATATATCTCGGTATTTCTCACAAAAATCGCCTTTATGGCTTTGGAGTAAGGGGTATAATCGTGTAGCGAGATTAAATGCAATAGCCGAGTCTATCTCAGGGAGGCTATAAGTCTTTGTTTCGTATAAACGCGAGACAGAAAACGGGTCTTGTTTCGAAAGATTTCACACGATACTGGTTTTAGGGGAAAACTATTGGTTTCAGATGGTTCTAGTCAATGGTGAATAATGATCTATGAGTATCCATAACCATACATTTGTATCCGAATTCAAAATTAGAAGGCTTTCAAGTGGTGTGTATTGTCTATATTTATTACTAGCAGCGCCCCGCGGTTATAATTAAGTTGTGCCCGTTCCCGTGGGAATTTCGGGAATTTTTTTACATATAAACCTTTCTTTTGAATCACTCTATCTATTTAAAAAAACCGGGTCAAAATCCGTTGCGTAGTTATAAAGATCTAAACATACGTAGGGACAGACAGTGGAAAGCGACTTTGTTTTATGCTATGTAGTGATACCAAGGTAATATTAGCATATGGAAGAAAGTCTAGTCTAGGAGGAATTGTCTCATGTTTATCTAAAATGAAAATAGTGATATAAAGGTTCTTATCAAAATCTAGTTTGGTTTTTCGCTTTAGGCTCGCACTCAGTTTTTATACGGGTTTTTATCTTCCAAAGAGGTTTTGTTCAAAATAAGAAGAAGTTCAGTTTTTTAAGATAAGAACAAGTTGCCAGCACTGCAACGTTCCGTAAAGTTTTATTTTAAAATATTTTAAAATAAGAACAAGATCGAATAAAATACAATCACCTAATCCCAGTTGTATGTACGGTTGGAAACAAAAGGCTTCTGAGAGAAACGATTTAATCTAATATATAAAATTCTCGTGTCACGGGGTGCGTAATTGAACTCCTCTGAAACGGCTAGACCGATTCTCATGAAATTTTGTGTATATATCGGGTAGGCCTGAGAATCGGACAACATTTATTTTTCATCCCGAAATTCCCGCAGGAACGGGTACCGTGGTTGAACTCCTTTGAAATAGCTCGACCGATTCTCATGAAATTTTGTGTGCATATCGGGTAGGTCTGAGAATCGGACAACATCTATTTTTCATCCCGAAATTCCCGCGCGAACGGGTACAACGCGGGTGAAACCGCGGGGTGCAGCTAGTATAACTATACAATTTTAGATTTCATATTTAGATATTTATATAGTTGATCGTACGACTAATATTGTTTTAGAAATACTTTCAATTCTCATTGTATATTTTTATACCATACTTACATTACTCACGCTGATGCATCCCTGATGCAATAGGTACAACGATGACGACCAAAATGCGCCAAAATGATATGACATGTATTATATTAGATTCAGTGAGTCTATTAATGAAAATTTTATAGACTCTGAAGCAAGTATCTACCCCTCACCTCTCTAAATAGTGGTCGAACTGCACGTTGCTTAACATTGCGTTATTATAATGATGAGTACACATTGATTAATTAAACTTACGTACCTAAATATCCTGTTTTAATAATGATAATAATAGCCCGCAGGGCAGCTTGTGGCGAGCTGTTGGTGAGTAGCGACACCACGGGCGATTCCCGAGTGCCTCAGAGAGTCGGTCAGGGCCCTCGTCTCCGGCGAGCCTTCCCCGGTCGGAGTGGACCCCAAGGGGGCCCGCAGGACTCTCGGCTCTGGCTTGCCTTCACCGGCCGGCCAGAGGGGGGTCGTTAGAGGCACAGTCGATGTCGGCTGTGTGATCCGGGGGTGGAAGTGTTAAAGGGCATAACGCCGCGAGTAACGTTTAGAGAAAGCGCAGCACACCTCTCTACACCCCCGAGTCGCCCACACCGATGTTGCCCCCTTGCCGTCTTTACGTCGGCTGTTTTGGGCGGCCCATCTAGTGGGCGGCAAGCCACGGCCTGCCGCCGATAACTTGTTTACCACATGTTATGGTAGGTGCCGACCTCTCTGCAATAACTCAATTCTAATCCATCCAAACTTCATTCCCATAGCCCATTCTTATTTCTTTAATTTCCTGCAATAGTCCCTACTTCTGCAGGTATGCCCGGATGCGTTGTACTGACGTGTTCGGGAGTGTGTCCCTGCAGTTGTAATCCATTACATTAAACTCTCCAAAGGGCCTCTACGAGTTGGTTCTGTATCCCCTCGCATGCCTCTCAAAAAGACCGGGCTTGTCCCGTGACTCCAGGGAGAAACACTATAATAATAGAATTAACACACATATATATCACTTTAGCCATGACTTTAATATTTATTTACAATGATAATAATAATACATACATACTTTTTCTGCTAACTGTACCTATAACCTTACTATAACAGTAACAATATTGCACAAGCACAGCATTAGTTTGATATAGACCATAGAGACACCCAGAGTAAACATAAAACTATGTTTGAATATCATTGTAGAAGGAGAAATCTCTATGCGCATTGGTGCAGCTTTTGTTCAATAGCTTTTTTTCAACCGAATACGCGATTGGTAAGGAATGGTTTAGTGACTAAACTAAAAAACTAAACTTTAGTCTATGATGACCAAAGATATCTCCGTTGTTTATGACACAAATTCGAATACCTATGTATTCTTTCGGTAGGTATACGAAGGATTTTCAAGTCTTATTTTTAATCGATAAAAACCATCTAGTCGGTTTACGGCTCTAATTTTTCCTAAGTATATTATAACTACTAGCAGCGTCCACGGTTTTCGACGTGCCCGTTCTCATGGGAATTTCGTATACAAAATAGCCTATAAGCTTCCCTTGAATGAGGCTATCCATAACAAAAAGAATTATTAAAATCGATTGTAGCTTTTAAGATTAATGTGTTCAAACAAACAAAAAACTAACTCCTCAACTTTATTGTGTCAGTATAGATTTATTTTTCCTATCACATCACAAGTACGAGTACATACAAAAGTCCTTGCATACAATCAAAAATAATTAGCCAACTATAATAGAGTAACTAATAATAATGATTGGTTGGTGTCAAACACGCAGTAAATATTTAAACTACGTTTACGGATACACTTCGCTTATTTTACATTTTTTTCTGACGTTTAGGTTAGGTTTAAAGATCTTTATTCTCATAAAACATACAGTTCAATTAAAATGAGATACAGATAACAATATAATAAATATTTGTAATACACCTCTGGTGCTTAGGGTTAGTAACATAGGTAAAAGTAATGATATTAATAAAATTTATATAAACTAAAGTGTTAGTTAAATATGGTTAATAAGTACATGGCTCGCTCCTGAACTACCCTACAGTTTGGCAACGTTTCGACCCCTTTACAGGAGTCGTGCTCACAGAAGACGTCTTTACGTTATTATGCGTCTGTATAAAGAAGAAAAAGTATTTCGTTCTTCCGTTCTTCAACTTATGTAAGTACTCGTACATATTACGTTGTAGTACCCAGTTATGTAAGCTTATAATAACTTAAAAGCCCAACAGCTATAGTTTAATTTTAATTAGAAGGAACTCGAGACATGGGAGGACGAGACTACAAACTCTACTGCATGTATTTGTGCGTTTATTTTTCAATTACTGTGTGGTACAAGTGATAGGCAAACGTTTACCGCCTTACTCATAATGGCTTTATAACTAAATCACTGTTTTAAAGTGTTTTGTTCCTATTACTCTTTGGGTAATAGCGTATGTCGGAAAGGGACAAAACATTCGATTAATATAATGCTGCTAATAAGCGTTTGTGAATGGTTCTCATCAGCAAACTAGAGTCTTTTGCCAATGGCAAAGATCCTCTGTAAGCTCTCTCGCTTAAAATGAAAGTTAGATTTTTTTAAACTAAATAAATAAAACGTAAAAAAATTAAGAATCTCATTAGTATCATTTATATCAATGTTTTTTGTTTCTTTCGGATCAAGACCCGCAATATGGACCTATTACAAAAAATACTTAAGTACCTGAATCATTCATTAAAATCCATTCGACCAACATGTCGATAGAACACCCCAGTCCCTAAGACGCGGACCGTTGTGGAGTCTAATTCATCAATCACAGCGCATTGAGATTGTCAAACGGATTGACGCTGTCAAAATCATTTCGTAATGTGATTGGTCAGTTTAGTTCCGCACAGCTCCACTCCGCACCAATAAAAACGCACCTTTTTACTTTTATACTGTTACTAGCTGCGCCCCGCGGTTTCATCCGCGTTGTACCCGTTCCCGCGGGAATTTCGGGATGAAAAATAGATGTTGTCCGATCTCAGCCTACCCGATATGTACACAAAATTTCATCAAAATCGGTCAAGCCGTTTCGGAGGAGTATGGCAACGAAAACTGTGACACGAGAATTTTATATATTAGAAGTACTAATACATAAAAGCTTACATTTTGTACCAAGCCTTGTTAAGCAGACACCTCTCTATTAACTTACCTACGAGTACGTCGTACAAACATGTTAATAACACCTAATAACACGCATCTACGTACACTAACGCTGCAAGTCTAGTTTAATGTAGGTATTAGGTATAACTTAATACTAGAAAAGCGCCTTTGCTTTATTTTAGGCAGTCTGAGTAGGTACTTATGTCGTAAAAAATATTTAGAAATAAGAAAAAAATGCTAAGCTATATCAGGAAATAAAAAAATGAGTAAAATAAAAGAATGAAAATCTGTACTTAGACACCTAGTGCTCGATTAAACCTAAAAACAATTCTTCTTCATCGAGTGGATGGTCAACCTGACCAATCATGCTGTCGGAGCTATTGAGCCGCCAAAGGCTTCTGACATGGCTCAAAAACAATTAAAAGGTATCAACAACACTTAGTAAGCATCTATCTAACCAGCCACCCATATAACTACCACATGAGTTAACCGTTGCTTACCATGCAACCCATCAAAGTAGATATATCCCAGCTACATAACTGCAAGATCACAGTGACTAATTAAAGGCAAGTCTGTAAAGTTTCGTGTATTAATCAACCCGTCATCTGTCAGGGAGTCCATTAGTATCCTAGTCGGGACAAAAGAGTTGGCTACACAATCAATATGATCGCGTACTGTAAAATGTTCGTGGGGAGTGTGGCTATGGGTTTATTTCATGTGGGATTTTAATAAGTTTTCAATGGTAGGTTAGGTGGGAGATCGCGAAGACAAGCATATAACTGAAGACAAAGGCTTTCTCTTCGTTTTATCTATACTTTTTGTACAAGTATCATTTCACATTAATAAAATAAAATAACACTAATTTATTGCTTTATTACTAAACATAAGTTATTTTTCCAAATCTATAAAAAAATTCGACTTAGTTAAAAATAGTCATAAATAGGCAAAATCTGAATAATGATGATCAGCTATACCTTAAAGACTTCCTACAGATAATGCCAAAACATATCGATGCTTGTACACCACCGAAATTGTCCCACAACAAGCCCAAAACATGCTAACCTCAATTTAGTGTCATCTTCAAGCAAGGTTTGATAGATGAGCCGTACTTTGTCTCCTCAGACACTTGCGGCATGCTCGGTTAGCTGTCTGTCGTACGAAACCGCCAAATGAGTTGTATGACTTCATATTGTCATATAAAAGTTGATATTATAAAATAAATATGAGTAAAAATTTTACAAAACTAAAGTAAGTTTTTGGTCAAACAGTGAAATTGCCGGGTGCGGTTATTACAATCGTTAGACCATGTCAGAGGCCTTCAGGCGGTCTAACTCAGACACCAGTTGAACTAAAAACCTCGTTATCTTTAACCTCGGTCAAGCTGACGTCAAGTGTCAAATCATCCAGTTTTAAAACACTTCTCAGATATAGCCACTATCGACTGCCCATCTCAAGCTGAAAAAGGGGAGTTTGACAGTGATGAATCTCCGCTGGAAATGTGCTTCAACCTTTAACATGAAGGACAGTACTACTATACTTTCCATAATGTGACATGGCCGAGGGCCGCCATTTATATCATATTGAAAACTAATCAAATTACCACAGTATAATATCAGATATTAGTACTTAAAAAAGTAAAGTTTTTTGTCACTCACAGCGCAGTTTAACTAAGCGATGTTTACTCATTGATTTTGTTAAGTAACGTGCAGCTCCTTACTTGGATGGGTGGCCGATAGTCTATTTAGTATTTCTGAGCGATACCGTGCTTCGGAGGGCAGGTTAAATTATTGGTCCTGGTTATTCTAATCGACAGACCATGTTGGAGGCCTTGAGGCGGTCCACTAGGGTTGGCCATTAACCTACTCGAAACTTACTTTACTTTCTCAGTATTTTGTATATATAGTATATATAGTACCCCGTAGTACATACACAACTACATTTTGTACGTCCTATTGTTCACACTGCTTTATATGTTTCACCTCAAAAGATTTACAAACAATTTATTTATTCATGAATTTCAGACGTAACAAAGGAGATATAACCCTAAAAAATTCTTTACATAACGGTCACGAAATTTCATTGCGGGCGTCTATTGTTTACGATGATATCGGTTCACAGTTGATATTGAGAACAGGGACGTATTGAGGAAGGGGTGAAAGGGGCCAAGAAATGACGGAGAGAAAATGGCTAAGCCATTTAGGCTTATTCTAATAAGTAGATTCCTAATTCAGGAATGCGTGGGGATATTAACTATATAAAAAATTAGCTTATTTAAATAAGCAGTCCATGTTAAGAAGACTAGTCATAAGAATTATGATAGCAAAATTTTAGCACGATGTTAAACTATGTTTGACTATGCGGTGTTAGTTCATTGGGATATTTCTGCAACGTGCTTTACTTGGATGGGTAGCCGATAGCGGCATTTCTATCAGAGCGCTACCGTGCTTCTGAGGGCACGTTAACACATTCACTGCCGACGACTCGCCTGGCGAGTCGACTTAAATTTCGTTCATGTGCCGGCGACTCGCCTGGCGAGTCCATGTTTTCCGCCAATATAATATTGGTGGCACCTCAGAAGGAATTAAGGAAATAATAGTGGCAGTGAATGTGTTAAACAGTTACAGCCTTATTCATGAACTTTCTCTAACTAAAACACTGTTAGCAAGTGTTTTGTCTCTTTTGCTCTTTGGAAAATAGCGTATGTCAGAAAGGGACAAACCATTTGATAAGTAAAATGCTGCTAGTAACCGTTCATGAATAAGGCCTTTAATTACTGTTGTTTCAATTAAATCGCTGAACTATGTCGGTCTTTAAACGTTCTTAAAACTCCGACACCAGGATTGGCCACTAACCTTTTCGAACCTATGTTTTTAGCTAAGGTTTCAGTCCACTCTGTACAAAATAAAACTCATTTATTTGATGGATATCGAACATCTCCTCTCGTCATAACAATCTAAGATAGTTTAAGAGACGACAATAACATTGACCACCATAACTGACTGATCTTCGTCATGACAAAACATCTCTTCACATACTAAATCCGGCCCTGTCCAGTTATCGAGTAAAGGATAGGTACCTCCTATAAATACTACATAAATATTCACCCTTAGTACGAGGGACAATAAGACCCGTAGTCGTAAAAATACAATAAAACACACCTGCGCTGGTTGCGTTTCGAACATCGTGTGTTATGTGCGAATTATATACTTTACGGCAGATATTTTGAGTTCTTTTTACAGAACGTAAAATACTGCACGTGTTATGTTATAACGTAGAGCCGGTGATACTGCATAACCTCCTCAGTCATTGTTAAAAAAGTAAATTAAGTAAGTAATAAGCCTATAATGTCCCACTGTTGGGCAAAGGTCTCTCATCTCACTGAAGATACCAGTACAGTGAGGAGGATTACAGCGTAATCACCTCGCTTGCCTAATGCGGGTTGGTGATCTCAAACCCGAGCCATGTTTGAAAAGTAGGAAACATGTTTTCGCTCGACCCGGGAATTGAACCAGAGACTTCAGTCTCTATTTTATCTATCACTAGCTGCGCCCCGCGGTTTCACCCGCGTTGTACCCGTTCCCGCGGGAATTTCGGGATGAAAAATAGACGTTGGCCGATTCTCAGACCTACTCAATATGCTCACAAAATTTCATGAGAATCGGTCGAGCCGTTTCGGAGGAGTACGCGAACGAACACTGTGACACGAGAATTTTATATATAAGATAAAACACAGGAGTATACTTCTCACCAAACCATTGAAAACGGATGAAAATATAGGACGTTATACATACGGGTTAGATGATGGGTGTGCGACAAGCGGATAGAACCGTGAGCGTAAGCGAAGTAATAATGAAAATATGTCAATGCAAGTGACAAAATAAAATCACTGGTTCAGTTTAATACATAATGAACTATGTAATACAAATATTAATAACAATTGAGTAATAAATTGAAATAATAATTAAATTACAACTAAAAGGAGCCAATTCGCCAACACACTGGTGGCTGTTTAAACACACATTATATTAGAATAGATTAAGTAATAGAAATCGCGTGAAAAATTAATATTATGGACTGGAATTAGGCCAGCCAGGAATGTTTCTTCAATCTATCAAGCCCGTTGGCACAGTGGCATGTGAAAGCGGTTACTGTGTCGGGGGTAGCGGGTTCGATTCAACGGAGTACCAATATGTACAGACATAGTTGTTGGCGACGACGTCTGTATGTTAATTATATATTCATAAAAAGGTATTTATGTATGTATTCCATAATACAAGCTTAGAGCTTAGTTCGGGCCTAATAAACCATGTGTGAATTTGTTCTGTAAATATTATATTCAAGTACAATTCAAATATGAAATTGCTACTTTTAAAGACAAAACCTAAAATATTTTGTAACAAATTACGAACTAAAAATAATAATTTCAGAAAACAAGAGCTAATAAAATACTGACATATTATTAAAACGACACAATTATTTATACAAAAACTTACAAAATTACAAAATTGAAACATTTTAATGATCCATAGTATAATACATACATACCATGTACATTGAGAAGCATTGAATAACACAATTAGGTAAATTCATGATGGAAGATAAATCTATTTGTAATTGAATAAAAAATAGACTTAGAATATTTGAAATCATTATATATTTCTAAACAAAGGTATAACAATAATTAATAGCGAATGTGATGTGTTTTATTATTTAATATTATAATTTTACTGTCGCACTCAGAGTCGTCATTATTCGTCCATATTTTTCATGCATTACATGTCAATGTCACTCATTAAATCTCTACTAAGGAAGCATTTGACGCTTCGATCAACAATACACAACTAGATATCGGGTCACGTACAAAATCAAAGCTAAATACTGTCCGCGTGGATGACGTGTGACAGCTTATTTTGTTTACTACCGAACTGAAAAAAGTTTTAAAACATTTCAAAGTTCAACCTATTTACAACTATGACACCTAGCAATAAAGTAGCAAATCTTATGAATAAAATAAATAAGTAAGAATAACGCCTCACTTTTCAAATGAGGCGTTATTCACACAGACGTATTTTTTGCGCCGACCCGACATCTAGTTGTGTATTGTTGGTCGAGGATTTGACGTCTCTGAGTGTGGTTGTTTGTTTTTTTAGTTGTCTCTGAGAGCAGCAGTTAGACGAAGTTATGTTGTAATTAGTTGTTTGTGGAAGTGAAAAAAACTTCTTTAGTTACGCTGAGAACTATATTTTGTGACAAGCATAGACTTAAGTCCTTAGCACTAATCTCAAAAAACTATTGACCGATTTGCATGCGGTTTTTAACAGACATGATTTTAAGGCAGGAATTTAAGAGTTAACATTATATATAACCTTTATCCTGATGAACCTTATTGAATCTATTATATTAACCGATGTGAAACAAAGGCGGTTCGGACATGACATACTAAATATTTCACATTGATTGGTGGAATATTTAAAATTGGAATGCTGTGTCAATGTGTCACCAATCAACTTACAGTATTTATCGTATCGTGTCTTGTCACCTTATCACATGCATTATGCTATCACTACTGTCACATCACAAATTTTGTAGATGGGTGGCCGATAGTGGTATTTCTACCTGAGCGCTACCGTGCTTCAGAGGCACGTTAAATTGTCGGTCCCGTTGTTACAATCAGTAGACCATGTCGGTGGCCTTTGGGCGGTCTAAAAACTCCGACAGGGTTGGCCACTAATCTACTCGAAATTACTTATTGGTGACACTACTGTGTCACATATTTCTTTATCACAATATGACTAATACCATGTCCAGTAATTTTGTTGTCATTTCTGTCACAAAGTTTCTGAAACCATATTCTTCTCAGTAGCAGTAAAGTGTAGTACAGCTGCTATAGCATTCAGCATGTGTTTCCTTCCATCGTAGTCACCCGACATGAGGTATGAAATCACCACGTTTTTAAGGTATTCAAGGTTTGCACCTTCACGAGACTGTGTACGGCGTAGCCTGAAAAAGAAACGATGATATATGAGGAAAATACAATTTAGAAACACTCCGAATCTTGAAGGTATTTGGGAATTAAAGTCAGATATAAGTTCAGATGAAAAAACTGTGGCAAAATTCCTTAATGAAAAAAACAGATGAAAAACTTGACCCTAAATACGATATTGCGATTTCTCAAAAACTAACATAGTGTGATTCAAGAGCTTATGACTACTTTTCACGGGTACAACGCGGGTAAACCGCGGGCAGTGCTAGTATTAGACAAATTACTATATCTAGGTTATTGTAATTACCTGTCTATTTCTTCTTTCAACGTCCTCACAACCTCTTTGTACCGCTCTTTTTCAATGGTCGCGTCTCGTTGGCAGTCCCTAAAAAAAACATATCATTAAAGGAAACGACATTCTAAAAGTTTCTTAAACAACATCTAAAAATGTATTTTTTTTAATGGGCAACGCTGTACTTATGTACCTATTCTTTCAAATCAAATAAAAAAAATGCACGTAAATTTGTCGATCCAAGTTATTTTTTTTTCGATAGACCAAGTGGGAGGCCTTTAGGCGTTCTAAAAACTGAGAAACCAGGGTTGGCCTCATATACAAGAACATACTTCTCGACACCCTCAGAAACGGAAGTCTAAAAAAATAATCATAAGTGTGAGGCCTGACGAGTGTAAAATTGTGAGACGTGAATCGCGTAATTTCTGCTCAGTAGCAATTCACAACACATTTTGCGTTGCCATGTGGCAAAACATGCTGCATTCGGTTTCATACAAAAGTATGAAACCGAATGCAGCATATTATACGCGACCCACAACTCGTCCTCAATAATTACGCCCGTTTGGCTTCACCCTAACTGATATTTCAATCCATACCTGTATTGTCCTTCTAGAATGTGTTTCTCCTTCCTCAGTTGCGTAATGTCGAGGTCCTTTCTGGCCAACTCGTGCGCATAGTGCAACATATGCGGCGGTGCCGTTACGTCCTGTACATTTTTAACATTACCATTTGAAAAAGTACTTTAAAACATCAAGATAAAGTTACGAAAAGTTTAAGTTAAAGTTTCCATTTCAAACTATGTATGTTGAAGGATACAAATTGCTTTTATTTTACATATATTTTATTGGAACCGTGGACGAAGACAGTCTTCTGTGACCACAGTTCCTGTAAAGGAGCCCAAAAGTCAGATATAAATGTAAATTAAAAGCGTAGTGTATCGGTAAGCGTAGTTTCAATAGAAAATTAGTAGTGGTCACTTACACTTGAGAAACCAGAACTTTAACGTTCATAGTCCCAACCAATGAAATGCAAAATTAAAAAATTGAATTTTCGATCTTCTTCTTCATCGAGTGGATGGCTAACCTGACCAATCCTGGTGTCAGAGTTATTGAGCCGCCAAAGGCCTCTGACATGGCTCAAGTAACGACTACTATCCGTAGAAAGTAACCGGGACCGACGGCTTAACGTGCCCTCCGAAGCACGGGGAATTTTCGATAACGGAAATATATTAAAAAAACTTCAAATTGTGTCACTTCGATTGCACAATAGCATGTCCAAAGATCAGAGAAAGACCATCCAATCGATTCTCTTTTAAGTTACAATATATCTATCTCCCAATATATCTACATATAATAATATCATAAAGAGTCACCATTGAGTTTGTTTTTGTTCGAGCTAATCTCGAGCTAGTCCGATTTCAATAATTATTTTTGTAACAAATAGTCATATTCAACGGGAAGGTTATAGGATATTTGTCATCCCGAAATTTTCATGTGAAAAGGCACAACGCGGTTAAAACCACGGAGCGGTTATAGTCTCTAGATAAGTTTCAAATGGGGAAAATGATATAGATAAATACTAGCTGCACCCCGCGGTGTTACCCGCGTTGTACCCGTTCCCACAGGAATTTCGTGATAAAAGGTATCCCATATGTTATTCTGATGCATAACCGACATTACTGTAAAGTTTCATCCAAATCCGTTCAGTAGTTTTTGCGTGAAAGAGCAACAAACATACATCCATACATCCATACATAATATACTCTATTTCTTTTGGATTGGCACAAAATGTGAACCAATGTCGTTAATTTTCCAGCCGAAGACGATTGCTCTTGAAGAGGTAAAAGGTTTAGAGATAGGGTAAGAATTAAATAAAATCACTAAACCTTTTTCCTCTTCAGAAGCAATCGTCTTCGGCTGGAAAATTGACGTCATTGGTCCACATTTTGTGCCAATCCAAAAGAAATAGATTATACATACATTCATCCATCCTCACAAACTTTCACATTTCTAATATTAATAGGATAGGATTAGTAGGATAGGAAGTAGGGTAGTAGGATGACCATACCGCCAACAGTCCCTGCGTGTCCTTCCAGCCGTCCTCCGCGCTGACTCGCCTGGCCCGCTCGTTCCTCGCCCGTATGTAGTTGTCGGTCTCCTCCAATAACGCCGAGTACCGGTCGCGTTGGGTCACAACCTGCTTCTCAAGGCTTTGGACGCGAGTTTTGAGGTCTGACGTCACTTCTTTGTGGAATTCTTGCTCGTTTTTCAGCTTCTGTAAGGGTTAAAACAAAAATGATATATTGAACAAAAATAGGGCATTCGCGGCGTTGATTGAAAACTATAGGGTTTTTTAAATCTATATAATTATATAAAAATCAATCATGGCTCGTTAGTTTCGCTAAAACTCGCGAACGGCTGGACCGATTTAGTTGATTCTGGTTTAGAAATAATTGTCGTAATCCAGGGAAGGTTCAAACGGTAAACAGAGACGGAATAAATGCGGGTGAAACTGCGGGGCACAGCTAGTACTAAATATAAATGACCTAACGATAAAATAGTATAGATAAATAGTAACTATAAATGCTAACTATCTATCCAGCAAATTGTTGCTTATTACTCACAATGAAATAACACCGCTCAGTAAAATAACCCAAGACAATGTAATAGCGATACAAATGGGCTGAAGTAATCAATCAAAGTAAAGAAAACCAAATACTATGTGTACTAAAATAAATACGAAAACTGGCCAACAAAGAGACTTTAGAAAATCTAAGAAAATAAAGATATTTTGTTTTAACTAGCGCCATCTATTGAGGGCGTGTGAAATCGTGACAAACAGCAACTTTTATGATTTAAAACAAACAATTACCTCCTCATACAACTTCAAAGCATCAACTTTATCCTGTTTTTCTTCTTCCAACATAATCATATAAGTTTCCAACTTATCCTTTAAAACAACTATCTCTGTCGTCAAGCTATCTATCTCACTCTTGACTTCGTCTCCATTGCTATTTGATTTGGCATTTTGAGCCTTATACAGTTCGAAATCAGTCTTCAATTTCTCATATTCTTCTTTGCACTTCAAATGTATGTTTTCATAGCCGTCTACGCAGAAAACTGTGGTGATGTCTATGGGTGAGCCTTGTTTATCGTTTTCAGAGATAAGCTCTTTTTTCAGAAGGTGTATTTTGTCTATAAGTGTTAGCAGATATTCGCTGTCTGCCAATTTTTCGTTGTCTGTTTCGCTCTTTGTTGGTAGTTCTTCTTGTTCTTCTGTGAACAAAAAAAAATTAAATGCAATGACAAATGTTTGTTATAATCTATCACTATCCCACTATTAATATAAGTTATAGAAAAAAAACAGAAAACTCTGTTATGGTTTCACGCCTAAACTACTTAACCGATTTTGATGAAATTAGATACAGAACAAGGAAGCTGCGGCTTAAACCGTTAGCAACAGCTAGTATTCATTAAAAAATGTCAATAATTCTTTCACATCCATTTTGTGTAGTCATAGATGCACATTCGTAGTTATTGATACACTGGCTTAAATACAAATCTATTAAAAATCTAAACAACTTTATCGGCGAAAGATACTCGTACATATCCTCTATAGCAACTATACCATCTCATATCATAAAAGCTTAGAACTTAGTTTGGGTCTAATTAACCGTGTGTGACTGTATTCTAGGCATACGCGTAGAATGAAGATTTCACCCGAAGTGAAGAAGAGAAGAGGGTTAGTAAATAAATACTTATTTACTAACCCACCCTCTCTTCACTTCGGGTGAAAGGTTAGCGAGTACCTAGGGTTTCTAAGTCCTAAAAGGTACCCCAACGCAAAATTTGTGGCTCTGACTGACTGACTGTGACTCTTAAGCTGGGTATTCATTTGAGGCAGCTTCGGGCCGAGCGGCTGCCTCGGCCCGAGGCAGATCTAGTGGAGACCGTGCCGCGAGTTGAGGCTTGCCGCGACTTGAACCAAACGAGGCGGCCGCGCAGCGAGCCAAATCGTGTCGGTAAATGGCCATGCTCAAAGACGCCTCAGTGTGAGGCGTGCGTTAAGTGGAGACGGAGGTACGTGTGCTCGGCACGCAGCAAAATGGATACTGAGAAATGTATCGAATTAATTAAGTTATATGAAAACCACCGACATTTGTGGGATCCAACTTCACCGCATCATTATAATAAACAATTGAAAGAAGATTCTTGGAAAATAATAAGCAAGGAAATGAAACTACCCATTACCGAAGTAAAAAAAAAATTACTTCGCTTTGCGAAACGATGTATTTTTTTTTCCAATTATTGGTTCAAGCTTGATACATAAATCTTCAAAGGTTTCAGAGTTCATTCTGGTAAAATTTTTAATAGTTTCTTCTACGCCTTCAAAGGTCATATCTCACAACAATTGTTTTGCATGAACATTTCGCTGACGATATATTTCCTTAATCCACCATCGATGTTTCCGTTTCTTATGTTGCTTCCTTTTGTAGTGACTAATTACTACTAATGCTGCAGCGACTTTACGTGCGTCAACCATGGTGGTTAATGAGGAATTGAGAAAATCGTGGCTCGGGTTGAGGCTTGCCGCTCGATACGATATTATGTGTGCTCAAGTGGAGACGCATGTACTTTCCGAAGCCCGCGGCACGCTCAGGATGAGGCAGCTCGCTACGAGGCTGCGCAAATGGATACCCAGCTTTATAGTTCTTGAGATTTCGTAATTAATCAGTGAGTGGTATTTCGATTTTATAGATATAGACTAGCTGCGCCCCGCGGTTTCACCCGCGTTGTACCCGTTCCCGCGGAAATTTCGGGATGAAAAATAGATGTTGTCCGATTCTCAGACCTACCCGATATGCACACAAAATTTCATGAGAATCGGTCGAGCCGTTTCAGACCAGTTCAACCACGGTACCCGTTCCCGCGGGAATTTCGGGATGAAAAATAGATGTTGTCCGATTCTCAGGCCTACCCGATATGTACACAAAATTTCATGAGAATCGGTCGAGCCGTTTCAGAGCAGTTCAACCACGGTACCCGTTCCCGCGGGAATTTCGGGATGAAAAATAAATGTTGTCCGATTCTCAGGCCTACCCGATATGTACACAAAATTTCATGAGAATCGGTCAAGCCGTTTCGGAGGAGTACGGGAACGAACATTGTGACACGAGAATTTTATATATAAGATTTACCTTCATCACTCTTCTCTACGAATCCTCCAATGATTTTCCCGTTCAGCGACTCCCTCAGTCTGTCAATAGTCTTCTGATCTCTTCTTCTTCTCAAGTCATATCGACCGACAGTCTCCGAAAGCTCTGCTAGTTTGCTTTCGAGCAAATACACTCGTTCTTCTTGACGAGCACATGCTTTACGTGCTTGCTCTTCTGCTCTTTTTGCCTTTATTTGCTCCTGTAAAAGAGAAAAGAAGAATTTAAATATCTTAATGTTAAATAACACCACTATCGGCCACCCATCCAAGTAGGGGTTGAGCTGCACGTTGCTTAACATTCACAATGAACTAACATCGCTTAGTCAAACTACGCCACGCGCGCTTCAAATGTAGTTTATGTAGTTAATGTAAGTAAGCAACTTGAGCGAGCAAAACTGGTGCTGTTTATTGTAAGCGAACATCGGTTCCGATTATTTTTGTTTTCAAAGAAATGTTTGCTCAGAGCACTAAGTTCTGTGAACACCATTTAATTCGATGTGAGGCTCACACCTTTGTTATAAAAACAGCAAAATAAGCTCATTGCTGAAATATGCGTCTTTCGACTTTTTATAGTAAACACAGCGTTTTTATAAAAACTGAAATAAAGTACGGCTTTACGGCGGGAATACACTTTTGTGTTGTTGCTAACCTCTCTAATAGCGACAGAATGCGACTGCTCCAACAGCTGCAGTTTCTGCTGCAGTCTGACCAGCAAGGCTGGAGTCTCACTGGTCCTGGCCTCAGCTCTCTGGAGACGACGCTGCGCCGCGGCTAGCGATCCGTTCAGGTCACGCACTCGCTTCTCTAGCTCGGCTTGGGATGCTGCAATTGTATATTGATAATTATTGTACCATGGTTTTACCGAAGACTTTTGACTTTATAACATTTTTATTCAACTTGACCTGTCTGTTTAATAGTGTGGAACAATTCTTGCAACTAAATTTACCAAAAAAGATTTTTTGGTTTTATTCATTTTGACAAGCCCGTTGGCACAGTGGCAGTAAGAGCGCTTACTGTGTCGGGGGTTGCGGGTTCGATTCCCGCCCGGACCGACTAGTCAATAATATGTGTAGACATAGTTGTTGCCGACGACGTCAGGGTGTCAATTATATATTCTTATAAAGTATTTGTGTATATGTATAAGTAGTAGTATCAGTTAATTAGATTCCATAACACAAGCTTAGAGCTTACTTTGGGTCTAATTAACAGTGTGTGAATTTGTCCAGGTATATTTATTAAGTATTATTATTTATTTATTTATAATTTTAGGCCTTTAGGCTGTCGGCAAGGCTAAGGTTTAGTTAAATCTGGCTAAAGGCGGACGCACACTTATTTGAGCCAGAGTCGATGACAACGAATGTCCGAATTCGTCGGAAATTCGCATGACGTCATCAAATTTGGCGCGACTTGTACTTTCGACTCGACCGACGCGCTCGCATTCTATCGGTTGCCTTTGAAGATTCATACTCAAAGTCGGTTGCGTACTACAAACCAACGTGCGAGTACTAGGTACTCTTTCTATAGACGCGGTCGGTTGTTTCGGTGCGAATATGTATGCGAGGCCTCCTTGACTTAAATCCGGTGCGTTCAGCTTAAGTAATTTACTGTACTTATTACTTACTTTGCGATTCTGAAGTATGTTGTACGTTATCTTCCAATTTCTCTTTAATTTTTCTCTCACTGTTTAATTTTAAATGTAACTCTCTGAAAAAGTTAAGAAATAAAATATAAATGACAGATTAATAACTAATATGGTGTCACTGGTGGTAACCCTTTAAATTTTAAGCAACAAACCGATTGAAAAGTACGTTTTAATGAGAACTATTTTTTATTCATTTAAAATGAGTCCATTCTGTATGCATACTCTTTTAATTACCGAAATAATTTTCGTAATCTCAATATGTACCTGGATCATCTATACTCAAGTCAGTTCAAAAAAAACTTGAGAGGTGTCAAGGGACACCCGGATGGAACGAAGTTTATTTATTATCAACAAAAATAATCGTCGCGACACCACACTGTTCAATGCGAAATAGAAAGACGAAACGAAAATATCTAGCTTGCTTTCTATAAGAGAGAGAGAGAGAGAGACTGAGAGTCTGTCCCTCTCTGGCGTGCGCAAGTTTTTCTATCTGTCTCTCTCGCGCATGTTTCTCTGTCTGTCTCTCTCTGGCGTGCGCAAGTTTCTCTGTCTGTCCCTCTCTGGCCTAAAAAATGTCGTTACCATTTTTTCCGTCTAGCCCCCTTTCGCAACGCGCGATAAGGAACTTCGTTCCAATATAATTATTTTTACAAAAAATTCATCTCACTTTATCATAGCCGCATGATCTGCCCTCTCATTCTCTCGCTCCTGTATCTCATATGCTATCTTTGCTTTGTAGTTGTTGATTTCAGCTAAATGTTGCTGTACCAATGTTTTTGATTCTTCTCTCAACGCTGCTATTGTGTTCTCATACTGTAAATAAAAAACAATTACAAGTTATAAAGAGAAAGACAATGTTATGAAGAGGTAGAATTTGTAAGTTTGTTTGTTTGTTTGTATGTTCAAGGTGATCACAGGAATTATCAGTCTGATTTGAATAATTATTTTTGTAATAGACAGCCACATTCAAAGGGAAGGTTATAGGCTATTTTTCATCCCGAAATTCCCACGGGAACGTGTACAACGCGGGTAAAACCGCGGGGCGCTGCTAGTGTTATACAATATTGTAGCGTATGGTTGTGGTCAACATGTTCCCGCCACCATACGCAAAATGGGTGCATTTTAGCAAAAGAAGCAGCCCACAGTAACAATTTATGAAATGTATTCTATTTATACTACGGAAATTTGATCAGTTTCCGCCTCGGGTGGCAATAGCTAAAGCTGACAATAGACTAATATAAATAAATTCATTCAATTAATTTCAATAGGATGACACCATCAACTACAGCAGCAGATGTTACCCAAGCTACACCTCTGATCCAGAAAAAAAACCTGTATTAGCCTGTAATGTCCCACTGCTGGACAAAGGCCTCTCATCTCACTGATGATATCAGTACAGTGAGGAGGATTAGGCACAGTCACCAAGGTTGCCAAAATATGCAGTTTGATGATCTCAAACCCAAGCCTTGTTTAAAAAGCATGAAACATGTTTTTGCTTGACCCGGGATCTCTGATGCATAGATCACATAAAAACAAACTCTTCTCTTTACCTTGTCTCTGGTAACTTTTTTGTCAGCTTGAAACGCTTCTTCCATGCGAGCTTTCTCAGCAGACAATGTAGATAGAGATACTGTCAGGGCTGCCACTGAGTCAGGTGAAGCTAAAGGAAAACATAAAATAATCATTAAATTAATTTTAAGACTGTAGAAACTGACTGTACTAATTTGTGGTCTGAATCCAATACCAGAACAATGTAAATGACTTTAATGACTTAAATGGCTTTAACAGAATAGCTGAGCTTTAGGGTTCTATCCAAACTGAACCTGTTGAATATTTGAGATGAGTGTCATACAACCAGATAATCCAGAAGATTGGTTATCGTCATGTATCAAAAGAATTTTTAAATCTGACTAGTATTTCCAGAGATGCACGTCCAAAAACAAACAAAAATATATTTTTTAATTTTATTATAATAGAAGTTAGGTATGAATTGTATCTTTAGAACACATACCTTCCTCAGATGAACTCTCAGTCTTATTTAAAGCTTTCAGGCTAATTTCTAAGGCTTCTTTTTCCTTGACCAAGCCCTTATATGCAGCCACGACATCTGAAATCATATATTTTGAAACATTAGAAAGCAGAATCAAGTACTTTTTAAAACAAATAATTCTAAGCCATTTAAATGAAATAGAGTAAGTTAAAGTAACTTACCTCTAAGACGTCCTTCGTAACGTTTAATTTGGTCTGCTTGTTTAGTTATAGTAGAAATAAGTTCTTGTTTTGATAAAGATTCCATATTGCTTCGAGTTCACTGGACTTTCAACACAAATTAATTGCCAAATAAAGATACTACACACCTTAGACTAAATACTAATTACATGGTACGTAAGAGATAATCAAAATAAACTAAATATATGTATAAAGACTTGATTTTTATTAAATTGCAACGAATAATAACACAAAATATTTTTACATGAACTATCACACACAGCTGTTCAATTCATTTATATTTTTTGACTTTGACATTAGGTAGGTTGCAATGCGTTGGCATTCATTTGGCATTTGTGACGGCATGAATTGGTCACAGATTGTTACATCAGTTTACCATTTGTTATTGAGCTTTAACATGAAGGTTTCAAAAAGTTAAGTAACCAATATATTATCAATTTATCACACAGTAAGGCCCATCGCAGACGACAGACTATCCGTGACGCACTTTTTAGTCTGTGAAAATAGAACCTATGTAATTATATGCAGTAACGCACACGACGCGCAAAAATCCGCGACAATCCGCGACCGAATTTTTGTGCGCCGCAGACTCGATCGCACAAAAAGTCTGTCGTCTGCGATGGGCCTAAAAAAAATGTATCTTATTTTATTATTAGTAATTTATCCTGTAATATGCAAAGGACTCTCATCGATATCAATGAATGAGAAGGTTAGACATTAAGACCAAGCGTGCCAACTACTATTTGGTTGAAGGAATAAACAGAGCAATAATTTTATTTCAGTCCATGAAATAAAAAATATTCCTATGGTAAATTTCAAAGAGACTACAAACGTAGGTAGGTATTTTAGTATATATTTACTTATCTTAGTTATATAATACTATTACCTTACTAAATTTAGCCAAATGGTACCTAAATTATTTTATTAAATCAGTATAAAGGTGTGATATAGGTAAGTAGGCACCCAACAGTAGGTAATGTAATAAATAAAATAACCTCGTATAATAGGTACTTAGAACGAAATAGATATTAAGTACTTACATTAGTTACGTACCTATCTAGAAAAAAGTAAAATATAAATGAGTCCTTTCGTTGCAGGTTCATAAACCAACATTTACAGGAATCTTATTTATTTAGGTACCTACCTACATCGGTGAAGTGAGAGAATTGTTGAAGTACATACCTATGTAAAATGTATCTTATTTTCGAACTCACTTATGGATAAATACCTAAGTAGGTACCTAGTTTCAACTTCCTCCCTACGTTTACCTTGCTATCTACAATATTTTAAATAGGCACATGCCTAGTAAAGCCACCTATTTCAGTTTTAATACAACAACCATACAGAAAAGTTACTATCATGTTAGTTAGTTCTAGTTCATAATCATAACCCGCAATAATTACAGGCATGTTGCTTTTTTCGAACGTATAAAATACCCACCCCTCACACATGCGATAAAAATCTATATTTTGCAATAATAATACTAACCTACACTGTCACTGGCTGGCGAGCACTCTATCGATCCGATTTATTTTAGGGTGGCGCGCGCTGAGGGTTGCTCACGGCTTTGTGTCTAAGAGGGAAGAGAAACTTTCCGATCGCAATTCGGACATTTAAAAAAGCATTTTAAAGATTATCCCAACGTAGAACTTACGTAATAAGTATTTGAAATCCTCTTTAAAATCTTATTTCCTCAATAAAAAGGAACCACCCTGCTACGCAATGGCCAATCGAAGTACATTGACCCCAAAGGTACAATGACCTTTGCAACGCGCCGTATGGGGTAAAATGTATTTCACCCCATCCGTTCCGATCTAATTATTTAGGGTTGTTAATTATTTTGGTTGCTTAGGTTAACAGTGAAGATTTGGAAGCAATAATAGAATTCAATGCTGCTTCAGAAATGTTTGTCACATGTTTTGTACATAGATTTGGTACAGTCACGTACGAAATCGATTACAAGCTACGAAAAGAAAGGTCTTTACTTCTCTATTGTCTAAATAGGGGTGAAATATTACATGAGTAAAATAAAACAGTGTTTTAAATATTATTGCTAAGTTCAATATTTATTTTCTATGAATATTCCCTACGTCAGATTACATTCGTTGACATTATTTCAAAAATTAAATGTAAGTAAGCCAAACGCTTTGTCATACATTATCGGCGATTTGTACTCTTTCTTATAATTCTAGCTACATCCTAGGCCAAAACCTTACAATACCCAAACCTGCCCAATACAAACAAAAAATAAATGAACCAAATGTATGGTTTAAAATATAAATAAACACTAAATTAGAGAAAAAAAAATGTTAGTCTTTTTAATAAACAGAAACTATTCTAAACAAAAACATACCGTGACAATAAAATATTAAACACAAAATACTTATTGAAAACAAAACTTTAAATAGGACAGGCCCCCGATTCGGCCATTTTAACGATAACACAAATTACGAACAATATTATTATGTGTAAGCTTCAACACAACAAATCGTCAACAATTTATGAAAACATCAACTGTGCTACATTTGATTGGACGAAAATCGAAGCCCAGTATTTATGTAAATCTCGCTAATGTCTGCTTTTATGTGCTAGCAGGTTAAAATACAAACAACAACCATGTTTTATTAAAATCACGCCGAATCGGGGGACAGGTGTGATACCGATACCAATTTCTCTATTAATCGGTGGAGATGCAAGCGTATATGTTTGAAGGACGACACAACATACATAGATCTATATTATATTATCATTCTGTTGCCCTAAACTCTTTCTATTGTGCGTTAATGTTCGAGAATTGTATCGCAGCAGTAAATATTATAGCCTCTATGCTGTAGTAACATGAAATTCACCATCTTGTGGCACCGTAAAGGGCACTCGATTGTTTCAAGGAAACTATCCAGCACTCTTAAGACTTAGAATGTAAAGCAGACATCGAGATAACGCGCCATGAGGCAAGAGTTGAGTATCATCGCCACACTTATATAACGATTATTACTTTATGCTTATTGTAAGAAGTTTAAAACTTGTGAAGGCCATATTTAAACAGATGTAAGAAGCAGCTTAATTATTTTTTTTTCGTCAATATCTCATAATATTTAGAATATTTTAACTATATAATTATTATAGGTACAAATTGGTGTTACTCCTTTGCATCTTTCCCAAAATTCTAGGACATACACGCACAAGAGATGGAAATTATTTTAAATTATAGGTAATATTTATTACTCAGAGGTAATAGCTACCTTTGACTAGTTCTGATACACACCATAACAATGTATTGTGTGTTTATGGACAATGTTATCTTAAGTTAACCGAACACCACTCAAAAATAAATAAAATCCTTAACTAGAATTAAATTAGAGAACACAAATAAATTTTAAATACTTATGTGATAGGTACTTAAAATTTTAATGTTGCGCAAAATAACTGACTAGTTTCGCATAGTTAAGTACTTTAAATAAATAAAATTAATGTTTACACATTTATCCTTATAATAATTAAACAAAATTATACTTAAAATGCATTGTACAAGCCCTTACTCTTGAGAATATCTCGCCTCTTTTTTTATATCATGTTAATTATGATATGCATTTATCTATGAATAATTTAACTTATTACTGAAAAATACTATAGTGAATATTTGGAAATTACAAATCATTAGATAAAGGTAAGTATGTTGTAGTGAGTAAATTTATCCAACTAATACAACTTACGCTAATGCACAATATATTAAATATAAACATCAAAATGAAATTCTATAATCCCTATGATGATTATGACAATAAATTATGTTTACAATGAATTTTAAATTTACTTAAATTTAATAATAAATAGTGATTATATGATCAAATTAATTAGAGAGACAATATCATGATGTGAAAGTCAAATCTAATGGATTATAATTTGTGCGAAATATTATATTAATATTCTGAATATATAAATAAAAAATGTATATTTCAGAATTATTTGCTATCGCACACACTTCATTGTCTAAAAATTCACTTGACAATCCCAATTTGACTTCCACCTGCTAGAATACACAATCAATAACTATAATGTACATGCCCAAATCTGATAAGAGTAAAGTCACAATTACAAAATTCCATCCAATAAAATGTTGATCAATATCTAGGTAATTTAGTCAAATAGACGTTTTTGTCATGGTCCATTGATTCATAATTTTCGATTGAGATTTTTTAGTGCAGTCATAACACAAAGAATACATTGAGATATTAATGTGATTAAGTTAAGTAACATGTGTATTGTTAAAACATCTAAACCAAGTTGACTATCTGTTAAGATGTCATGATTTTGTGCACAAGTTTGAGATTTGAGTATAATGTTTTAAGTTGAATGTAGTCACAATAATGGGGCCATTATTTCTAACATGAGAACATGTATGGAAGAAGTAGTTTTCTCTCATAAAATGTATATTCTTATTTCATATAATTTTACATTTTACAATCAGTCATTATTTTCTGGCATCTTTGGTAATACAAAAATGTATTTTGGGTACACTCTTTCAATATAATTGTAACTAGTATTTTCTCAAAAGATGTTGGGAACGATTGCACTGGTTGCATTAATAATAGCATAGAAATACATATAATATTTTTACTTATAGTAAAAATTTAAATATTGCACTGTCAAACTTCAACATTAGGTAATATAAAAATACCTACTTATTGCCTGATATAATTTGAATATTTTTCATAGTATAATTTCATATTTATTTTAATAAAAGTAAATTACTATACATTACAATAAGTAAATGGTGGTTTAGGTTTTCAAAAAACCCAGTGGATAAATAAAAAAAAATATTTTTGTATAATTGTCTGCATAACTGTACTGCAATACTCGGTGGTAATGGTACTTTCACTTTTCACAAAATAAATTTCTTAACTATTTATGTTTACAATAATACATTAGAGCTTATGCCTATTTTGAATTGTCTACTCATTATTAGATGATGAAAAACTATGTTCAATGTAAGTATTTTTGTCAGAATGCGATGTCATAACATTTGTACTTGTTGAGAACGGTACAACATCATATTGGGATCACAATGTCAATATTTTGCTAATCAGTACTATTTGAACATTGGGTGACAAACCATGACAGGGTAGTGATCAACATTTTTGCATTAGCTAAATTTATTGACTAGACTTTTTGTGAGCTTATGCTTTACTCTTGTTTGTTTTGAAGCTGACCTGCAGTACTTGGCCATTCAGTGAGTATCCATTCAGGGACTGAATAGCAACAACTGCCTCATCATAGTTTGTCATCGTAACAAAGCCATAGCCCTTGCATTTATTAGTAGCAGGATCTCTTATAATCTTAACACTCTGGACGGCACCAAATGGGCCAAAAAGCTGCCACAGAACACTTTCTTCTGTGTCAGCTCCGATGTTATATACGAAGATGCACCAGCCGGAACCACCTATTGCGTTACCTTGGATCAGCGGCTCGGCAAGGGGAGAAAATCTCTGGAGACCCTTGTTGATGGCAAGCAGAGCTTTGCCGGCAGGACCCACGAAGCGTCGCCCCGCAGTCGGCGCCAGATACGCGGCGAGAGGAGCGAGCGCCTTCTGCTGGTTGCTAGGGTTGTTAGCACACTTGACCGTGATCGGCCCTGTGCCACCTGGAGGTATAGTGCCATTTAACTCACGGATTGCGTTCTCGGCCTCGCAGCGCTGGTCGTAGCGGATGAAGGCGACGCCCCGCGACGGCCCCTGGATGTTCGAGTCTTCAGCTCCCACTTGCATCAAGTGACCCATATTGACATTCTCGTGCAGGATGCGCGAACTGATGATGGTGCCGTACGGGCTGAAGAGCTTCTCGAGTTCCTGCTGTGTCATGTGCTTCGGTAGACCGGATACATAGAGGTTTGCGCCTTTGATAGCATCCGAGCTTGGGCGTGCGTAAGAAACCTTTATGATTTTATTCTGCAGCCGCAGCCCATTGAGCGTGTTGACTGCCTTCTCCGCATCTTCCGGCTTGTGATAGTTGACGAAGGCGTAGCCTAGGCTCTGCCCATTCAGGATGTGGTCCGGAAATACTGTCACTTTGTCTCTAATTAGCTTGCAACTTTCTACTTCGCCGACGCTAGAGAATAGCGATCTAATCTCCTCCTGGGTCATCGTTTGTGGTAAATAATTCACGATCAAATTAGTTTTTGACTCGTTATTACAGGGCTGGATTTTGCTTCCATTTTGCGTGGGTTGATGTTGGTTCGCGTTCACGGTGTCGAGTGGATTCATCATCATTTTGCTTTTTGTGTTTACACAAGTATCGGTGGAAATGTAAAAAACTTGTATTGTTCACTTCTAATAGAACAAAGATCAAACTAGATCATAGATTTATGACTATCTCTAGTAACACCACTTCGCGTTGGTTGAAAGCATATGCAAGGGAAGAAAATCAATAAGATGCTGACCACTCTTTACTTATCCTGTTTTCGGCGCCGCGGCACTTTGTCAGTTGAATCAAAATACAAGCAGAAACACAAATTAACGCTAGTTTATTAGATCTTATGGAGAATATGAAAGCAAAGTGAAAAGGAAATCAACCAAAAATCTATGCGACTTGCGACCTATTCTCGTAAATTCATTTCTTTCACTTCACTTTCTTTTTAAAATGTTGCCAGAGCAGAACTCAATTTACCGACCCAGACCAACGGTGTCATCGACCGGTGCGGGAACCGAACCCAAACGAATGACTTCGGGGTGTCCGCGTGAACTATTTTCCTATTTATTGTTATTTACCATGATACATTTTTGTATTTTTATAAATATTACCATAGATTTAAATTTATTTTCTATTATATTCAACTGGACAATATAAAAGGCGGACTTTAATCATGGTACCAAAAAATGCTTAGGTATGTAGTTATGTAGTTGTCTTTTAAGATTAACTTTATTATGTTTTTTTATAGATGATTTTGAAAAAAAACTAGCTTCTAACTAAATTGAAGTAGTTAGATATATAAAATAATTATGTTAAATTATAACCATGCTGTATATTTACAAAAACTTGCATATATGTAATAAATTTTACCTCTTTTATAGGAAGTAGGGAAAATTTATAATATTGCAACCCGTACCATAACTGCCAACCTAACACAAAATATCGATGAAAGCCAACCTTACGACAGTAATTTAGATTTACGAAGAATGTTTAAATTATGAAAAATATAATTTGAATAAGTTGTTTATGTGTTAAAATATTTATATTTTTCAAAATTTGTGTAATGATTTCAATCACAATCTTTTCACTGCGATATTTAATAATTAATCCAGTCCATAATAACCGCTGCGTACTCTAGCGCGAGTTAGCGACATCTATCGGCGTTTCTGCGAAGTTTACATACAAAGAGGTACCTTCCAAATCCACCCCCACCCCTTCAAAATAAATACATACATAGATGTAATTTACTTTTTATTAGTTGATTCAACATGTTAAAATCCCTTTAACAAGTATCCATTATTTCTTAATAATTGATAACTCTTGGTTGGTTGATTGGACCTTCCCATAGATTGCTATAATACCAGGGTATGGCGAGTGGTATATCTTCAATTTATGCAAGGAGTGTGGAAATGAAACATGGCTGACTCGCACTCACTCATCCAGCCTGCTCGACTTCAGACAATAGGTTTGTGTGAGGTGCAAACACCAAATTAGAGCGGCAATTTCCATCTTATTCCATCATGTCCGTTTCCTCAATCGCTAATTAATAAAAATTAATTAAAATTATGCCGAATTCGTTATTATACCCAATTAGTACAATATTATTTTTAACAAGAAGGTATCAAATACTGGTTGTTACAGCCATAGAATTTTCCTTACAAGAATTAAAATTGAAATAATCACTCTATTTATTTAAAAAAAAAACGCGTCAAATCGCGAACAGACAGACAGACGCGGCCGGGGACTTTGTTTTATAATAATATGTAGTGATATGTAGTGACAGTGATTAGTATCACCAACTCTCGTTTACGTAAGAAAAAATCGAGTACTTATAAGTTACTTTTACCGCTTTTTCTTACATTTTAACCCACACCAAAGTCAAGTACATTCGCTTGGGTGCGTTCGGTGCACAAGCACTCACTGTTTCCTACATTTACATTGCCTCCATGTAAATTGTTAATACGCAGAATATTGAGCAGTATGTATCGGATGCGAAAGATGACACATTTTTTTATCTCTTTGTTGTATTGTGGAGAGGTTTATGCCCGAGCGCCCACTTTAATTAAATATCTTTCAATTGTGTAGATTTTTGACATATACTTAGCTGTCGATAAAGTACCGAAGAAGATTCCTTTTGAAGCGGAAAAAGGTTTAGTGATTTCATTCAATTATTTTTTTTTCATTGAGCAAAAATTCAGTGATAGGGTCACTGAACTTTTGCTCAATGAAAAAAAAAATGACGTCTATTGCCATACTAATATTAATTAATACATATAAAATGGTAGTTATCAAAAAATAATTATAAACAGAAACTTATTAAAAGGTAGGTACGCAAAAGGTAAGAACTCAGCTAAATGTAGTCTTTGGTTAAAGAATCATTTTTCATGATTTTTACTTCCCGCAATAAAAAATAAAGTATACTATAAAGTGACTCCTAACTTAAGCATACTGTCACTATCACAACAACATTTGTGCGTTCAGTACTCATGCACCAACCAACGGCCCTTGCCATTACAATCACAGACTACGCAACAGTCACTACACATTAACCACAGATTACTCGACAGTCACTACGTAAAAACCACAGTATATCATCAAGTTACTATTACAAAGTCACAGATTAGCTCAACAGTGTCATGGCAAGCCACAAGTTATATTGGTCAAAGTATAACACAACAAACGGTCGTCGTACTACGGAAACGTAACTTGCTTAGCAATGTCTTTGTTATAAATGCAATGACATTTCACGGAGTTATTGTGGAATGAGGAGCTTAGTTTATTTGCATCTTATTTACAAACGTATTTGATTTACATATAGATTACATACAGCAGTTAGAGATACAGCCTCCGTGGTCTAGTGGTTTGAGCGCTCGGCTCACGAGCCGGAGGTTCCGGGTTCGATTCCCGGTGGGGATATCTCACAAAAATCACTTTGTGAGACTGTCCTCAGTTTGGTTAGGGCATTGCAGGCTGAATCACCTGATTGCCCGAAAAGTAAGATGATTCCGTGCTTCGGAGGGCACGTTAAGCAGTCGGTCCCGGTTACTTACTACGGATAGTAGTCGTTACATGACATGAGCCATGCCAGAGGCCTTTGGCGGCTCAATAACTCTGACACCAGGATTGGTCAGGTTGACCATCCACTCGATGAAGAAGATAGTCGCTATTTGTCAATGAGCGAAAGAGACAAAACACTCTTTAAATCACTGTTTAAGTTCAATATCGTTTATATGAATAAGGCGGTAAGTACCAAGTCATTCATTCATTTCATTTCCAGTTGGTGAGTGGCCAATACTGGCGTCGAAGTTTTTAAACCGCCTAAAGGCGTCCGTCCAATATGGTCTGACGATTGAAAGAACCAGGTCTGACTGCTTAACGTGCCCTCCGAAGCACGGTAGCGCTCAGATAGAAATGCCTCTATCAGCCTCTCACTCATCCCAGCTGCACGTACTAATATACCTAGTAGGTATATTTTCCAATTTTCGCTAGATCAAAATCATTACACAGACACTATTTCAAACCTACCAATGACCAATGACAACTCTTTTTTTGCAGAATTAAAAAGATCTCTTACATAACTAAGTAGGTACTTGCTTGTGTTATTTTGGTAGGGTTGGAACACAAAATCAATAATCCCTAGAGCCCTTAGCTATCGGTCGAATCCTAAGGATAGTAATAGCTATCAGATCTCCAAGGAATATCCCGAGTGTATTACAAAATAAAAATGTAAAAGCGTCACGTAAAAATACAAATTGAACTAGCAGCGCCCCGGGGTTTTACCCGCTTTGTGCCCGTTCCCGTGGGAATTTAGGGATGAAAATGGCCCATAGTCTTTCCGTTGGATGTGGCTATCTATTAAAAGAATGATAATTCAAATAGGTAGGTAGATTCTGAGAAAAGCGCGATCAAAAAAATATAAAATCAAATTCTTCAGCTTTATGATATTGTACTAAGATAGGTAATCATTGCGTTTGATAAAAGAAAAGAGAGATAAGTATTGATGAAACCTATCCTAACGTAACTATTGATTGATAGGTACTAATAAAATCTTTTCTTACCTATCACTACATAGTATAAAATAAAGTCGTCTCTTTTTCGTGTCTGTCTGTCTGTTTGTCTGTCTGTATGCTTAAATCTTTAAAATTACGCAACGGATTTTGATGCGGTTTTTTGTAATAGGTAGAGTGATTCAAGAGGAAGGTTTTTATGTAAAAAAATTCCCGAAATTCCCACGGGAACGGGCACAACGCGGGTAAAACCGCGGGGCGCTGCTAGTATCTGTATAAAACAAAGAGCTCAGTCGCGTCTGTCTATATCTATTTGTCAGTATGGTCGCACTTATTTCGAAAACTACGCTGCGGACCCTTTTTCCCTACAAGTTTAAAATATTAATGAACATAAGCAAAGGTGGGTCGCTATTATAAAAGGAAAAAGGTATTTATTTCTATGAAGTTTTTAAAATGATTGGCTTGTGCCGGAACATTTTCATCTACCAATTCACTATATTGTCAAAAAAATACATCAATTTTAATTCAGTACCTATTTTTATAGTACGAGTAAGTATGTGATAAGTACATAGAACAAAGTAAATTAGTAGTTTAATAAATAGCTACCTAATTCAGACTATCAACAAATACATTATTATAACAACAATAAATCTACCTATAACCACAATATAGACATTATCTATGATGAAAGTGTACAAAATGGACTGATATCAGTTAAGCGTCAAATAAAAAAGACGTGTGGCACTCGGGGACTGCCGCGGTAAAGCTATTGCATAGTTATTTTTTGTATCACTAGATGGCGTTAGTGGGGAGCGTGAGGTTTTTTCACGTGAGGTTTTTTCATTACGGAATTTCTGGATTCGGTCCCCGCGCTCAAGGCCCGCGATAGAAGCTATGCAATAGCTTAATAAAAAAATACATATTGCCACATTTCTTTACAGTCGGGTTTTCATAACAATTAGCTCGCTTGTGTCATTTAAGCAACCGCGATAACAACACAAAGAGAATATTTCAACAGGGGAGAATCTTAAACCGTTATTTGGGAGCTATGGAAGTTTGTTACATTGTCCTTATTTCATGATGCCTTGCATTGACATGCCTTGTAGCAAATTTCATCACTAGACCTTTTCTTTCTATAAAAGGAATAGTCTTTGGAACATAGTAGGTATTTTTCAGGACTTGTTATAAATAATAGAATGTACATTGTACATGCGATCAGACCTCGCTTCGCTTTGTTTGATCATGATTACGGTTACCGTAAGAATTTCGGGATAAAAAGTATAGATAAACGGAGGTTTAATTCAAGAGGTAGGTCTTGAATTCTTCTATTTATTAGTGTAATTCGCATGAAAATCCATTCAGTGGTTTTTTAGATAAGTGAGAACATAAAGACAGTTTCGGAGGGGGACTTTTTATACTAAGTAATGATGATTTGTAGGAAATATTGCATGTGACGTTGCAATGATCTATATTCCTTTAAACTATATACCTAACTGATCGTTAATTCTACCCTCTAAATACACCCCTGGCACCTAACTACTCATAGGCATTAAACACTATGAAGTTATCTGTGTATTATTCGCGTGTTTACGTTCACTATGTAGGAAGCGAAGCACGAAAATATTTGAAGCATTTTAACAAGCAAGAATCTAACTAACAGGCTTATACAATAGGCAAAGTTGGCGGTTGACCACTTTTTAGTACACATTTTCATTCTGCGCTCAGAGGTATTAGTAAGTCAATAATGACACCATATAAAAGGTTATTGAGTGGCTAATGACATATACACTATGTAAAATTACGTCGATTACTTAATTGTCGACTTAATTGGTGTCTAGTACAAGCACAAGTACGATAGTTCAACATTACCAAAGTAACTATTCATTAATCTGTGAACAAGTGTAAAATTTCTGAATTATGAGCAAACAATAGTTTACCGGATTTGTCTTTGTTATGTTTTGTCTATGTCTATGTTTTGTTTCTGACTACCTACATAAATTAATAAATAAAAAATATATAAATAAAAAATAAATAAATAAAATACACTGCTAATAACAAACCGTGCACGCCTTAACTTATTAGAATAAAACTAACGACACACCTACATCGATTACATAAACCTATCATAATATTTAGGTATTGTATTACATTGAAACACATTACATTTTATCCCAATTTAACTAATTTACAAACGAATCCAAACCAAAATGTGCCAAATTATAAACAATTCATCGTTACTCCACATTGTACTAACATTCAATATCTTTGTCTGGCATATCATAACATTACATCGAAACAAACCTATTGTGTCAAAAGTTGACAAGTGGAGTGCGAGTTTAGTGCAAGCGAACTCAAAGTAAGAACCTTGTCGTAATAACTTATCTCTGTTGTTAAAAGTAGGTTTGACATTGGATTGCTTCTCGCGAATTGATACTAAAATGTTGAGTACGTTATAAGGTATTTTAAGGGGAACTTAGAGCTTTAAATATATAGCGATCTCGGATTTGCAAATATTATTCGTATAAACGTATATAATGGTGTTTTATATGGCACAAAAACATAACTGAAGCTTTAGATTTGTTTTTCAATTTGAGTCATAAAATATGGACCATAAATAAACCAGTTATTCTCTGGTTTTAACAGCAGCGTACTTTTTGCTGTGAGAATTTCGGCATTTAAAAGCCTTTGTCTCTGTAGTCTAATCTATGCTTAATGTCATCAAAAACGGTTGAGTATTGAAGTGTAAAACAGATAGTAAGAGTAGCTGTTCATTTGTTTCAACTTCTTTGTCACATTATGTCTCAATTAATTTTTAATCTATCTGTATACCTTGTATACAAAAGAAAGTCGTGTTAGTTACAACTATTTATAACTCGAGAACGGCTGAACCGATTTGGCTGAAAACTGGTGAGGAGATAGTTTAGAACCAGGAGACGGATATAGGATTATTTATCCCGTATTTCCTACTGGAACGGGTGCGCTGTGGGTGAAACCGTGGGGCACAGCTAGTTAATTATAAAGAAAATAACAATTTTATTATTCATTTGTCCTACTTACCCAAGTCCGGATTTCTTACTTTGACATAGTTCTACAACTGACCAAGTATTTTTACTGTACTTTGCACTGTGAGTCACTTCGGGCCAGCAGGACACTCGTAACATTGTATAAATTAAATAATAATTGCAACTATATCTCTTAGAAACACTTAATAGGCTATGATTAATCCCACAGCTGCTTAGTGATGTAAATTATTTATCTCTTAATGGAAGAATAACGAAATAACTACCTATTTATTTTAACCTTTTATGTACATTTTACTTTGTCCGTTATTCAGACGATATTATATAGTTTTTAAAGAAGTAGGCGCCTATTTGGCTCGACACTTAAGGTACTGACACACATGCTTATTTTAAGCATGTTTATAAGCATGCCTAAAATAAGCATGCTCTGCAAGCTGTTCACATTTGCTGGCATTGAGCATGCTAGAGTCTTTTTTGCGGAATTAATTCACTTGTAACACCTGTCGCAGATTGAGAAATTTAATCGTCATAAGCATGCTCATAAGCAAGACCTGTTCAGACGTGCTTAAGCACCCCCTTCCACCCGAGCGTCAGACCGCGTGCTCAAAAATCAAACGACTGTTGATTTTTGAGCATGCTCGGAATGAGCATGCTCATTAGTAGCAACATCCCGACACACATACAACTGAGCAATTGCTTATTAGTGGCATGCTTCCGTGCTACTATTGAGCATGTGTGTCAGTACCTTTAAGCGTAAGATACACATAGTGCGGCTGCGGGTGGGGAGGCGTTGTATTACTTTTATTTGTACAAAAGGTGTCACACTGGCCTTTAACGAGGGCCGAAACGTCAGATAAAAATCCTACTAATATTATAAATGCGAAAGTTTGTGAGGATGAATGTATGTGTACATTGTTATTCTTTCACGCAAAAACTACTCAACGGATTTTTATGAAACCTTACAGTAATATAGTTCATACATCAGAATAACACATGGGATACATTTTTATCCCGAATTTCCGCGGGAACGGGTACAATGCGGGTACCTGCAGGGCGCGGCTAGTCTACATCTACACTAATATTATAAAGAGGAAAACTTTGTTTGTTTGTTTGTAATGAATAGGCTCAAAAATTACTGGACCGTTTTAAAAAATTCTTTCACCATTCGAAAGCTACATTATCCACGAGTAACATAGGCTATTTTTCATCCCGAAATTCCCACAGGAATGGACACAACGCGGGTAAAACCGCGGGGCGCTACTAGTAAAATAAAAGCGTAATGTATTTATTTATTTATTTATTATTTATTATTTAATTATTATAAAAAAAAAAACGTAGTTTCAATTGAAAATGAGTGGTGTTCACTTAAACTCGAGAAACCAATAAATTCTTACCTTTGTCATCTCAAACCTATTTTAATATAATCTACATTTGCATAAAATCCTGGATCGAATCCTGGAACTTCTTATTTCAAATTCAAATTCAAATCTTTATTGCAAAACACATATTACCTACATAATAAATTACTTTCATATGATACTGCACATGACACATTGTAAATGCACTTCTCTATATAAATAAAACAGTAATTCTTATCCAATCAAGTTCAATGCACTTGGAATATTATAAAATACTAGCAGCGCCCCGCGGTTTTACCCGCGTTGTGTCCATTCCTGTGGGAATTTCGGGATGAACAATAGCCTATGTTACTCGTGGATAATGTAGCTTTCCAATGGTGAAAGAATTTTTAAAAACGGTCCAGTAGCTTTTGAGCCTATTCATTACAACCAAACAAACAAAGTTTTCCTCTTTATAATATTAGTGTACGAGTAGATAATAAATACTTGAATGTCTTTGTAATACTTACTTAGAATGTCAGTGCCTCATAAAATTACATGGTAGCGTATGTAGCCTTTCTACTGAGTGCATACTATTGCTTAAGACTATTTCTAAAGATGCGGGCAACGGAAATCACAGAGATAAGTATTATAACTATGGTTTGAATACTTGAATAAAGGGATATTACAACGAGTCAATCTAATTATAGCAAAGTCTTGTTATAGATGAGATATATTTCAAAATATTCTATGTATTCACAAACCTTCATCACTACATACCTAGTATAAAATAAAGTCGTCTCTTTTTCGTGTCTGTCTGTTTGTCTGTCTGTATGCTTAAATCTTTAAAATTACGCAACGGATTTTGATGCGGTTTTTTGTAAGTAGTAGTAGGTTTTGTAGGTAGAGTGATTCAAGAGGAAGGTATTTATGTAAAAAAATTCCCGAAATTCCCACGGGAACGGGCACAACGCGGGTAAAACCGCGGGGCGCTGCTAGTTAATGTTATATAGTGTTTTGTCTCTTTAGCGCTTTGGAAAGTAGGGTATGTCGTGAAAGCAAAAATCATTCGATAGCGTATATGCTGCTGTTAATAAGCCTATCTATATGAATAAGGGCCTAATACTTAATTTTAACTTGTTATAAAAATATAAGCTTGTACTGTGGGATATTTCCACATGGTCAAAAGCCTCTACGGAAAGTTAACAACACGATATTACGAATACTACAGTGAGGAAGATTAGGTGAAGGTATACAGGTAATCATCTCTTACCCAATGCCGGTTAGTGATCTCAAACTTGAGCCAAGTTCGATAAGATAGATTTTTTAATCCTACTTCCTATCCTACTAATGTTATAAATGCGAAAGTTTGTGAGGATGGATGTATGTTTGTTGCACTTTCATGCAAAAACTTCTGAACGGATTTGGATGAAACTTTACAGTAATATAGGGTATACATCAGGATAACACATAGGATACATTTAATTTTTTCGAATTTCCCGATATTTTCCCGAAATTCCCGCGGAAACGGGTATAATACGGGTGAAACCGCGGGGCGCGGCTAGTACATATATAATCTATTGATCTCACTGTAATCACAAGACATAGTACATACTATAAAGTTGTGTAATTGTAAAACATTGCAGCACAAAGAATTGTCATCTAAGTTATATTTACTTATGTATCACTTGTTTAGTTACTCCATCATCTAGCTATGCAATTACCCTCTAGGTTACATTACGTTCAAGGTATGAGGATTACGTAAAAACACTAGTGTCATGGAAATCTTTGTCTCATGATTGTACTTTGATGTTGGAATTTGTTTTAGCTAAGGGTTTGTACCCACTGTAGCCACAACAGTCTTTGGACTGACTTGTTTGACGCAAAGCATTCAGGGCGGATTGCACAAGCATTCTTAATTTAATTTAGCGCCTAAATATGTTTAATAAACAAATGACGTTCGTTTTAAATAGTGTTCTATTTCGCGCAATATAAAATACGATTTTGAACGAATAGCTTTTGTTTTTTAAACATATGAGGTCCTAAATAGATACACCTATTATGAGTTCTTGTGGAAGCTGGTCTTAGTCAGTCTAACAACAGTTCTCTCTCAGTTTATATAAGTAAGTAAGAATTTTAAATAAGGTTAGTGGCCAACCTTGGTGTTTTCATTACAAATGCTCAAATCTAACAAAATAAAAATGTATATGACACCTTAAAAACTTTGTCAGACGTCTTGTCTCTAATTTGCTCTCCTTCATATGTTTTCTTCCAGAAAACTGTCTAACAAACGGTTTTGATTGTAGTGTGCTCTGGCCTTTAGCTTGCTTGCGGTCAAACACGGAACTAATAGAATGGAGAATAAAATGAGATCCATTCCAAGCATGTTTTAATATACTTTAAATTAAATACGTGAAAATTAAATATGAATACGACTCATATATTTTCTTTAGTAACCTGTAGCGCTCATGACGTAGTTGACTAAGTGATGATAGTTCAATGCGATTGTTAAGCAACGTGCAGCTCGCCCTCGCATTGATGGCCGATAGTGGTATTTCTATCTGAGCGCTACCGTGCTTCGGAGGGCACGTTAAATTGTCGGTCCCGGTTGTTTTAATCGTCAGACCATGTCGGAGGCCTCTAGGCAGTCTAAAAACACCAGGGTTGGCCACTAACCAACTCGAACTAACTCACTTTTAGTAATCTAATAGGTAGCTCTATCTACTTATTTCGGCCATCTACTATATAAAAATAAGTCGGGTTTTCCTCCCTGACGCTATAACTCCAGAACTCACGAACCGATTTCCACGGTTTTGCATTCGTTGGAAAGGTCTCGGGCTCCGTGAGGTTTATAGGGAATAAAAATCTCAAAATTCCCACGGGAACGGGGGCGCTGCGGGTGAAACCGCGGGGCACAGCTAGTTTTCTTATAAATAAAAACATCGGGAATATATCGTGTTCAAACTATAACGTCATTCAAAAATACGTACCTTAACGTTTCGAGCGGATTACACTATTCGTCTTCCGTAGTTCCTGTCATTCAAAATACCAAACTGATTCAGTTTTCGGAACGACCATAGACATATGCTCAAAAGTCTACAGTTTCACGATCGTAGTTTATGGCATAGGAACAAGACCGGATCGTGTATAGATGTTAAACTAACCCCGGAAATTGTAAAAGAGGTCAAGCTTACATATAGGACTCTTGTACACTTTGAAAAAGACTTTTCACATGTAACCATTGAGACCAACTTTTTAAAAATATTTTTCGCCGCATAGCTAGGTTAAGTTAGGTCTAGTGGGGGTTTGCTATTATAGTTGTTTCTTTTTCTCTTTTTAAGAAGGTCTTTAACATATTCCTCTATGCATAACAATTTTCATAGTAATCTGTTGTATTCTTTCTGAAGTGACGTGTCTAGAGCGTTCATTGATCACAAGAAAATGTTGTATAGTTAATTATGAAATGTTTAATTCTTGGTTTTATAATTGTTATTGTAGACAAGCAATACATATTACTATCCAATGTACTCATATTACAAAACCGCATCCATTACTCATAAAATACCTAATTGATAAAATAAATTAGGTTATCACATTTTTATGCAAATAATGGTTAGTATGTAGGTTAATATAATAATTATACTTCATTCATAAATTCCGTGTTTTTTTTTGACAGTTCGTTTTATTTCTGGTATTTTACTCGTCGTCATGAAATTGCAATTTTCTTTTCATATTATAAATTCATGTGAGATGTGTATGCATACATTGTATTTTTTATTTCATTTCTAATCATAATATTATAAAATACCGTCTTATATATATTAAAAAAAAATCATTTATTTAATTCCATTGGACTCATACCACATTACACTATCTTGAAGGAATTTTATAGTTTAAGAACTAAAAAATCTAAAGTTTGCAAAATACCGATTCAGTAATAATTTTACCCCATCAAAACTTGGTAGCCCTCAAACTGTCATTTTATACCATCGAATAAAAAAATGCAGTATAATTTTCTTGTTTGTAGATGACTGAAGGGAATATTCTACTTCTTCCGGTTAGTTTGTCAATATATAAATACACGAATTGTTTCGGTTGGTTTATACCTACGTCTAAATTCACATCGGTGGTGCGAGCGATCTATGTGACACCACTGAAAACAAGAGAGAAACATACCACTAGTCCACGGACTGCGAGTTAGTGAATTCGTCAATGGTTCACTGTGGGTAGTTTGTGAATATTCGCATCATTTGTTTTTATTTTGACCGCTTGGTGGCACTGATATCGCATACTGCAGTGTGCGGTGTAGTGTGACAGTCATCATTCAAAAAATCAAAATTAACTTTTCACTCTTTCAAATATCAACTTTCAAATATAATAGTATTTTTCTCATAAACACAGATGGCTATTTACGATTACCAGTAGGTACTAATATACGTAATAAAGCTGAAGCGTTTGTTTTTTGTTTCTTTCTAAGAATGAATCCCTGAAACTATCATTCTTATTCGAGTACGTGTGAGACGAGACCTTTTAGATTTGAATAATTATGTTCGTATGATATAGTATAGCCATATTAAAGAAAAAGATGACAGGCTATTTATCCCGAAATTCTTATTGGAACGGGTACGAATCAGATATTAACCCATGAAGCGCTGCTTTAGGTAAAATAACAATATTTGTGAACTTTGCCTGTATGTGGGAGGATAAAGGAAGATAGAGTATATAACGTAAACGTTTTGTGTTTTTATATTAGTCATATTTTTTATCACATGCGTTGTTATAATTATTTATATGTATTTGTACTTCTATCTCATTACCACATATGATACTGCCGCACTCAGAAACATTCATTAATCCAACACTTAAATAATTGATGGAATTTTTCATACATTGCATGTCAAAACCACTCATTAAATCTCTACTACTACAAACCTGGCTCGGGTTTCAGATCCCGAACCCGCAGCAAGCGTGGCGTTTATGCCTAATCCTGCTCACTGTACTCATATCTTCTGTGAGATGATAGACTTTTGCCCAGTTGTGGAACATGACAGGCTATTTTTTTCTTTTTGATGTTCACTCGGTGTAACCTAGTTATTACTAAAGTACTTACGAATATGAGTACATCTGGCCAAAGCTGTTGTTTACCAAATAAAGGTAATATAACACAATGAATGAGGTCAGGAGAGGGGTCAGGAGAGCACATCTATCAGGTACTGCTTGGGTAATGCATAAAAGGTATCTACGTAAAATCGTCATCACAACATGGTTATCTATTTCATATTATTGTTATTATGCCAATGTTTTGCTGTGACGTGGTAACTCATTAACTATTTACGTTTAATTAATATGTTATGAGGTTTTATTATGTTTTTGTTACGAAATGTAATTATTGCATTATTGTTTGCGTAAGAGGTTTTTCTAAATGTTTAATCTTCTTCTTAGATAAGTGGCAAATCGCTTCTCAATCGCTGTCAAATATATTTGGAAATGGGTCATGAATACAGAGGTACGGAATTTTCGCAAATAAAGAACATTAATTTCGCATCATGATCACTTATACATTTCTATAGTATATTTTTTTACATTTCTATAGTAATGAAGCGAAGTGAGTGCAAAATAATTGTCAATTGTCTGTAGTAGCTGTAAAGTACTTTTATTTCACGCTCCTGAATCATACTTGTAGTCTTCTTCTTCTTCTTCATCGAGTGGATGGGCAACCTGACCAATCCTGGTGTCAGAGTTATTGAGGCACCAAAGGCCTCTGACATGGCTCATGTAACGACTACTACCCGTAGAAAATAACCGGGACCGACGGCTTAACGTGCCCTCCGAAACACGGAATCTTCTTACTTGTAGTTGTAATGAATTTAGACACGTTTTTGTGTGCGTAACTATCAGTACCGTCGGCAAAAACATTGCTTATTCATTAAACATACTGCGAGCAACTATCGAAGGACTTTTCTTTGTTTACTTAAACATGCTGTCGCTACTTGAAAGGCAATTTTAACAGAATTTTAACAAGGACCATGATCCACCCATGAATATGTGTGTGCATTTAAAATGTGCATGTAAAATTACCTACACAAGCATAGCTTAAGAACGCTCATGAGATAAAATAAATATACCGAGAGAATTGTCTATATAGTGCGATTGATATTTAACCAATAGGTAAGCCTTTGACCTATCTATGCAATTGTTTTAATTTTAGTAAAATTTCTTAATAATGAATTCATAATAATTCACGATCATTCACGTATTCATAAAACAATCTAGGAGTAAAATAACATGGGATATCTGTAAAGCTAGCCTTACGACACTAGAACTAAGGTTGGATTTACAATAACAATTTAAGTACATACGTAGGTACATGACTTTATAATAAACTAGCAGCGTCCCGCGGTGTTACCCGGGTTGTGCCCGTTCCTGTAAGAATTTCGGGATGAAAAATAGTCTTATAACCTTCCCGTTGAATGTGGCTATCCATTATAAGATAGATAAGCCCTTACAAACAAACAAAGTTAGAAAATTTACTTCTTGGGTGTGCGTGGAGGACTGGGCTAGACAGGCCCAGGATGTCACCGCCACCTGGGTTAGTACAGTTAGTAAGCCGTAGCATGAGTTAGGTTATGTTTATTGGGTTCACTAAGTTGTATAGACAGGTTATGTTCTTGTTGATTTAAAGTGTATGTTTTATAGTTGGTTAGGTTATGTTTTTATATAATATTTAGTATATTAATAACCTTTCACTTACACGAGCCGAAATAATAAAGTAAACAAATGTTAGTCTTACGGTGTTCTCAACTTTACAGTAAGGAGAGGTCTTTAACCTTCGGAGTGCCTCATCACGACTCAATTGAATAGCATCCTAATTGCATTTGCATTGTTTAAGATCTAAGGAAACTTAGTTATGTTTTGGAGATAACTTCTTTGTTCTTAGGGTTTTAGTGTCAATGCTCGTCAGTTAAAAGCTAGGTTCGTGAAAATGGAATTCCTTAAATTTCTCTCAATCCTTGGCTACGTTATTTTAACACTTAATACGCCTTTTGTATCAGTTGGCCAAGATGATGACTTTTTCGAACTGAAACAAAACTTCTAGATGGCCAGTGAAGTGAATCTTTGGTTCTAATTACTACCGATCTCGATCGGCAATCTAAATAGCAGATCAAGTTGCTTAATTATTTTGTATATATATAAAAAATATTCGTAATAATTTTTTTTCTGAAACAAGTAAATGTACAATTAAATAATGGCTCACTGTTGGTTACAAGCCTCTATCTAACATTTATAGTAACTTACCGAGCAGTCAAATTACGAACGAACGCTATTTTTCAGAATACAATTTCCAAAGTCCAAACCTGTTGTAATTTCTAGCGCAGAGGTTTAACTTTATAATGTTTTAGTTCCTCGAAAACTAGCACTAAGCCTGTTCAGTCTAGATATTTTACGCATATTGGTCTCGGAATCTAGGCTAACGCTTACTACTAAATTGATATAAATTGATCAGCAGCCTGCATCGTTGAACCATTAAACATAAGGTTTGTCGCGATCGTGGATGCGAGATTTTTTGTTCAGATTTAAAGTGTCTTATGCCCGTACTCAGACACGTCAAATGCTTCCTTAGTAGAGATTTAATGACTGATTTTGACATTTTTATGTATAAAAATATTACTTCAAGTACATTTAATGGACGTCTGTGAGTGCGGAAGATTGCAATTAATCGAGTCTAGAAGCTGTGAGCTGGCGAGTTTTATAGAAAACTAGCTGTGCCCCGCGGTTTCACCCGCAGCGTCCCCGTTCCCGTGGGAATTTTGAGATTTTTGTTCCTTATTTTCTTAACTAAAAACCTTCTCCTGACAATAAGGAACACATTAAAAAAAGAATCATCCAATTTGGTGCAGTCGTTCTGAAGTTATGCGCTTAGCAACAGATTCAGCGATTCATTTTTATATTATAGACGAGGGTCATACACATGTAAAAAAAAAAGTTCTCTTTAGAATTGTGGAATTGACTCATCAAGTTTTACACACATAGTGCGAGTGCGAGCCGGTTGCGGGTCGTGTGACGTTGTATTCCTTGTTTGAGTTAATCTTATATATAAAACTAGCTGCGCCCCGCGGTTTCACCCGCGTTATACCCGTTCCCGCGGGAATTTCGGGATGAAAAATAGACGTTGGCCGATTCTCAGACCTACTCAATATGCTCACAAAATTTCATGAGAATCGGTCAAGCCGTTTCGGAGGAGTACGCGAACGAACACTGTGACACGAGAATCTTATATATAAAATTCTCGTGTTGAAACGGCTCGACCGATTATCATGAAATTTTGTGTACATATCGGGTAGTTTTTTACTCTCGACAGTAGTCTCCGTCGTACGTAAGTTCCCGTTTAAATAAATAATCATATCGGGTAGGTCTGAGAATCGGACAACATCTATTTTTCATCCCGAAATTCCCGCGGGAACGGGTACAACGCGGGTGAAACCGCGGGGCGCAGCTAGTCATATTATATTAATACAATCATTAAAACAAATGACAACCCCACTGAGTTTCATATTAGCTCTTCTCAGTAGGTGGCGCGTTGCGAGCTAACGTAAACTTAATTTTAAGCTGACGATTATAAATGATTGTCGTAATGACATGATACAATAAAGAATTTGAGTGGTATGTGTCGAAGCGTGATCATGATCAATCACAATTCCTGGTAAAATAGTAGAGGTTCCCATTACAATGCAAAGTCCTATAAGCTCACTAAACACATACAAATCAATACCGTAAAAATATATAGATGCAAATTCGAATTGCGAATCTCTTCCTTTTTAGAAGTCGGTTAAAACACGCTTAAAGAGCTATAAATTGACAAATAATGTGGGCGCCAACGGGACAGTAGCTCCCACGGGTTGTCTGTCTGTCTGTTACAGAGCTACTCTTATATAATATGGACTTTATATCTAAGAGTTTATTTTTATGAAAACAATAAAACTAACTTATGAGTCGATTTTAACATTTTCTTTTTTTTCAGGTAATTAGTGTTAATATTAGCTTCCGGGAAAAAATTGGTAAAAGGTTTCAAAAAGCTTGAGAATGAGGACCAAATGCCGTCACCCTAATGAGTTTTAAATATGATATTAAATGTTAAAAGTTTATCAGAAGTTATACTTTTTTTAATTTGGGATGCTAATTCGGTTCTTAGATTTCTAAATGCTTTCGTAATTTGGTGGATAACTTAATTTAGGTAGGTCAAATAACTACTTTTTCAACGTTTGATAAAAATATTGTTGACATACTTTTTTCCACTTTTGACAAAAGTTAATATTGACACTAAATAAAATAAATATTATTTTGACACTAATCAACTGTAAAATTAACAAACCTTTTGACATTTTAGTAATAACAATGTCAACCGCGTAATTGATCATAGTAATTAACCATTGAATACAAGTAACAAAGTAACTGCTAAGTTCATAAGAAGTTTATGTTACATCTATACTTCACTACATAGTATAAAACAAAGTCGCGTCTGTTTGTCTTCTGTTTGTCTGTTTGTCTGTATGCTTAATTCTTTAAAATTATTCAACGGATTTTGATGCGGTTTTTGTAATAGGTAGAGTGATTCAAGAGGAAGGTTTTTATGTAAAAAAGTTCCCGAAATTCCCACGGGAACGGGCACAACACGAGTAAAACCGCGGGGCGCTGCTAGTAATTGAATAAAACTGAAGAGTGTGTCTGTTTGAACGCACTAATCTCAGAAATTACCAATCCTATTCGAATAATTCTTTTTGTAATGGATAGTCACATTCAACGGGAAGGTTATAGACTATTTTTCATCCCGAAATTCCTACAGGGACGAGCACAAATCGGGTAAAACCGCTAGTGTTTTTATACAAGGTTTATATTTTAATAGCCATGTTATATTTTTTATTTCACTATATATGTATAATTAGGAGCCTATTAGTTGAAAACACGCAAACAAAACATGTTTTCTTATTTACACCGTCATAGATTACTTATTAGTTACTATGGTAACGTAAGGTGCTATGTTTTTTCCTATGGACTATTTAAGGTGCCAAGGGCAACTTTAGACGTGCTGTCCATCCAATTACTTCTCAATGCCAAAAGTATCTTTTAATGTTCTTAATCTTTTTCTTCCTTCCTCGTTCAATTGTTGTTGTCTATATAATAGCGTCAAACATTATTGTACACGTTAATTTATACATTTTTCTATTTAAAATTATCAATAATAATAATTCCAATAGTTATTAACTGTCGGGAAATTTAGTGCATTTTTTCCCGTCATAGTTATTTTGTTATGGTTGTAATTTGATAATTTATTATCATAAGTGCTTGTCTTGAAATACTATGTTTTTCATCTGATAACCATACAAAGGAGTACCTTTACCCTTTTTATGTAAATTTTGTAAAATCTTCTCAACTCTTTTGGTTGAGAAGACTTTACATTATTTATAATTTAAATAACTTTGAAGAAGAGGCATAAAAAAAATATTTTAAATATCTACAATGTAATATTCATTAGTCTTGATTAACTTGGTAAATTAACGTCACATTCAAGAATGTGTACTTAGAAACATCCATGTAAATGAAAATTTTGAGGATATACTTAATTAAAGTATAATTAACTTCAAGTAACATATCTTGTCTTGTTCTCATTTGAATTTCAATGTTCGTGCTATGTAGAGCAAATTGTCTGACTGGGCATGGTTTCTTATCGATTTGTTCCCAAACCGAAACTGATTTTGTTGTGCTATTAACGTAAGCACCAGAATTCTCAATGGACGAACATATTTTTAAACTTAGAACTAAACTGCCACAGATGCACCGAAACTATATCCCAAAATAGGGCAGTTATTTCCCAAGTAGGGACACATCCGCAGTCTGCGGGAAAGAGGACACATTGCGACAGACAAGGACGGAAATAATGACCGAAATCGATGTGAGAATAGCACGACTAGTGCCTTTCTCTCTTTCATATCAGCTGAGTGCGTTCGCACTAAGAATGTACCGACATTCCCCTTTATGTACGTGAAGCACTGAATTTGTACTAATTCTGATGTAACAACTGCTTTTTAGATAAAAATATATCAACATTTAAATGGTGCTTTTAAGTGCGTTAGTACTGATTAATGTAATTTTCGGCGATATATTTGGAAATTTAATAAAATTCTATCCTTTACCAAAATGGCATCTCTATCGAATAGATGAAATTATCTATTACATACCAAGGGATACATTAAATGTAATTCATAAATCAAGCATCGATTAATACGGGCCAACAAACACTAAACAGCTGTATAGGGTTCGGGTTTGGATCGTCTTTGTTCGTGGTATAGTGCAGAGCGTGTCGTTCGTGAACGAGCCGCTCGAGGCCCGTTCGTTCACTTGCTTGGTACGTCGGCCGTCGGTTGATGAATCAGAATCAGTGGCACACGAGCAACCGCGGTAGGGGCACGTCACTTCGCACCCACTACACAATAAAATATAAAACAAATCCTTTGTAGTGCGTATTTGTTAAATTACAACAGCAAAGTTAAGTTGTGTGACAGGCGTGTTTCAGTGCATGAAGATACGTTGACAGTTACAGTGGATTTTCACTGCCAGTTCGATTTTCAGGTAATTTGCTTTATTTGGTTTTTGTTAGTCTTTTTATGTGATGTATTTTAGTGATTAATCTTCCGAGATTTGAAGATTGTTAGTGGTGTAACAGTAAACCTAAGAGCTTTGTATGTAAGTTTTTTTTTATAGTGTTTATATTTCATAGTGTTAAACGCGAGTAGATTGGCCATCAGTTTATTTTAGAAACTAGAATAAATGCTTGACCGTATAGTAATCAATGTGCGGCACAATGTAAATTACGCAAACGCTGCTGCTTTTCTAAAACTGTTTATTCAACAAAACTATCGATATAAAAATATAAATAGTTTAATTAACACAACGGCAATTAATTTACGAGCATATAAAATAATTGATATCAATATAAGAGCTATGCATTTTACAATTTAAACGCTAATAGAAAAAAAATAATAAAAAAAAGAATATTTCCCGATTCGTTTACATTTTTTCCCGACTCGATATCATTATTCCCATCTCAGTATTCCAATAACCGTTTTTATTACAAAAGGACGTCAGATGTCACCTTATTGACATAATATTATTGCTGAAAGGTTTATAAAAGATAAGTAAGTGACATCAATCAATAATTGCAAAAGCTACTTAACAAATAATATAAACTAGGGAACTCACTTTTATAACAAATAAAAAATCAATATTCTTATCATGACTTTTTCTTTATAATCACTATATATTATTATTACAAAACAAAGTCCCCAGCTGCGTCTGTCTGCCTGTCTGTTCGCTAATATAAACTCAAATACTACTGCACGGATTTTGACGCGGGTTTTTTATATAGATAGAGTGATCCAAGAGGAAGGTTTATACCGATGTATAAAAAATCTCGAAATTCTCACGGGAACGGGCACAACGCGGGTAAAACTGCGGGGCGCTACTAGTTAAATATAACTTGAGGAAACTATTTCTTGTTCACAAACAAGGAGTTTTACAATACACTTCCATCTTATAAATCGAAATATTATTAATTATCTGATTAAAAATTCTTTCAGGGTATAGTATGCTTGTAAATTTGTCCTTGTTCAAATTAGGAAACAGAATAAACTTCTTTCCATCATAAAAAAAAACATTCTACTATAAATTATAGAGGTATTGCAGAGCATGCATAAACAAATTATAGGTCCTAATTGGGGCCGAAAATGCCTTAAGCGTGCGCCCGTCGCGGTTTGATACAAAAGTGGTCGCGGGCGCACGCGACGAGCCAACGCGGGCGGTCGCACACGACAGGCGCACGCTAAGCGCAGTTTCGTCCCAAATAGTCTAATTTTTAAACCAGTTAAAACTAGATACCTATGTGCATTGCAAACCATAAATCAATATTAGTATTATGTGCACTATGGATGATAGTTGCATACAAATAAGTTCTATTTTGCTTCAACAAATACTCTTCTATAAATGTTATATTAACTGATGAATGAATAGTTCAGTAATAAATTGTTATTAATAACTTTAAATTAATGAAATCTCTGTTACATTACTCAGTTATGGTAAGACTGAAAATAAGTAATAAATAATACAAATGAATAAAACCGTTTATGCAATACTGCTCTATTATCTACGCTTCTTTTTTAAGAGCCAAAAACTAGACTAAGAATCAAGTTAGTGCTGCTCTATTTATCTATGGTGCTTAGTAAAGAGTCAAAAACTAAACTAATGGGGCCAGTTTTCCTATCAAAGGCAATTTCTTCTATAGAGAAATATTTAGTAAACTTAAGACGCTCGATTTTAAACTAGTTCGCTCGCAACTTGTATACTCGCTTGTATTAAAGCTTAAAAGCAGGTTCAGAGCATGATGGAATGGCATGCCTTGCTTGAATGAAAGTCCCTAATTTTGTCCATGGAAATGTTACATTTTTTAGGACTAACCTTGCGTTTTTTAGAGGACGCAATTTTATTTTTTTGATGTGTAGGGGGGGTCAGTGTAAAGCTAAAAACAAGTTTGTGGGGTCGCCACCCTTGTCCCACGGCCGCCATCATGAAAATAGGGGTTGAAATGGTTTTTACGATATATCTCTTAAGCTATTTATTTGATTAAAAAAATGGTTAACATTTTTATTGCAAATTAAATTCTCTACAACTTTGGTCCAGTAACTTTTTGTCGTCGAACTATAAATAAAAAAGTTTTATGCGAAAATGTTCAGAAATTCGAAAAGTAAAAATAAAAGACATAAGGGACATTACAGCTGCTGCTGATCCTAATACCGATCTATCGAAGGTCGTAGTTCGATTAGGTGGGTTCCATTTGCTCATGTCGTTCATAGGTGCGATTGGATATATCATGTCTGGTAGTGGACTCGAGGATATCTTCAAATTAATTTATGCTGAGAACTGTGTACAGCATATAATGTCTGGACATGCTTATGGTAGGGCTGTACGTGCTCATTTATAGTACTATTATCATCCAGAAAATCTCGTTCTTCTTCTGTAAATTCTATTGAATCCATAAATATTTTTGCTACTGATAAATGCACTAGCAAATGAGCACGTACAGCCCTACCATAAGCCTAACCTAACCCCCCCTACACATCAAAAAAATAAAATTGCGTCCTCTAAAAAACGCAACCCCAAATGTAACTTTTCGATGGACTAATTTTATTTATTTAATTTTAGATAAAAAACAAATGATCTGATTATTTTTATTACATATTTAAATAAACAAGTTTTCTCTCTTGACCTTTCGTTATGACCTTTCAATTAACTGTAATTTTGTCAGACTATCATTTGTATCATAGTTTTATATATATTTAACTTATTATTAATACCTACTTAACGTATCAGTGCTCAGATAGAAATGCCAGTATTGGCAACCCATCCAAGTAGAGATGGACTGCACGTTGCTTAACAATCTTATACTTAGGCAAACTACGCCACAAGCTTTACAAACATACTCACAAACACATTTTGAAATAAATTAAGAGCTTTTTAATTAAATAAACTTAACCAGTCCGTTATACAATTATGTAAGTTAATCTTATATTTTAGTGTCGACCCTCGCTTCACTTCGGCTAATGAAAATTGCTTAAAGTTCCTGTAGGAAACGGGATAAAGATATCCAAAGAAAGCTTGAATCACTCGACTCGGCTAGCATAACGAATATCAATAAGGCTACAACGCATGATATGATAAATACTGAGGGTTGATTGGTGACTCTTTTGGTGCTCCCACACTGCTGTTATAGAATGTTAAGTAACGTTAGTAAACATTTGTTAGCTAACATTTAATCACCAAAGTTAAAAAATGTTTTCATGTTAGTAAATGTTAATTAACATTTTTGAACAAAATTTTGTTTGTAAACATTTTATACGGGTGACGGCGGGGTATGCAAACTCACCGACTCACCGCCGGTGAGTCGGTGAGTTTTTCTCTAGCTTTAAGCGTTCGGCGCATCCAATAAGAGCGCTTTTTCTTTTTTTTAAACAAAAAATGAAAGCTATCCCTATTAGCAAATCTTCTTCCATTTTCGTGTAGACGTCTCAGAACGCAAAACCAAACTGCGAGCCAATGCCAGATTCAAAATGTTATAAAATGTTAGTAAACACTTTCCATCAGTGTAGGAGCACTTATAACATATAACAGTTCCTAACAAAATGTAAGAATTGACAACATTTGTTAGTAAATGTTTTCGTGTTCAAAAATGTTTATAAACATTTTGTAACAGCAGTGTGGGAGCACCTTTTGACGGAAAATTCGAATTTCGAAAATTCCTCCAATCAACTCACAATTACAACATTTTTTATATCTTGTCTTGTCGCTTGTAATATTCGTCACATGTTGATGAAAGCCCCTTGAAAATCCATTACTTAAATACTTCAATAGCAAAGTCCGAACATAGATACAGACAGCATCATCGCGGACTTAAAACCATCAACTTTTTACCATCATATCCCACCTATCATTATCTACAGAAGTGGTAAACTAATAACCATAGCTTGTAATCCAAAGTAATCTTACAATACTGGTTTCTTGAGCGTAATTCAAATATAATGATTGTTTGATAGTAGTGTACGTTGAATTATTTTTGTGCCTTGTATTCATCTATGAGGTGTGAATAATCTGTTCTGTAGTGAAAAAATCAGTTATTTCTTCAGTAGTTAAGTATACAAGTTTTATTTATTGCTTCAAGGATAGAGTAGTATTTGGGTAATTAAATTGCAATTATTCTCACTTAGAAGGGTTTCAAAAGTAGTAAGTAGAACTGAATTGAAGTGACATTTTTGAATTTTATTTACTTTTACATTAAGGTTACGTTGAAGTATTTGATTTGAAGAAATATATGAATTTAACTTTAATATGAATCACGAATTAAACACTTTTAAATCATCTCCATTACGTAACTGTTACGGAACTGAAAACAGTAAGTTCGTTGAACTCTATTACAGTTGAAGAACTCACTACAGTTTTTCAAACAAAAATTTAGTAAATGTGTAACAGAAATAATAGTTTTTGGAATCTTTCTCCGTTGTATATGTGTCATTATTTCTCTTCAATTTGATTTACCAACTAGCAGCGCCCCGTGGTTTTAAAGTTTTACGTCGCTGTGATTGCCCGAAAAGTAAGACGATTCCGTGCTTCGGAGGGCACGTTAAGCTTTCTACGGATAGTAGTCGTTACATGAGCCACGTCAGAGGCCTTTGGCGGCTCAATAACTCTGAAACCAGGATTGGTCAGGTTGACCATCCACTCGATGAAGAAGAAGCCGCTGTGCCCGTTTCTGTGAAAATTTCGGAATAAAAAAGAAACCTTTAATCTTACTCTTCAATGTGGCTTATAAAAAGAATTATTGAAGTCAAACTCTACACATGATTGCTCTACCAATATAAAATAGCGGGAAAAAGAAACAAATATATATACTTAGTATATATATGTATAGAGAGAGGGGGAAAGAGAGAGCAGTATAAACTCTATCTATCTACTAATGTAAAGTAAGTCCAATAGAAGTTCTTTTTTCAAATCCTTTGTGCCTATATTGTCGCGTGTTTAATGAAAACAAAAGAACATATTAATAAGCCTACAAAACTGGTCTTCAGGTACGAGAAGCCTAAATGAGGTTTTGACCTTTTTGTATATACCATTTAACAATATAACCTTTATATAATATCCTTATAAAATATCTAGATATCACTATGTATTATGTAAATAAACGGTACTAAGTAATTAACTAATAAAATTGAAATCCGATTCAATAGAAGTAGCCAAATTGAATTAAACAGGCATTTAAAACGACACACTTGATGTGCTTGATTGGTCGAGCAGATCTTTTGTATGCATACTAATATTACAAAGTTGCATTTTTTGTTTTGTTTGAACGCGCTAATCTCAGAAACGACCAATCAAATTTGATTAATTATTTTGTAATGGATAGCCATATTCAACGGAAAGGATAAAGGCTATTTCTCATCCCGAAATTTCTCCGGGAACGGGCACATCGCGGGTAAAAACGCAGAGCGATGCTAGTACTAAATATTATTTGACAAAATGGGTATCCTCTTCGGAATGTGTACTTCTGTAGACGGTAACTCCGCTGGTCTTACGATTAAAACAAACGCATCAACGAAACCAAATTAAATATTATACCATGGCGTTATAGGTAGTATGGGGGCAAGAGCTGAATGATAATATAAGGATGAGAGGTGGATAGTACAGGAGGGTCATTGAAGGCATTGGGAAGACCCTTTCCCGGCAGTGGGGCAGTGAAATTACGTTTAAAAATAAATTAAAGCCTGTATTGTCCCACTGCTGGGCGAAGGCCTCTCATCTCACTGAAGATATCAGTACAGTGAGGAGGATTAGGCGTAATCACCACGCGTGCCTAATGGTGTGGTGATCTCAAACTCGAGCCATGTTTGAAAAGAAGTTTTCCCAAGACCCGGGATTTGAAGCTGGGACCTCAGTCTAGGCAGGCGAGGGCACATACCACTAGACCACTGAAGCGTTATAGTTAAAAATACCACGTTAATTTACTGTTTTATTATGATAGATAATGCACGGTGTGCGGCTTCGTTTTATTCAGATACGAGATATGATAATAGTTGTAATTAAATACAATGGACACATTAACCGTTAAAAAATTGCATAAAAGTTTGAGATAACAGACGTTATTAAGAGCTATCGTTACATTTACATAAAACATATACTCGTGTTACTGATAACCTCCTTTTTATTTGGTTGGGTAAAGTTTTATTTTCTATGTTTCAAGTTGTTAATATGAGTTAGGTTATTTAATATTAGTCAAAGTCAAAGTTTCATGCTTTGAAGTTTCCATGGTGGCTCCTTTTTGAAAGCAATGGAATAGTGACGCGAAAATAGAAATAGTGATACATATTATGTACTATGGAGTGAACAGACGAGAAGACAAAGAGAGAGAGAGAGAGAGAATTATACACTACTAGCAGAATCTAATAGATGGCGCTACTGTAAACATTTTGTAAATCGCGCTTGCTTCATTCTAAATTAAGTGGGGTCGCAGCCATACTTTTTTAGGCAGGGAAAAATCTTCCTTTTTATAAAATTAGTATACCTAGACTTAACTGTTCAGCATCTACTGATCACAATGTCACATTTACGGTTTGGCATTACGAGACAAATTACTGCATAGAATTTTGAGTTGAAATATAGTTGGATACCAGTTGGTTCAATGTTGAAAGCAACTAAATATTGTAAAATTCTTCCGAAAAAGATCTCATCGCGAATAAAAACGGACGGTTGGTAATTTTGCGCACAATGTTCGTAAAGGAACAACTGAATACTCAGCTATGCTCTTAACCTAGATATCCAGCTATCCTAGTACACATTTACATATGAAAATTCAATTTCGTATGGATAAAACAGTTACATGTTTGACCTTACCTCTAATAACGTTGACTTTACGTAATAGAATATATAATCTCTGGTGTTTCCAATTTAGGAAACGAATGGTCGAAATACTTAGGTAAAAGTTTTGTTGTTTTTGCTGGTTTTTAGGAGATATAAGCGTAGTATAATCTATTTCTTTTGGATTGGCACAAAATGTGGTGAAATGTAGTCAATTTTCCAGCCGAAGACTGCTTCTGAAGAGGAAAAAGGTTTAGAGATAGGGTAATAATGAAATAAAATTACTAAAACTTTTTCCTCTTCAGGAGCAATCGTCTTCGGCTGGAAAATTGACGACATTGGTCCACATTTTGTGCCAATCCAAAAGAAATAGAGTATCACTACATAGTATAAAATAAAGTCGTCTCTTTTTCGTGTCTGTCACACTGTTTGTCTGTCTGTATGCTTAAATCTTTAAAATTACGCAACGGATTTTGATGCGGTTTTTTGTAATAGGTAGAGTGATTCAAGAGGAAGGTTTTTATGTAAAAAAAATCCCGAAATTCCCACGGGAACGGGCACAACGCGGGTAAAACCGCGGGGCGCTGCTAGTATAGTATAAATGAAATAGCTTTTAAGCTATGCCTCTAGGAATTTTTAAGGCAAATTTTTATTTGGTTTCGAACGGATTTTCATACAGTTTTCAGTAACATTCAGAGTTATTCAAAAAGAATGTTTGTGACTTTTTTTCAGGGCATTTTTTTACAGTTACAATAAAGGTAAAACCGCGGGGTATTCTATACCCCGCGGGGTATTCTATATTCTATAACCTTTCGGTCCAATCTACTTTTTGCCTAGTTAAATTTTAATAACTGGCCCATAATAGCTCAGGATAGAGATCAGTGGAAGGAGGGTAGGGAGGCCTTTGCCCTGCAGTGGGACATTTATGGCTAATTAATAATAATAATAAATTCTATACCAACCTTTCTGTTCAATCTACCATGTCTCAGAAAACCAAACAGATTCCAACCTCGTATCTTATATGTACTCGTATTATAATTTAAAAATGAATCGCTGAATCTGTTGCTAAGCGCATAACTTCAGAACGACTGCATCAAATTGGATGATTCTTTTTGTATTGTGTTCCTTATTGTCAGGACAAGGTTTTTATATAAGAAAAATAAGGAATAAAATTTTCAAAATATCCCACGGGAACGGGGGCGCTGCGGGTGAAACCGCGGGGTACAGCTAGTTAATTATAATAACACTTACTCGTACTCGTATAATACTCGTATTATATCAAAACTTGAAGCTCGGTGAAAGCTAATTTTAAGCAAACTTCTCCACTAAAATAATAACAATTACATACTTACAAATATTTTCACTTCAACACAGAATAAACAATAGCACACAAAAATAGTATCGATCGACCTTATAGTGGAAATTACGTCAAACATTTCATTGCGTGTTTCGTACAGACAGACCGACTCAGTAATATTAGAGCCATAGCTTTTACTGAACTAAACAGTTTACATGTAACACGATGGAGTTGAAATCAAATCGAAATCGAATCGAGTAAGTGTCACAACTGGAATTTAAAAACAGAAAAGGTTTCTTGAACTAAAAATATTGTATGACAAAAATAATTGTTAACGAATGATTAAGGTTAATATCGGTCCCGGTTATTTCTATCGTAAGACCCTATCGGCAGCCTTTAGGCGGTCTAAAAACTCTAAAACCAAGGTCTACTACTAACCTACTTGAACTTAGCTACTGTATTCTTGAATACCGGATAAAATATTAATTACAATTTGAATTTTACTAATCTTTGCAGCAGGATATTACCTAACATCGGCCTTTATCTGATAACTTCAATATATTGACCATTATAATCGTAATGTGGTCGTAAAGATAATTATGTATCAATATTTTATGGACTTAAAAGTGATTTTTATTGACTGAGTTTAATCCCACTTAATATTTTAAATCTCAAATTCTCACTCGGCACGACGTAGGTACTAACTTAAAAGATTATTTTAATCACTTAAAATAATCTATACTTATCTATATTAATATTATGAAGAGGTAAAATTTGGTTGTTTGTATGTTCGAGTTAATCTCAGGAATTATCTGTCCGATTTGAATAATTCATTTTGTAATACATAGATAGCCACATTCAACAGGGAGCTTATAGGCTATTTTTCATCCCAGAACTCTCATGGAAACGGGCACAATGCGGGTAAAACCGCGGGGCACGGCTATCCAACAATAAAATAATCATATTAAAACATGAAAATTAATACAACCAGAAAAAAAATTTTGAAACCGTTTTTACGCTCTACAAAACCGAAATTAAACCGATATTTTTTAATATTGATTGAAAAGTACGTTTTAGACATTATCATACTTTAAAACGGGACCTTACGGACGACGAGTGTTCGTCGATATAACCAATATCTTTAGAAACCGACAAGAAAGACGAGACACCATCATCCTCTGACTTATGTAACCATTGAGTATGGATATATGTTATCTGCCTGTTATAGATGAGGAGCTTTACATACTAATCGTGTAGTCACTCGAGCGTCGCTGATATCTACTGGAATGTAAAGATTGAGTTGAGGATTTTTTTTTTGAGAAGATAATGTTTGGAAGTATTTTATGTGGTCCAATGTATCTCCCGTTTATATATCATCTGATTATCTGTTGACAACCAACCTACCAGCGTTATCACATTACGTTAACTTAAGTAAAGTTATAATCAAGTCAAATTCCTACACTGTTCCAAGTTACCTAAAATATCGATCTAGTCGCCGAGACCTTGTTACAATCGTTATTATTTCATAAAATTGTGACGGTTAAATTAACGTTGTTACCATGCGACGTTACGTAAACTGTTACTCGAATTTAACCCTTAAATCAATGAGAATGCCGCTTAAGTTTAACGTGCTAGCCCTAGACAAGTGGCAATCGTTTCGCGTTTGGTTGTCTACTATCAAAGTGTATTATAGCTCAGAATACAGAAGTACCTACCAGAAGGAGCATTCAAATGTATTTACAAGCTACACGCTGTGTCCAAAAACAGAACAAAGTCCCCCGCGTAGTGTTGTTAGCTCTCGCATTATTTGCACATTTTTGGGGTAAATTTTGGTAGTTTTGGAGGTAATATGTTAATAGAATAAAAATTGTCCTTTTCTATATAACTGTGTACCTACCTGATTATCTCAAGAAATAGATAGGTATATTAAATAAAACACGGTGTTAAGGTGGATGTTTGCACACTTTTAACGGGTGATGGAAAAACTTTATATGTTTTTATTTATTTTATTTTAAAGTATTCGGAAAACTTACAGCTAGGTACAAGAGTTACATAAAAAAAGAATAATTACTTAAGTCAAAATGCATCGAGCAAACTACGCTTCGCTTCGATGGTTTCCAGAACTGTTCCAGCCGTGCTCTTTGTATAATTTTTGTCCACACCGCTTTCCTTTCCTCATCAGCAGGGAAGCTAAAATTTAAGATGGCTAATATAGAAACATAATTTTATACCCGCTCCCCCTCTCCCCTTCTCCCTCACACGCACACCAAAATTTTTTTTAGAAACCTATAGACTAACATACTATTTAATAGGATTGTTAGGTTAGGTACATACGAGCCGCACTTACGCTTTATACTTTCTTTTTTCAAGTTGGTTAATTTTTATTATATTACTTATTAATATTCTACAACGAATGAAATCCCTCAAAAGGTAATAAAAAGAAGGGTAAATCAAAACTCTTATATTGGCAACACTAACATAGATTGACGCATCACTCTATATGACAATTGAAATCTGAGAAAATAATTAAATATTTAAATAAGACGATACCTAAATGCGATACTTACACGTGAAATGTGATCCCTTCCCGTTTCTTTTTCAGACCCACTGCATTTTTACAGGTAGGAACGACACAAGACGGCATAGTTTCGTGAAATTGGTCACGGGTAAAACACGTTAGCGCGTTCCGACGGTCACAAAGTGACTGATCGGTTGCGCATAAAACTACACTATTTAAGGCTAGTTTGAGTAGCTACAGTATTAGGCGCGTTCACGGGTTCTGTAGGTACTTCTGTATTCTGAGTATTATAGTATTGTTACGTAATAACCACGTGGTTATTATGACATAATTCCACAGATTTTGATATTAGACCTATGTCTATAACTTCTATAGGTTGTCTATCAAATGTATAAGAAAAACACGTGATAGTCACGTGGTCACATATAGATTTGATAGTAGATTAGACATTCATTTCGAGTAGGTTAGTGGCCAACCCTAGTGTCGGAGTTTTTAGACCGCCTAAAGGCCTCCGACACGGTCTAACGATTAAAACAACCGGGTCTGACTGCACGGTAGCTCTCAGAGAGAAATGTCACATTAGACATAGACAATTAAATACTCGTAGAATGCGAAGCGATTGTCACTTGTCTACAAAGGCTGATTCTTCGAATCATAAAAGTTTGACGCAAGCTATGAATATTAAACATCGCTAGATATATTTATCTGATCGAAGTACCTTTTGAAGTGGGCATTGTTTGCCAAGACAGGCTTATTACTGACAACTTGATGGTTCTGTATAAACTTACCTTTGATATTACGAAGAAACATTTTAAAATGTTTGTGATAGCTAATAAGCTAATAAGCTATTTATCTATATACTTACTAGCTGCGCCCCGCGGTTTCACCCGCTTTGTACCCGTTCCCACGGGAATTTCGGGATGAAAATTGATGTTGTCAGATTCTCAGGCCTACCCGATATGTACACAAAATTTCATGAGAATCGGTCGAGCCGTTTCAGAGGAGTTCAACCACGGTACCCGTTCCCGCGGGAATTTCGGGATGAAAAATAGATGTTGGCTGATTCTCAGACCTACTCAATATGCTCACAAAATTTCATGAGAATCGGTCAAGCCGTTTCGGACGAGTATGGCAACGAAAACTGTGACACGAGAATTTTATACGAGTATATTAGAGATACAGCTGGAGAGTTTAATATTTTGTTTTTGGAACGAAGTTCCTTATCGCGCGTTGCGAAAGGGGGCTAGACGGAAAAAATGGTAACGACATTTTTTAGGCCAGAGAGGGACAGACAGAGAAACTTGCGCACGCCAGAGAGAGACAGACAGAGAAACATGTCTTATATAGAAAGCAAGCTAGATATTTTCGTTTCGTCTCTCTCTTATAGAAAGCAAGCTAGATATTTTCGTTTCGTCTTTCTATTTCGCATTGAACAGTGTGGTGTCGCGACGATTATTTTTGTTGATAATAAATAAACTTCGTTCCATCCGGGTGTCCCTTGACACCTCTCAAGTTTTTTTTATTCGTTTGAATGCGGTAATCTCAGAAGCTACGAGTATATACAACAGAAACGTTTTGAGAAACTTTTCCTAGTTTTAAAGTCAGTTTAAGCTAAGGCGGGTAATGAAATAATCACTTATGTTTTTAGGTATTACAGCTGTCTACTAACTGCCGCACTCAGAAAAGTCCATTAACTCGACACTTAACTAACTAACGTAATTTTACTTTATTTCATACATGCCTAATTAAATCTCTACTAAGGAAGCATTTGACTACTCTGAGTACGGGCGTAAGAGTTCGGCTTCTGTATTTTTGTGTACATAATCCTAAAATATATCCCAAATTACTTTTTAGAGAATGTAGTGTAATATCCATCAATTTATGATATTCTAGGTCACTGAACGATTAGTCTGTTGACCTATCGAACATGATTTCACCTTAAACTCAATTTGCTGTGTACAAAATTGGTTTACTATCTATTCCCCAATATTTTGGATCTAGAATATATCTGAAAATGAAGATGGTTATAATCCGTTTTGTCGGTTTTTGATGGTTATTGTCCAAAGTCAAAGTCAAAGTCAAATATTTTTATTCAGTTTTGGCCCCATAAAGCCTCTTTTGAACGTACCACCCATTCGGAAGAACATCAGCAGATAAGAAACTTTGAAGAGAGCTTTGAAGCTTTGAAGAAGAAACTTTGAAGCAAGAAACTCTGCTGGTTATGTTTTTTTAATCAAGGTATAATACAATTTAATACTAATAAGTAAGATTACACCTCCTCCTTTTTTACTATTAATTGAAACGCACGTTGATGTCATTATTATTTGTTATTGGTTATTGTCCTTACTATAATTTTTGTCTGTACTTATTTATTTATTAAGACAACCATTACAGTACATATTAAAATCAAGATTATACACATTTAAACAACCGAGTAAGTAAAGCAATGATTAATCAAAGTCACAGCTACCGGATCGCAGGCGTCATTGTGCCTGCGATCCAACCGGCAACCTTAACAATTGATGTCAATAAAACATCGATTTGATACGAAATAGATAAATCATATATCAAATACGTAATGGATTAGTCTGTTGATATAGTGATAAAACTTTCGCTACATTGTAACTAATAAATAACTTGTAAACGGAGATAAGGCAGGCGATAGCTGACGCGTGGTGCAAAAATATAATTATAGATCTTTAATGGTATTATAGTGTATAAAAACGATTGGATAAGCAACTGTGATTTAAATAAAGCGCATAATATAACGAATTGTTGGGTTTGATTAATTTCTTTTTTGGGAACGTTTAAGCCGGTTTAAGCTGTGATTTGATATGAGCAGGAGTTATGATTTTAAAGGGATTTTATTGTATTTTATGCCTCCTCACTGTACTTATATCTTCGGTGAGATGAGAAGCATTGGCCCAGCAGTGGGACATTACAGGCTAATACTTTTACTTCTATTTTTTACGAAACAAAATCAAATGTATTGATTAAAAAAATAAATGATTATATATACTCGTATTTTTTTCTCCTCTGTTAATCTTACAGGGTTTACAAGAGCCAAGCACCGGCCATGGACACTATTGGAGATTATTTGAAAATAGAACACAGAAATTAAAATAATCATTCGCCCCCACACTACATTTTCTTGTTCTTTTTTCAAAAACATCATTAGTTCCCATTGCTTCTCGCGGTCGCTGTGCACTTGCAACCTTCATTAAGACTACTGGAATTAAAACTATGAGCCAAATAAAGTTACCCAAATTGGTAAACTACGATACAGTAAGTGTTCTAACTCTGATAATTGCGAGTGTGAATGAACTGACCTATCCTATTGCATTGATGTTAGAACAATTAGCTTATTGTTAACATTAGTTTTGACTTTTTTGTATGAAAATTCATTCATCAACTGTTTGTTTGCTTAACATTTTTATAGTAAGTAAATCGATGTTTAACGTAACTTTGAGATGGATTGAGTTTAATAAAGCGTGAGGGTCACACATGTCTTTCAAACTTACACTACAATGTCAACTGGGGTTATATTAAGGTTATGTAACAAAACTTTATATTTGCGACGTCGATTATTTGAGAAGAATACTCCAGTTAAGGTCATCTTGGGCTTTCTCTCTCATATAACTTAAGAGCTGGGCTCTTGTCGATGGAGTTCTTTCCATTTTTCTCTATCATCTGCCATCCTCTTCAGCTGTTCGTACGACACGACCTTTGCTCTTTCTTTCATTTGGTCTGCATATGCGCTCCCTTCTTGGCCTTCCTCTTGGGCTTTGAAGATTTTTTTTTTAAATACCTTATATGTCTGTTTTCGGTAGTGGCGGTCGGCAGTTGCTTCCTTCTGCTGCGGTTCCTACCGAAAACACACCTTAATTTATTTAGTTTGCTTAACCATCCTCGTGACCACTTATGACACTTAATATTCCATTTGTCTTCGATAAACATAAAGATCGTAAATATGATTGATGTATGATTGATATGTATTATGTTCCATACAAACCCTTTGTTAGTTCATTATAATATAAAGTACAAATATTTATGCCCATAACAAACCGGATCTTAGGTCTGTAAGCAGTAAAATCAAGATTTTGTTTACGTTCCTTTTTCTCGTTTCTTCATATTCCTCGACCTTGGAAGATACTTCCTACTTTTAATAACGATATTCTTATTTGCAACAGCTCCAACCTCCAAGACATATCGTTTTTACTTTGAAATATATTAAGTAAGCAAATTCGAGTAAGTTAGGGGCCAACTCTGGTGTAAGAGCTTTTAGACCGCCTACAGGCCACCGTTATGAAACCGACCATTTAACGTATGTATAAAAACGTACTCACATTATTTGCGGTAATCATTTCTATATTACTAGACAAAAGCCTCTAAAGTAACCTTAAAATGTATTTTTTAAATCTTAAATGAACGTATTAATGAGTTCGTATCCCCTCATCAGGCAAGCAATATTAATTTTTATCAAAAACAACGATCGAATAAAGGAATTCCTTTTGTGTAAATATTATGCTTTGTTAAAACATCCTCTTTTTAAAATTCGAATATGAAAAGAAAAACAAAAACTTCATTCATTACATATTCGTTTGTAACATTCTGTCAAAAAAACATGAATGAGTTCTCATTTTAAAAATAATTAGTGATTCCATAATCAAAAGTGTGCTTGACCTTTGTACAAACGTTGAGAAGAATCCATAATCGAATACATTTTGAATCGATGTATTCCTTTGATTTATTTCGTTTACATCTGAATAAATCTTTTTAAAGTGATCGAATGTAATCGATCATCGGAAACTGCATAATATTTTGAACACTATCATCACTTTAAATGAATTTAAACGACAATCATTATACGTGTTTTATAGGTATTTTTGGAGCAATTTTTTTGTTGATTTGCCTAATTGCTCAAGTTGTTTAGGGGAACAAAATTAAGACAGTGCTTTTATATGAATTTGTTTTATATCTACGACTCTACCCACGAACTTATCACCTTTATGAGAGTTAATGGATATGAAAAGCACCTTTAATCAATCTTCTCATTAACGGCGACACCTTTCCTTTCAAAGCTAGATCCTATAGGATGAAACCTAACCATTTGTATATACCCTTTAAAATTATACTGTAAATGATAAATATATCATATACGTCTGCCGAGATCCGTAAGCTCCGTAATATTCTTAATTCGTAATTTGAAATATTTATTTAAAAAATACTCTATGCTAAAAAACAAATTCTATTTTTGAAAGAAGGTTACTGTAAATAATATAATAATATGCCACGAGAACAGGTCTTAACGGAGCGAAAACGCAAAGCGCTACCGGTATCAAACAAAAGTAGAATGCAAAGTATTATCTAAAAAAAGTATTAGCCTGTAATGTCCCACTGCTGGACAAAGGCCTCTCATCTCATTGAAGATCAGTACAGTGAGGAGGCGTAATCACCACGCTTGCCTAATGCGGGTTGGTGATCTCAAACCCGAGCCATGTTTGAAAAGCGTAACATGTTTTCGCTCGACTTGGAAATTGAACCCGGGACCTCAGTCTTGGCAGGCGAGTGCACATACCACTAGACCACTGAAAAGTACCGAAAGCATTAATTATTTTTTCCTTAACATAGAATACGCACTTGTGTTATCAGTATAATGATGTAGTTATCTGTTAAGGGTACTCGTATAATCCCGGTTACTAGCTATGATTTGATTCACGTGTTCAGTTGGACCCGTTGTGTGAGAGTGAGTGGCCGTGTGATGTTGAATTTAAGCGCTACATGGGTTCAGGTGAGGTTTTAGATATTGAAAATAAGTGTTACTGTTTGACGGAGGTTTAGGCGGTCTAATAACTCCCATACTATGATAGGAAGTTTTCTATCATAGTACCCATACTAGTAAGTAAGTTATAGTAGGTTAGTTAACCTACAAAACCTAATAACTCCCAAGTATAGTAGGTTAGTTAACCTACAAAACCTAATAACTCCCAAGTTATAGTAGGTTAGTTAACCTACAAAACCTAATAACTCCCAAGTTATAGTAGGTTAGTTAACCTACAAAACCTAATAACTCCCAAGTTATAGTATAGTTAACTCACTAGAACTTACTTACTCACTGTTACTGTTAGCCCGTATAATTTTAAGATTGTAGATAACAGATTTTCCTCCATTCCCGCCAAATGAATGTTACGTCGAAGGCTTTCAGGCGGTTAAAAACTCAGACACTGGTGTTGGCAACTCTTACTTACTCGAATTTACTGTTAATGTTTGCCTGTAGAATACTTAGATTGTTGGCTTTAGGCCTCCCTATTCCGCCTATATTCGGTTTTAAGTCACCAATTTAAGCTAAGTTACTTAAAGTTTATAAAAGGAACATTTAAGAAAAAGAAACATTATAATTTTAAAAATAGAATACCGGCTCTTGATCCATTGATTACTAGATTGGACACGAGGTATCAGAAGCGAACTTTATTGTGCTGAAGTACCTACGTTACGATTGACCAAAGTTACTTTCCCCGAACACGATTCCCCGAAATGCAAAACAAATGAATGACCAATGCCTTATATTGCCTTGTAAGAAGAAATCAAATATCGCATACCGTAATCTTTTCACGAAGCCTTTACTTTTTGCATTAATCAGCCTCAAAATACTGTAATTGATTAACTATTTCCTTTTTAAATTAAAAACCTAGTTTTAATAACAAAGAAATACTCGTAGATTATTGTATAAAAAAGAAAGTGAAATAACTCAATTGATTAATTCCATGAATAAATTATTAAATTTTGTTATCATTTTACGTTTAAATTAAAAGGAATTTTATAATTGAAAATAATTAATTTAATCCGCTTTGAATAATTAAAACTGTTTTCGATGAAAACATTTTTCGATGATTTTCAACACTTTTTTAACAAATTCAGTTTATGTTCCAAACTGCTTTTGTTTTTATTAAAAATTCAAAAGGGAATATTGAGTTTAGTTTTTTCGGTGTAAGTAAAGAGCCTTTTATAGTGAGCTTCAAAGTTTATAGGATCATTTTTTAAATTAATTTTTTCTTTTATTTTGTTACTCAATAAAATAATCAAGATTACTGTAAATATTTTACAGTAATCTTGATTATTTTATTTTTCACAATATCTGTGGGCAGTATTCGAATTAGGTTAACCTTAAATTTGTACTTTAATTAGTACTTGACCAATTTAGATGTTTATCTCTACGATTTTAAATAAATAATTTTCATTCATCAGGGTGAATAGACAGGAAAAATAATGTGGCGGCATTTTACCAAAAAATACTATACCAAATATACACACTACTACAATTTAAAAACATCCAAAAGTTTTAAAAAGTTACTTACAGTTTAAACGTACTTTTTAAAGGGCATATGTTGTTATACACACCTCATTCGCCTCATTACACTGATATCATCAGTGAGGTAAGACGCTTTTCGCAGCAGTGGGACGAAACTGGCTAACAGAAAGAGTAACTTGTAATAATTCCTACTGTACTAAAAGCCGACTTTGCTTTGCAGTGGGATATTAAGCAACAAGTAGATTAGTGACAAACCCTGGTGTCGGAGTTAATATACCGCTGTAGGATATTAAAGGCTGATTATATTAATTAAAGAATATTAAAGGCTTATATACTTTATATCAAAGTCAAAGATACATAATTTGTTACACTATCATACACTGTGTTTTATCTTATCTGCCGTGTTCAACACATCGAGTTTGATTGTGAACACTCAATTATATTGAACTTTATAAAATAACAGCTGATATATTACATGATTTTAGATACTTGACCTTGATTTGAGATTTTCGATTATGGAATTTCACATGGATGAAAGTTACGATAGTCAAATTTATCAAAATCTGTTGTGATTTAGCCCTAGATATCACAAGGGAACAAAATACTTTTTATGTTCACCCCTTAAACGAGATAAAGAGAAAGTGAATGTGGTAAAATGTCAAAATATGGTAGCTTTGGTCGATGAAGTTCTCTCCATTTCTCTCTGTCATCCTCTTGAACTCTTTATATGGCATTCCTATCTCTCAGTTCGTCAACATTTATTTTTATGTAGCCTTGGGCATTTTATTTTCTAGCCTCACCTCATCAAACTTCTTCTCCATTTCCTTCCATAGTCCTCCTTCCTGCATTAAACAACAACGTAAAGTAAATTATTAGCCTGTAATGTCCCACTGCTATGTACAAGCCTCAGGCATAGGCTATATCACTGATCATTTCAGTACAATAAGGCAAGCATTAGTCTTCATCAACACTGGTTTCTTAACCTCAGTCTTCTGTGACCACGGTTCCTATAAAGTTGCCGAAACGTCAGATAAAAATGTAAAATAAAAGCGAATCGTATCCGTAAACGTGGTTTCAATTCAAAATAATATGCCCTTTCAACAGTACGTATAAACTACAATAGTTGAAACGATACGTAACTATTTTCACAGTTTACTGAATGATTCGAACCGATCAAATGGGTTAATGTTACACTTCTATTTCGACCGCAGCCAAGTGAGACGTAAACGGAATAATTTTACGATTGCACCAGTAGCTACTGTAATGTATTACGAGAATTTTATTGAATGAACACGTTTACTTAACTACATACTTACTAATCTATATAGGGTACTTAGTCAGTGCATATAAGAGATTATAGCACGTTAGTCCGCGAACGATATTTTATCTGATTAAAATATAATTCTGAAAACGAATCAAATTCAAGTACGGCAATTAAAAAAGAACTTAGCTTCATTTTTGTAATTCCGTAGTAGAACTTTGGCTTTATTACGTTTTAAATTGCTTTTGGAGTAGGTAAGCTTATAATAGTTAGTGTTGTTCATTGCTGCTACTAAAAAGCACCTAAAATGGAAATAAAAACAGTGCTCCAGTAATGCTTAATCTCCGCGTATACTCCACTGAAAAGTCACTCGTTTAAACAAACCTTGTTTATTGTCAATACCACAAATAAAAGAAAATACAACCGCCAAATGAAATCATATAGCAAAACATCTGCTGAGCATCTGTCTATGGCACTTGCACATTGAAATATAGAAGACGATGTCTTTGTCTGATAACAATAATCTCTGAATGATATTGACTTCTTATCACTTGTTCATATTGACTCAGTAAATAGTAAGTCAATATTCACACACTTCACCGTATTTATCGTCACTGCAAGTACACTACTGGTTTATTTAAAGTGGTATAACCAACTGGTATAATTTGAGCTGCTTGTTGTTAAACATTGGTGTGCTAATGACCTCATTAGCGTGCTTATGAAAATTGGATCATCAACAAATCGTAGCAAGTTAGATGCACGTGCACTACTAATAAACTGCTTAGGAGTTTGTTTGTTTAAGCACGCATACAAAAAAACCATTCAAATCGGTCCAGCCGTATAGGAGGAGTTCAATTACAAAGAAAAGTGGCATTGATTTTTATATAATCAATATGTATAGGTACAATTGCTACATTAAAAATAAAACTAATAAAGTACTTTTACTTGTAAAGTTCCCATAGGAAAGGGTACAGAGTGGGTAAAACCTGGGTCCTACAGGATTTACCCTTAAGGATTGAGGTATATTCTTTTTTTACGTAACCTCTCTGTCCCTCTACTGGGCAAAGACTCCACCCAATTATTTCCATGTATCTCTTTCCAGTGCCAACCTTTTCCAATCTTTATTAAATACTAGCAGCGCCCAGCGATTTTACCTGCGTTGTGCCCGTGCCCATGGGAATTTCGGGATAAAAATAGCCTATGACCTTTCCGTTGAATGTAGCGATCTATTACAAAAGTTCTACTTAACTGATTCGTAGCCAATTATTGTGTCTTTATCCTATTCATGAATCAATTCAAGTTATAAATACAACAAAAGCTTTTAATATAAATAAACAAATATGACCTATAACAGTACCAAAGAAATCGAAACACATTCGTCATTGGTCTTAAATTAAACATATTAGGCCTTGAAATCACTTAAACATAAGCGGTCAATACATCTAATATGAATTCTAAACTATTTTTGTTTGATCAATATTTCAAAATATGTTAAACAATTCCATGAATGAGCATAGATTTAAATAAATATGTCTTATTTTTCAATAGAACTTTCGGTTTTTATTGATCACCATATTAGTGAATAGTATACATATTGGATGAGGTTTTTCAATGATGAAGGGAAAGTATTATTTAAGAAGATACTTACTTATGTTATGACTGAAAGTTTACTTAGGATTTAGAAGATATTTGAATCTCTCTATATTCAAAAATCTTCTATACATTATTCCATTATTTCATTATACCCTGAAAATCGTATTCATCTTTGAAACATATATTATGTTAAGAACTATTTATTAACAGACAGTACTTAGGGCCTTATTCATAAACGGTTATTAACAGTATATTAGCTATCAAATGGTTTGTCCCTTTCTGACATACGCCATTTTCTAAAGAGCAAATGAGACAAAACACTTTATTTGTTAGCGGCCTCAGGGCCTCGATTAACTCTTTTTCTGCCTTTTTCCCATTAACATGGGATAAGTATATAACACTCCTTATTAATAGCCTCCGTGGTCTTGTGGTTTGAGCGCTCGGCTCACGATCCGGAGGTTCTGGGTTCGATTCCCGGTGGGGACAATATGTCACAAAAATTAAATTGTGAGACTCTCCTCAGTTTGGTTAGGGCATTGCAGGCTGAATCACCTGATTGCCCAAAAGTAAGACGATTCCGTGCTTCGGAGGGCACGTTAAGCCGTCGGTCCCAGTAACTTTCTACGGATAGTAGTCGTTACATGAGCCATGTCAGAGGCCCTTGGCGGCTCAATAACTCTGACACCAGGATTGGTCAGGTTGACCATCCACTCGATGAAGAAGAGACTCCTTATTCTATTTGCTCATGTCATATCTCATATGTTCAGTCATATACCTTGTCTTGATTTACACCGCAGAAATTTGACAAACGTTTCCATATATGTACTTATTATATACTCCCACTTATTATTCCAAACCACTTACAAGATAAAATGCTGAACCTCATAATTTCGATAACTTCAATTTGCCTTAGTAACAAGTAAACCACAGACGTTTATGTTCCCATAATATTTCCCAAAGCAAGGAAGTGATCATCACTGGGTTAACCAGCATAATATACCGTATAGCCTAGGTAATAAAGTAGGTTTTACCATAAAATGGTAAGGTTAGAAGCCACGACTCGTAAGAACCGAGAATGCTTGGTATCTGATGGTCTCGAAATAGGCACTGTTATGTTATGCTTTAGTGCTTGTTTGCCGAAAGTGCAAAATGAATTTTGGTATCTGTTTGTAGGAATTTTCGGATTTATGTAATTGAACTGTTATATATCGTTATACTTGAAAAGCATTTCATATGATGTTACTTTCATGGACTTGTCTATAATTATATACTCTAACTAAAAGTATTCTTACGCCCGTACTCAGAGACTTCCTTACTAGAGTTTTAATGACTGATATTGATATCAATTGTATGAAAAATGTCGTCAAATAATTATTTGACGTTGAACACTTAATTAAGTGTTCATTTAATGAACGTTTCTGAGTGCAGCAGTTACTTACTAAAGAATCCATTTGGTGAAGTGGATACGATTATTAGCGCACTAGCAGCGCCCCGCGGTTTTACCCGCGTTGTGCCCGTTCCCGTGGGAATTTCGAGAATTTTTTACATAAAAACCTTCCTCTTGAATCACTCTACCTATTACAAAAAACCGCATCAAAATCCGTTGCGTAATTTTAAAGATTTAAGCATACAGACAGACAAACAGTGTGACAGACACGAAAAAGAGACGACTTTATTTTATACTACGTAGTGATGTCATAAGTAGGTATCCAATATAACTAAACGATTGATTGAGGGGGTATGACTACAATCTATGTTATTCTTACAGGCTAACGCCCAAATGTAGTCTTTGAACTTGTCTACAAGAAATAATGTATAGAATATTTTACTTAAGAATTCGTAAAACTCATCCGCTTTGTTTGCGTATCTGGAAAAAATAATGTACGTAATTTCAAAACAACTCTTTTCTGTTATACAATCCAATCGTAATGTTAAGATTCAATAAGAAACACATGTAACTTCGTGATGAGAAGTCTCTAATTTTACCTTTGTCTTCTTCAAGGTCTAATGTACTTTTTCAAGTAACTCACGTTTCTATTTATAATCAAGCGATCGATCATTTTTTTTCGGATAAAATATTGAGTGAACGAAATATGATGATTTTTTTCTCATAAAATTTCGTGAGCACCAATATTGAAGACTTTTAATTCTTCAATATTGAATTGAAGTCCCACGAGTAGATAAAGTTTCGGGGCCCTTTTAGAGAAATAAAGGGAAGTATTGACTTGGCATTTGACCCCAGGGCCCTAACCTGCTGAACTCTTATAAACTTTGGCAGAAAACAATTGTTTGAGGCATCAATTTTTAAGTTATCCTGTATTGAGGCACAAATAACCCTCCCAATCTGATCTTTAATTTACCCTGAGAATCACTGAGATTACTAGGTCTATCTAATCCCTAATATCCCTGTGATAGTTATACGAAAAGTAGGTTTTAGCTAGTTAGTTAGTCTAAGAAGCATCTTACGACTTCAATACCTAATGAAATTAAAAATGTGTATCTGTATGTAAATTTTTATATGTATAATGTATCCATCGGAGATTAATTCACTAAGCATTGTTTTTCCTGATTCCAGGGCCCCATAACACATGATGGTAATGCAGCGATGACGACTGGCCTCAAGATGGAGTCGAAGGGGACTCAGATCCACCTCCCGCTGATAGGGCGCGGCAGCCGCGGCGAGATCAACGACAAGGTCACCTTCTCACAAGTCAAGTCACCACCTTTCTCAGAACAGCTCAACAATGGACAGATTATAAGGTATTTATTGAAGAAAATTCACCAAAATACTACTTCTATATTCATTTTTTTCTTTTCTTTAACCTATATTGTCCCACTGCTGGGCAAAGGTCTCCCCCAAACACTGCCAACCGTTCCTATCTTTCACCTTCTCCCACCAATCTTTTACCAAAGTTAAAATTTTAAACCATTTAAACCATTTTTTCCCCCATCAAAAATGAACAATTTACAAAAAAACAATTTAGATGCAGAGGAGCAATCTCAGTGTCCGCTGAGCCGCCTAGTGCGACACAGCCCTGATATAAATTCAAATTATCAACACTGCTATATAGTGTCACTAACCGCCCCCACAGTTTTACCTGCGTTGCACCCGTTCCCGTAGAAATTTCGGGATAAACCATAGGCTAATAACCTTTCCCTTGAATATAGCTACCCAATACAAAAATAATTATTCGAATCGGACAGGTAATTCTCGAGATTAGACCGGACATACAAACCAAATTACCAATGGTACTTTTATCACTTTATATCATAAAAGTATATTATATAGGTAAGTATAGATATGAGTTAACTTAGCAACATATTTTTTCCGTTATGATTCATAACGAGTATAATAATTCTTGTCTTATAAACAGCATAACTGGCGTAGTATTTTAAAACAAAAGAAAGTTGTTTAAAATTATATGGTGAGACACATGCCACGAATTAAAACAAAACCATGTGTGCAATGCAGCTGCATTTATGTACAAAAATGTTATACAAAAAACACCTGACTCGCGCCATATTAAATAACAAATTCCATACTGGTACACAAAAATCGCATCGTTAACTCATTATAAACTGCCTATCTCTAAGTACCGCACTCAGAGACATCTATTAAATCGACAATTTACTAATTGACGTAATATTTCATAGGTTGCATGTCAAAATCACTCTTTCTCATCTGTACTAGGGAAGCATTTGACGTTTCTGAGTATGGGCTTAAGGAATATAAGGCAGCATCTCCCATGTGACTCATATAAGTAAAGCGTGTCAAGAATCGCCCTCAAGTAACTCCGTGTGGAAACGGCTTTCAAAAGATGCTTGAATTACTGTCACTTGGGCATAAATTTATGGAAATAACTACCAGTGCCCCGCGGCTTTACCCACGTTGTGCCTGTTTCCGTGCGAATTTCGGTTTTTTTATTCTCATAAACCTTTTTATTCTATACGTAATTTCCTATAACCCAAATAGGGTCGTGATCAAACATGAATGAATACGACATGGGAATTAATAATAAAAACAGTCATGGCCTATAATTGTTAAGGTTATACTAATTGCTTAAATTATTACTGTAATATTACAACCGAGGACACATTTAATGAAAAATAATCCACGATTACGTTACGTTAATGAAGGGATATAGTCGAGTTACCTAATGCTGTATTTTCTAGCCTAGTTGGCTTATCGACTTATACTACCGCCCTCGCTCCGGTTGGACATAATATCATGTTAGAATCACCCGGATTAAAAGAGAATTTGATAACATTGGAATCATATACCGCTTTATTTATTTAAGTTGCGCTCGTGGCGTATTTTAGCTAAGCTATGTTAACTCATTGCTATTATTAAGCAACGTGCAGCTCGGCTCGTACTTGGATGGGCGGGCCGACTGCCACCGACCTTCGGAGGGCACGTTAAATTATTGGTCACAGTTGTGTTAATCGTGAGATTATGTTGGAGGCCTAAGGGTGGTTTAAAAACTCTGACACCAGTGTTAGCCATTAACCTACTCTACTTACTTTTTTAGAATGAAGCATTTCAATGATAAGAATATTTACTATGTCAGTGCTTTTTAAGAAAATGCTTCCTTCATTAGTCTATTCGTTTTGAAGCTAAAGTGTTATAGACAGACGCACAGACACACATATACGTCACATCTGTCTTTTTCCGTCGGGGGATAAAAATACTATAATCGCAGATTCTAAATGGTGTTTTGTTAATTTAATGGTTAGTTTTGATCATAAATTCCTTTCTACAGCCATATTTTTTCATGGATGGATTAACTAACTGAGGCTCTATCTCTATGTATCTATGTACCATACATATAAAAAGACTGCTCCAGGGTAAACTATTATAAGAATGTTGTATAATACAGTCTAGCCTTGATAATGCCGTTGTCTGCAAAATTTTATGAGATCCCAAACTTGCCCTCAAGGGTACGCAGAAAATATTTCTGTATTTTTTACTTAGAACGTTCGGTGTTTGTTTTTTTTTGAATAACTTCAAATTGTACTTATAGCCTTTCATAAATTGAAGGCATATTTCAAACGATTTAATACTCGATTGGTATTTCAATCTGACTGTTTTATAGCCCTGTTAACAGTTTATGAAATGTTGAGAATGTATGAACGTTGATTAAGTTTCATATTAGTTTCGTAGAGAATTCATAATTCTCTATATATTGTTAAACAATATGTTTGCAGGTATACAAATTGTTGCAGATTGACTGTAATTTTAATTGTGGAAATTGACAGTTCTATATATAAATAATATATACAAATAAACCCAAACCTACCTAGAAACTAACTTGAAAATATGATTAAAGCAATAAAAGCTTCTATAATCCATAAAATAGCTCGAATATTAAAGGCGCGGGTCCCACGTTGCGCACGATGACCACGAACATGCGGCGAATTTTATCTGCATGGATTCATTTATATAACAACTGAGGTCCACGTCTACGCCACCGTACACGCTGTACACAAATATTTACCCACGACTATGTAAAACTAAGGAGATGCGCTTTGGGGAACAAGCCATGTGTACAACGTGGATGGCGAGGACAGCCATGAGCTACGTGGGCGCTATATTTGAGTGAGCCACGCGTGCACTAATGACAGTTCATGCGTAGCGTGTTCGAGTATTGCAGTACATTGTATAGGAACTTGTATGTGATCTTTGCTTACAAAGCGAAGCTTAACAGCAGTCTTTTCGAGCGCCGCGATGGATCTGCGCCTTTATGGCCATATATTTTTTTATTGACAAATATGTCATAAAATAAACTTACGCAACATAACAAAAAATATTTTTCTATTAATAATTTCAACTCTTCTCAACTTGAAATATTCAATTATTTTATATATTCATGCTTAAAAAAATTAAACTCTCAGGTCAAGGTTTTTATGGTAAAGCAACAACAATACATTTCAAGGGTTATTCCGATGTTTCTTTCATTCGTAAACTCTATTGTTTATTTAGCAGACGTTAAAACATTCGTGTTTATTTTATTCTATTTTGGTTTTAAATAAACATTCAATAAAAGAAAGAGCCCTGGAAAGTTTTCTTTCACTTAATTCTGTTAAAGGAAAAACATCTTCAATTGGGTATTTATTTTATTTTTTGTTATTTATTTTAGCTTTGAAAATGAAAAAGGAATCTAAATGTTTCCATCTGTCGCACTCAGAGACGTCCATTAAATCGACACTTAACTAATTGATATAATTTTTCATACATTACATGTCTTTTTCTTCATCGAGTGGATGGTCCTGACCAAATCCTGGTGTCAGAGTTACTGAGCCGCCAAAGGCCTCTGACATGGCTCATGTAACGACTACTATCCGTAGAAAGTAACCGGGACCGACGGCTTAACGTGCCCTCCGAATATTCGGGCGTTAGTCAATCAATTTACTAAATCCATTGATTAGTAAATATTATTTTTAATTACTCGCGGTACATTCACACAATGAAGTGTATATTCGTTTTCAATTTCGTGTGCTAACAATGGATTTTAATCTTTATATGTATGAATACTTGTATTCAAGTAACTGATCAATGAATTATTAAATATACAATGTTCAATGTCTATTAATTAAGTTATTTATAAGAGTTTACGTAAGAGGTACAATGTTTTTTTTACTGTTGAGTGTGGATAAAGCATAACCAATTGTTTTCAAGGTGTAAAGTAATATATTATGATATTACAGATATACTAATGTTACAAAGCAAGTAATGACTCATGACTCAATTATGATTCAGTCACTGCACTTTCTCCTTTGTAAATAATCTAAGGCCCGACAGTTTTGTCTTACGAGTATTACTGTATTACTAACACCCCACGGGTTTACTCGCCCATTTCCGTTGGAACCTCGATATGAAAAATTGCCTATAACGTTTTAGTGGAATGTTTTAGTTTCTGAAATAAGGGCGTTCAAACAAACAAAAAAACTAACTTTTCAGCTGTATATTATTACAATAGTAAAATATTTTTTTTTAAGTAAATACTTACTTAACCTTATATATACGAAGTAACTTGTTAAATTAGACTTCTTTAATACTTCTAAGCAGCTTCCAATGACATGTTTTCGAGTCTTAAATAAAGTGTCTTAAATTCATATTAAAATTTTACAATTCTGTAGTCTAACGAATGAAAACTCTGACATACGTAATCGCGTGTGAGACGCCGTGTGTGCGTCTTGTGTGGGCTCATTCATGAGTTTTTATAGTATAGAGAATGCTCTAAAATCTGTCTAGACTAGTTTCACACAGGACGTTATATAAAAAGTAATTTCTAGTAGGTTGGTGACCAACCCTGGTGTTGGAGCTTTAAGATCCAATAAAGGCCTCCCACATGGTCTGATGATTGAAACAACCGCTGCCCTCCGGTAGCCCTAAGATAAAAATGCCACCATCAGCTGCTCATTCAAGGTGACGAGCTACAGCTGATTGATTTTCTCAAAAACTGCTCAACAGATTTTCATGTGGTTTTCACTAACATACAGAATAATTCAAGAGGAAGGTTTGTGACAACTTTTCATGGCAAAATTCTCATAAAAATTGGTACAAAACGGCTAAAACGCGAGGCACTGCTAGTGGAAACATATGAAACGCTCACTAAAGATAAGATAGAGTAACAGACTTTTGTACTGACGAACATTAGTCTGATATGAGACAGTTTTTACGTCAAACAAGTCAGTCTAAAGACTATTTTACTATTAATTGAAACGTACGTTAATGTCATTATTATTTATTTAAACGGGAACTTACGTACGACGGAGGCTACTGTTGAGAGTTCCTCAACACGTTTCGGTCACATACGGTGACCTTCATCAGGAGGTGGGTGAAGCGCTCGCGACAGCGTCTCTCCCCGCAGTCTAAAGACTGTTCTGACTATAGTGGGCGTAGGTTCAAACTCTATAGTATTCACATTATCTAACGTGTTTGCCGCACGTGTAAACAGTTCACGTGAATAGGATTAGAAACTAGAACAACTGAACCGAAATCCAATAACTATTGTTAGCAAACATTCCGTAATGTTATAATAATAGGGACTTTCGATTTTACTTTTACATTTTGCTTGTAATTATGATTAAGGTGATGAATAAATAGGTTTCTGACGAATACAGATTGCAGAGTAGTCGGAAATTGACAGCTAATTTTATTCGTTTATTTTTTGAGTTCTTATGCATTCTACCTGAACCTGAAATTTAAGTAATTTTCCATAAGTACTTATAAGCACCTATTTTACCAGAGACTCGTCAGCATCGCTATTCTATATTCAACAACGAGCTAATGTTATACTAGACAAGTTTATTACCAAATACATATTGAATTCAATGACCAGTAAGCTCGCTTTAGTAATAAAAGGGTTATACATTGCATTAATATTAATTACTAAAGTGACCTTCTTTCAATTTCCAATTACTTTTAATTGTAACAAGTACTTCAGTAATCCATCTCTTTAAAAAGCCTAAAGCTGAAACTTAAGCAAATACAACCCTGAAAGTAATTTCCATTTAGAATAATTGCACCAAGTCTACAGTGGACTAGTACATGAATTTCACTACGAACGAAAGTGGTTGTTTTGTTACACGAAAGTAAACTCTGTTTGAAAGGAAGATAGAGTTGTTTTCGTCTGTGGTTGTAGTTATTGGATACCGTGTCGGGTGGCCACGCCAGTTGGCATGAAGCCAGAGTGGTGTAATACGAACAACTGATGTGACAGATTAGTATTATGAAAATTATTTCAGTTATGAATTCGTTAACCTCTAGGCCGTAGATAATTGATTTTACAGATCGGGTTTAAGATTTTACAGATCGGGATTTCTTTATTGAAATTCCACTTGTCTAGCTTAGAGATTAGTTTAGGTCTAATTAACCGAGTGTGAATTAAAAAAATATATACATTTAAAAAAATTATTGGATTGGGATTAGAATCGAATTCCTTTTTAATCAGTGATTGATTATGCAATTTTTTGCTAAAATAACTGGATCAATATGTAAAGGAATATACATTAAGGCTTGGTTGCACCATCTTACTTTAACAATAACAAACATCGAAACTTCAGTTAAAGTATCGGTTAGGCCTAAAATTAGTTGCACCATTTGACAAATAGTTAAATGACGTCATAACTTTAACTGTAACTGTAACCGCTCACTTTTCGCTGGTTAGTGCTATTGTTATTGTCAAATTATCCGTCAAATTGTCAAACGCGTTGAATATAACCTACAGACATCATGTCCTTGCTCCAAGAGATACTCGCGGAAACCAGTTCGGAAGACGAATGTGATGATCTTGTTGTTTGTTTTCCATTTTTTTATTTTCTCCAGCTCACCAGAATCCGAAAGAGTATAAATTAGAAAATTAGGAATATTTCTAAGCTTCCTTGAAAAATTTATTTGTTTTTTGTTTGTATGTAACAGACACCGAACTGACATCAACATCGAAATGAAGTGACAAGTGACACTAATGACAGCGCTAGAAACGAGTTTTTACGGTTTTATTTAGTATTGTCATATTTAAAAATGTTACCCGCATCGAATTTGGGCTAAATCACGCCTCATTTGACTTGTAACACTATTAACTTTAACAAAGCTAATGAATTCGCTGGTGCAACACATTTTGCTCTAACCGTTTAAGTCAGCGTTACTGTTAGTGTTAAATTTGACACAAACCTTTACTTTAACTTCTTCTATGGTGCAACTCAGCCTTAGTAAAGGAAAAAATATGTTGTCAGAAACCATTGGAATACCGGCCAAGACAATAAAATTGTTTGGAATCCTTCGCTTACAAATGTTCCGTTATCCTCGGATCGTCTGTTTTGGACATCCGACTTCCTTCATAAAACCATGAATATATTAGCACCTTTATAATAAAATCTATAACTGTTTGTTAGTCTTGCTAAATTTCTAACAACCTTACTAATAAAACTGTTACTCTTGGTATAGTTATACTCTGGGTGAGAAAATATGTGTTAGGGTGCGTTTCTATTGAAGCGAAGTGGAGCGGTCCCTGATTCACCAACCACAGCACATTGTGATTGTCAAACAACGCATTGACATTGTCAAAATCTTTTCGTAACGCATTGTGATTGGTCAGTTGGACCGCACAGCTGAATGGAAATGTTTACTTAAGAGTAATGAAATATCAAGATTGTTAAATTTGAATGGAGAAAAAATGTCAAAGTTATACTAGGAATAATCTTTTTTCATGTCCAGTAATAATATAATGTACACCAATGACTAACTCTCTTCCATCTTTCATCTCTTCTCTTCATATACGTAGATATAGAAAGAGAAAGGGTCTTTGGAGAAAAGCGAACTAACGAAGATAATTCCTTTTTCTTGGCGCTAAAGAACGTGGAACATCAAAATCACGTATACAGTTCATGACCGCTAATGATTTCTAAAATTAGAGAGAAACCGTCCTAAGCTAGGTATTAGGTTGAAAATGATCTTTATTTAGTTTCCGTATATTTTGAAATGTTACGCAGAAATAGAATGGACTATTCCAAATAAAAATAGAATGCTCGAAGTTTTGACAAATATGTGTAGGAAGATGTTAGGCAACTTGGAACTTTGTGCAGACTTGAAAGGTTTCGTGTGCACCTTTACATTATTTATTTTGAAGGCTTCTTTAAATGTTGACTGGAGAATGATCTAAAACTTTGCTCTTATGCTGTATTTTGTAATCTACACTTTTTTTTATAAATATACTTACTGACCCGGCCAACGTTGTTTTGCCATATGAAAATAAAGAGGTGGACCACCCTTGACATTTTAGGGTATGAAAAATAGATAGTAGCCGATTCTCAGACCTGCTGCATATGCGTATAAAATTTCATAAAAATTGATCAAGCCACACTTCTTACAATTGTTTATTTTTTAAACAATTTCTTATTTAAAAAAATACGAACCCGACATCTAGAGCAGATGATTACACCACAAGTAGTCACGTCTTGCTTTTTGCCTGTTTAAGTATCTTGGAACGATGCGTCAGATTTGAGAAAATATTTGTCCCTAAAAACCATATTCAAGCAATAGGCTTTATATCTTTACTTCTATACTAATATTATAAAGCTGAAGAATTTGTTTTTTTTTGTATGTTTGAACAGATTTGAGGTTGTTATTTAATTGATAACCATCTTTAAACGGGAAAGTTATAAGCTATTTTTTATCCCGAATTCGATTTTTTACATTTCCTCTGGAACGGACACAACGCGGGTATAACCGCGAGGCGCTTTTATAATTTTCCCATTGGCATTGTATGTCTTGAGCATTTTTGTATATCACTCACAATAGTTTAAAGAAATCGATATATAAAAGACAAACATAATGGTTCGAAGTTACAAATCTTCAAATGTTTTATCTTGACCTCAATTGTTTTCATAAATTAGGTCACTGAACAGTAGCAGTCTTAAAGATTAAAGATAAAGGCCGTTACAGAATAAAAGGACTTCGTTAATTGACCAGTCAAATTGTTAATTAAATCTTAATTTATTTCTTTTATCTTCTTTAATATCGTCAGTTAGAATTCTTGCCCTTCTTCGCCTTGTGTAATAAAGTCAAGGTTTTCAGTGCTCTCCCATGCTTTATTAAAATGCGTGCCAGATATAACACTAAGCGTGGATTTAATAGATTTCAAAGTCGTATTTTTATATCTTGTTGTACCATCATCGGTAGCAATGACTTGTTAGTTATTTCTATTTATCTGTCAAGAAGTCAAACCATATATGATTGTAGATCAGTGTTGTAAATCTTATCAATTTGTATTACAATTCAAACTGTAGCAAGCAGGTTCGTAGGTTAGTGGCCAACCTTGGGTTCGGAGTTCTTAGACCAACTCCGATATAGTCTAGCGATTGAAATAACTGGGAGCGAGAATTTAACGTGCCTTCCGAAACACGGGAGCACTCAGATATTATGCCACGGCCACCTATCCAAGTAGGGTCCGAGCTGTGCGTTTTTTAACAATCGAAATGAGTCAACATGTCAACCTACGCTTCGAGCGCTACAACTCATAATATACCTAACTTATCTAACTACTGCTTTAACTACTTCAACTTTAAGTACTCATAATACCTTATCTTGTTCCAGTGGATCTCAAATGAACTTATGCAATGGAGGCGCCGGGTCCGGCATGACTGGGTTAGTCCCGAAGATTCCCAACGGCTACGGAGACCAGAAGAAACCCATGGCTTCGCTGACACACCTGCCCAAAAGACCTCCAGTAGACATAGAATTCTCAGACTTATCATACTCAGTGAGTGAGGGACGAAAGAGGGGATACAAAGCTTTGCTCAAATGCATTAATGGAACATTTAGATCTGGAGAACTGACTGCTATTATGGGGCCTTCGGGAGCCGGCAAAAGTACGCTGATGAATATTTTAGCCGGGTACAAGTAAGTATCAGTTTATTTTCTTTTTAAGGTCTTTTATTATTAGACATTCCGCGTTCAAGGTTAAAGTTCACGAACGAATGTATAAATTATAAAGTTTTCTTTTTACATACATTGTTTCATACCATTAGTATTTATCGGCATTTTAAAATACTTAAGTCATGAGAATTCGTTGTTATTTCTAATAAAAGTTAGTAAGTATTTGCTTCGTAATATGTGCCCAATTAGTCGTCATGGAAACCAACAAGAAATTTTATTTGACTGTGTTTGTTTTGCTTGGGTAAATATTTTGAATGTCACGATCGTATTCAATAGTGTTCATTTACATCCATAACTCAATTGACAATGTATTGATTTGTTATTCAGGTCACAGCCGACGTCATACTAACTGTAAACTTCATCATCTTTATACGAAACGATAGTGTTTACTTCATCTGACTAAATAGTTTTACTATTGGCGCTCTGCCAGCCATATCTCGGATGCCACGCCGCTGTTTAACAACAAACTTTTGTTTTTCAGAACGTCCAACGTAAGTGGTTCCATTCTCATCAACGGAAAAGAGCGAAACCTTCGCAGATTTAGAAAAATGTCCTGTTACATAATGCAGGACGACTGCCTATTGCCACATCTTACAGTGAAGGAGGCGATGACAGTGTCAGCCAACTTAAAACTAGGGAAAGATATGACGGTCACTGCCAAGAAGATAGTGATTGACGAGATATTAGATATGCTTGGTCTGAATGAGGCTTCTGATACTAGAACCATCAACTTGTCTGGAGGTCAGAAGAAGCGTCTGTCCATAGCTTTAGAGTTAGTAAATAATCCACCGGTCATGTTCTTTGACGAGCCTACATCTGGCTTGGACAGTTCCTCGTGTTTCCAATGCATATCTCTGCTCAAATCTCTGTCTAGAGGTGGAAGAACTATCATCTGCACCATCCACCAACCTTCGGCGCGTCTCTTCGAAATGTTCGACTTCTTGTACACGCTCGCTGAAGGACAATGTATTTATCAAGGAAAAGTTAGCGGATTGGTTCCATTTTTGTCGTCAATGCATCTCAATTGTCCTGGTTATCACAATCCTGCTGATTATGGTGAGTTTATATGTTTTTTATATACTTACAAACTTAAAAACATAAATTAAGTACAAGATTAAGGATAGCGTAGACTCGAGACAAATGGAAATATCTCTATCGACAAAAGCGTTGAAAAGAGCCTAGGTTGACATTATGTTCTAACGGACTTACTTACATTATTCCATAAATTAACATAGGAAAAAAAAATAGGCAGGTAAAACCGTGCGCGATTCTAGATTCTACTTCAAAAAGGACGGAAGCTTTTGATAACAATGAATCAAGAATAACATAGATCAGTAATTGACCGTCAATGATCAAAATAGAAAATTAATTAACGAAATCATTATGGATGATCGAGATCAATTGGTACTAATTTGGATGATTGATTTTTAAACTTTGATCAATTTCTCAATCTTCGTAATCAAATAATTCGTTTTAATCAAATAATTAACGCTTATCGGTTGATTCTATCAATAAAAGCTACATTGTAGTCGAATGATCAAATACTCGATTAATAATGTCAATAACATTTGTTAGTAAAACAATGTAAGACACTTGGACACACTGTCATTGACTCAAGTATGCGGTCTCTTGAACTGATTGTTTCAATTGTTTTCAATTGATCGGCTTGTATCCAATTGAAATCATTTCGTGCGATACACTTCGTCTAGTCAGTACAGTCACGTGCAATGAAATGTATACACGGGCAGATTTTCAAATAAATATCCACTCTGAAAATTACAAAAACATATAGCCACTTAACAATTCATACTATATAACCACCCGAGTTTCTCTCTGTATATACATTTTTGTGCAAAAATATGGACACAGGTTGTTTTCAGATATTTGTATACACGATCACATGCAGAAATATGTATCCATTTTGAATTACAATAATAAATATGAAAACGATATTATTTCACAAAAAATGTATGTGTGCGTGACACACACTAAACGCGAAGTATTGTTTTTATTTTGATTACTTTGTGTGGGACACTAGGTTTCGTACTCAGCGCGTAGGTTGGTATCTTTCTATAACTCTATGGTTATTACCTATCAGTCAAGTCTTTTTTTTCAGTTGTTGCCCCAAAGAGGCTTTTCTTCCGCATCCTGGCTACCTTCATAACAATATTTAAAAGACAAAAATGAATATTGTTTACATTAAATGGAAAATTACTTTGTGTACATGTTATTGAAATTAATACCCATTTGTCAAAATAGTGAATATACATATCCATATTTTTGCCAAAAATGTATACATTATTGTGAGAAACTCGGGTGGTTATATAGTATGAATTGTTAAGTGGCTATATGCTTTTGAAATTTTCAGAGTCGACATTTATTTGCAAATCTGCCCGTGTATACATTTCATTGCACGTGACTGTACATTATCTAGGGCTAAAATTAATTGACATGCTATATGAGTTAAAAATATCAGAGGCAGGACCGCCACCTGCGTCAGTTGATCTGTCACAAACTATCGTAATATAAAAGATTCTCTGTATCTATGTAGTTGAATCTTAGAGTCAAGTTGTTTGTTTTTACCCAGCAGATGTTTTATTCAGATGTTTGTTAATCATTATATTTTTTCCACAAACAATACTATACTTATACTCTGAAGAGGAAAAAGGTTTAAGATAGGGTAAGAATATGAAAAAAAATCACTAAACCTTTTTCCTCTTCAGGAGTAATCGTCTTCGGCTGGAAAATTTATGACATTGGTAAACATTTTGGAACAGTCAAGAATAATAGTATAAATTAATTATTATTACTCTGTACAAGATAATAGAGATGTGAAGGAACTTGCACTGAATAGTAATAGATGGAGAAGTCTGCATCGGACTCACAGACAAGAGCCTTGCTCTTAAATTTATGATTTATGATGATGTACAAGATATTGTTATTTGCCTCTCGATGATATAATGACACAAAATTAAATACAACCGTTACTTTAGCAGCAAAATATAATTCTAAGTCAAATATGTATTTTAATTCATTTTCAGTCCAGAGGCTCTTTTGAATCTACGATCACGTTCAACGACGAATATCTTATAAATAAGAAAACACGACTTAATTCTTTTCTTTCTTCTGAAACATGTACAAATTATCTGCAGGCTCGCGAGATTACTGCGAATATTTCATATCAATTGAATTCCGTTCTCTTTTTGTAATTCCTAAAATTTTAAAAACGGAATCGCGATCTTTTTGTTTAAAGTACGATTACTTATTACGTTTTTGCGTGTCAGGACTTTGTCTTATTGAACAATGAATTCTTTATTCTTGTTCCAAGGAAATGGTGATTGGACTGGGTTATCTATAGCTTTGCTTTTGTATGAACAACACGTAGTTTAGTTTTGGACGAGGCAGCAAATATGCGAAGTCCCGGTTTCAATTCCCTGAGGCTAACGAAGCTTGTTTGTAGATTACTTTTCATAAGGATGGAGATGTAGAATAGTGAATTGTATTAGGCAAGCGTGGTAGTTACGTCTTATATTACTTGTTGTACCTTCAACTTTAATTAAAGAAAAGTGCCCGGGTAAAGAACTTGCCCGGGTGTACTAAGGCCTGGGCTTAGATTAAAACTTTATTTATCAGGAAATATTGTATGCATACTTATACAAAAAGTTCTATATCACCACGAAATTAAAAACTTTTATTCTAATACAATTCAAAATTCAAATTAAATATTTGCGTGATGGTTTATGCTCATCCCATGCTGTATATTCCGTCGTAAATTCCAATACAATTTTATTGTAATTAAATTCATCCAGGTATTTTCATTTGTATTCGATCCAATTTGTAGTTTACATTCGCGAAATGATATCAACCAAATTCGACCTGAAATAATAGCTGTCCATTCGGTAATGAAAAACTGTTTTTAGTTTTATTCAGATTGACCATGACATTCCTGTACCAAAAGGGTTTGAAGGGATGATAAATTCAATCATTTTGCGGAAACCTTTTCTTCTTTTAAATTCCATTACGCCGCGCCTCTGATACACCCGTCGTTTGCTCTGATTGGAAACCCAACTGACTGTGAATCACCGTTTTAATTTGCCAAGTAATTAAACTGGACAATCGGTGGTTTTACCAACTATTTTTGTATCCTACTGGCTATTTATTAGGTATGGGAACCATAAAATAGATAGATTTTTACTGGAAATAGTTGTAAAGTCTTTTTAATTGTGTTAGAATAGTCAGCAGCGTGCAACGGTATTAGCACTGATGCATTAGCCGCGTTGCTTATATTTCGAATAAAATGTTGGAGTGGAAAGTAGCCTTTTTATTGAATACGACTATCATCCACATTCAGTTAAAATGTCGGTCCCGGTTGTTTCAATCGCCAGACCACGTCGGAGGCCTTTAGGCGGTCTATAAACTCCGACATCAGAATTGGCCATTAACTTACTCGAAAAATCAAATTCTTTAAATCTTCACTACATAGTATAAAACAAAGTCGTTGTCTGTTTGTCTGTATGCTTAAATCTTTAAAATTACGTCACGGATTTTGATGCGGTTTTTTGTAATAGGTAGAGTGATTCAAGAGGAAGGTTTTTATGTAAAAAAATTCCCGAAATTCTCGCGGGAACGGGCACAACGCGGGTAAAACCGCGGGGCGCTGCTAGTTTTCAATATAATCGTTCAAATCCAATTATTTCAACCTTTTTTGAATTTAATCCTGTTAGATTATAACCCAGCAGATATCAAAATAATGGTGACTTAACTTGATTGATCTCACCAAGTTTCTCGTCTATTCCAGTGATGGAGGTAGCTACAGGCGAGCACGGAGACTGGGTCCACAAGCTGGTGATGGAGGTGAACAAAGGGAACTGTGGCCGAGGACAGACCTCTTCATCATCATCGTCCTCTTCGGTGCCGCAGAACTTGAACTACAACAACCAGAACAAGAACAATGCGCAGAAGGCCGAAGGCTTGTCTATTGTGATAGGTAAATAGTTCTTCTGATGTTTTATATTATCTTAATGACGGTGTATATAAATGTTTGCTCATATTTCATTGTTCTCTGGTTGCTCGGTTATGGCACAATCTATAAGCTTCCGAAAATGGACCAATGGTCCATATCATAATTAATAGGGTCATAAAAAGTGCCTTGATTTAGAATATAGTTCTAAATAATAAGAATAAAATAAAATTGCCAAAAAGAAAAATTACATAGGGCACACAAACAAAAAAAGGCATTTGACAAAACGCTGCAACTCAGCTGTTGCTGTACGGGACGGAGACCGCGTAGTGTTGGTTTTCAGTTGCCGCCTGTAATTTTCTATTTGTATACAATTTGTTTCAGTTTTTTCTTCAACAAGAAATAAATTGCTTAAAAGATTTTTTTTTATTTCCAGATAAGCCCACCTGCACAGTAATAGACATGTCCGAGCCAGTTCTGAACACTGAAAAACCAAACGCGATTCCCAACGCCACCAACCTAGCACCAGTCACATGTACCACTTCTCTCCTCGACTCCAGCGAAAGCTTCACAAAGAAACCAGTCAAAACCGGCTTCCCAACATCAGGGTGGAAGCAATTCTGGATCTTATTGAAAAGGACTTTCCGAAGTATTCTGAGAGATCAAACGCTGACGCACTTAAGGCTATGTTCGCATACAGTTGTTGGCTTGCTGATTGGATTCCTGTACTACGATATTGGAAGAGATGCAGCGAAGGTTATGAGCAATGCTGGATGTATATTCTTTACTGTGATGTTTACGATGTTTACTGCGATGATGCCTACTATTCTAACATGTAAGTGATTCATCTTAAAGTGATGCTGAATATTTGTTGCTCATGAGTTAGATTCATAGTTGTTTACTCATTAAATTCCGTGTTAGCAGTAAAGTTTTAATGGTTCGAGACTTCAGAGATGATGAGTGTTGTTGCATTTTTAAACATGTAGTCATAGAAGTTCATTCACTTTTATCCATGGAATGTAGTGGCCAGTATTATCGTTGGCGCTCATTGTCAAATATTTATAAGCAAACTTGTCATGGATTACACGACTGTTGGTACACACCACTGCCTTCTTCAGTAAAAGTTTTCTTCGAAAACCCTGCAGTAGGATTCTCTAACGTAAATTCCCTATCAACTTTAATTTTCCTTTACCAAAGTGGTAATATGGTATTAACTCGTATTCATTCATCTTTTCAGTCCCTACCGAGATGAGCGTGTTTGTTCGAGAGCATTTGAACTATTGGTACTCCTTGAAGGCCTTCTACTTTGCGAAGACAATAGCGGATCTACCATTTCAGGTAATTTCAATAATACAGAAGTTTTTACTATCATAATTCATAAGAGTTATTTTCATCGAGAGTAATATAAGCATAGGAGGTATCTTAGTTGTTAGTATTTGCTGTTAGTCTGTCACTGTTTTTTTTCTGTTAGACTAATTAGACTAAATAACTGTTATACGACTGACTATATACAGTATTCTTTACATCGACGAAATCAGTCTGAATACTGTTGTGACTATAGAGGCACTTAGTTTTTAAACAAAGAAATAATTAAGTTGGATAATTTTGTCGCAATTAAAAGAAGTCACACACAAGTAATTATAACGCCATTTAAAAAGTAATTCTAGACTACATTTAAAAATAATTCTACACTATATCATTGTTGTCTTATTATATAATTGTCTTAGTATAAATTGACTAAATGAGCAAAAACTTGTATTAGCATAATAACAGATAAGCGTTTCTTGAGGAAAATACTTTAAGAGTGTTTCTATCAATTATATGAATGCAAGCTGTTTTAAAATCTAGATTAAATATTCTATAGCAAGTTTTCTAGACATTTCTATCGTAGCGCTACCGTGCTTCAGAGGGCACGTTAAACTGTCGGTCCCTATTGTTTCAATCGTTAGACCACGCAAGAGGCCTTGAGGTGGTAAAAAAACTCCGACGCCAGGGTTAACCTTTAGTGGGTATTTCCCGGCCCGTTGATCGCGTCGGGACGAGTCCCACATACCCCGGTCGTTTCCCCGAACTGCCGGGGATGCATAAACGCATTTCTCCTACAAAAAAAAGGGTTGGCCGTTAACCTACCCAATTTTACTTACTTTTACTTTAGCAAGTTTTCAAAGAATGAGTCGGCTTATTTTGTAGCTTTAGTGGATACACTAAAGGCATCCTCTTGTCAAGCAGCCTCAACTTAAGGAAAATGGCCTGCAATAAGTACAAAATATTCATAGTGGACTCAGGTTGAGGTCAAAATCAGAAGAACTATTAGTGTCTCCATTTGCGTAGCCTCAGGGTGAGGCAGCCACACAACCGAGGCTGCCTATAGTGGATTGCCGGTTTTACCGACATACAGAAAGTTTGATCGTTGTATTTTACTCGCTGACTCGCAGCTTGCAAACTCGCTCAATATAACGCAAAGCAAATTTTATCTTTTCTGAGAGACAAGCCTTGATCCCAATTTAATGGTATTCGATTAACCCATTAACATACTAAACCATATTTGTTAAAACAATTGGCTTTCTTTTGTTTTTACCAACGCAAATTCCAAAATACTACTTTATATAAATGAGTATTATAAAGCTACCAATTGTGTAAATAATTAACAATAAAGAAATAATAATAATTTATACCTTTGTACAATACAAGAAATGTAAAGAAATACGTTTTACACAATTAAATCATCTCATATTATATCAATAACATTTTTCTTTGTGGCAACAAAACTCTGATTTAGTACTAAAGTTAACCCTTTCATTCCCAGATAATCTTCAGTGGCGTGTACGTGATAATAGTGTACTTTATGACCGGCCAACCGATGCAAACGGATCGCGTACTTATGTTCACAACAATCAACATACTAACGGCTCTAGTAGCTCAATCCCTAGGCCTACTCATTGGAGCCGCTATGAAAATTGAAACAGGAGTATATTTAGGACCGGTCACAACAATACCCGTAGTCCTTTTCTCAGGATTCTTCGTCAACTTCAATGCAATCCCCGGCTACTTACAATGGCTCACATATTTAAGTTACGTCCGATACGGCTTCGAAGGAGCTATGCTTTCAGTGTATGGGTTTGGAAGAGAAAAACTCCACTGTTCCGAAGCCTATTGCCATTTCAGAAACCCTGATTTGTTCTTAAAAGAAATGACCATGGACAAAGCCAATTTCTGGATAGATGTAGGCGCGTTAGCAGCGTTTTTCGTATTTATTAGAGTAATCTCGTATTTAGTACTAAGGTTCAAGTTGAAAATGATGCAGTAGATGCACAAAGCTTTTCCATTTACTTGTTGGTCAAATGTTTCATGCAATTTGTTTGGCCAACTGGTGTATTTGGGATCTCTGTTATAATGTTGATACTGGGGTGCGTAAGACCCCATAGTGAGTAGCGGGGTTGAACCCGATGTGATTATCGTTCGCTAGTTGCCTGTGACAAACAATTACAAATTCTAAATTTAATATTGCAATAGAATTAGGTACTTAATTAAGCTATTGGATATTATAATCGCTCTTTGACGGCTGTGTAAAAAATAGTGTTAGTTGCTGAGAAGAACGAAGAAGGGCGGTCTGTTAGTACTTACGGTTATTCTAGATTATAGGCAGTATCCTATTGTGACTCTATATAGTTTTGCCTTATCGCAACACCAATGTTATAGTTATTGCAGCTGAGGAAAGTAAATCATGACAGCTAATACGTTTAGGTGATGATAGGGTTACGCTGTTCTGACTTGTTGGCCTAAAATTGACAAATTGAATAAAAATAATAATACCATCTGTATTGCAGATTATTTAGAGTGGATGTTTTATATAGTGGTGAAGGTAGCGTAACCCTATAATCGCCAAAAACACCTACACAGCCAACCTAATAAACGTTATCCACAGTATAACTATCCTTAGTATAATTTAAAATTTCTCTCCACATTGACAATATTGACATTACGTTGTATAGACTTTATGCTGAGTATAACTATACTAAGGATAACGGTTTTATCAGAAAGGCTGCTAATATTTTGCCTCATCTCACAATTGCTACTTGTAATGAAGACAATGATACGTTTAACTTAGTTTATTTGTACTTGTACTTATGTTATAGGTTCACAATACGATAGTTTTGAATAGAGTAGCTTTAAGCCATTGTTGAGGGTGTAGCTATCCCGAGCCATTTCAATTGAAAATTGGGATAAATGTGGGAAAAATCTGATCAACAATACGGATTCTCAAGCAAGTTTTTTAGGTTTAAATAGTTTTCGAATTAATTAGCTTTTTAGGTCGCAGATGGACTTTTCTAGATTGTTTATAATCACCCTTAGGGGTTAGAGTAAGTATTACATAGGAGATATCGGGCCCATGACTTAACTATTAAGTTCCTTAAATATCAATCATTCATTTTATATAACTCGACACGTTAGCCAATGTATTTACTCAATTTCAACTTTTTCTAGTTTTTAATTAGACTTTTAACGACCCTTCAATATGCTAAAGATTTTTTGGTAAAATCTCTATGTCTATCCTAATTATAATACCAGTATTTATTAGTTAATAAACGACTGTGATTTTTATATAAACATAGATGTTTTATTTTTTATTTTATTCCTTTATTTTAGGTGCTTTTATTATTTCTACCCCGGAACAATGTATCAGTGATTATATTTTATTTTAATCTTTATTATGATTAAATGATTACATTAAGAGTTGATATTTGAGTATTATTTTCCTTTTAAATTATTGTAATTAAGTTTAGATCTAATTTTTTTTTCATAAATAAACCTCAATAAAAAAAGTTTATGATAATTTATCTACTTAATAGACAGGTTTTTTTTAACATTATTATTGGACATTTTAGGTCTTGCAAATAAGACTCCGAAAAAGAAATACTTTGCATAGTTACTGTAGTAATATGATGATAGTAGATACGATAGTAAAAATGCCCTATATATGTTACCTGTCTCATCATTATTGCAGTCGCTGCACAAAATTTAATTCAGTTAAAAAAATCTTTCGTTTCATCTTGATGTTCTACTAATCTATACTCATATAATGAAGCCGAAGACTTTTCGTTTTTTATTAATTAGAAAGCGCTAATCTCAGAAACTTCGAATCAAATTAGAATAATTATTTATAGGGTTTATCCAACTCCTTCCAATCCTTCTTGAAATCGTCCAGAAAGAATTGGGGGAGACCTTTGCCCAGCAGTGGGACAGCGAGGTTACATAAAAAAAAATAGCCTAATGTTCGCAAAGCAGTCGGTCCCGGTTGATTCATTCGTTGGACCATGTCGGAGGCCTTTAGGCGGTCTAAAACTCCGACACCAGGGTTGGCCACTAGCCTACTCGAACTTATACTTACTTTTAGGCTATTTCTCATCTATAAAACCGCGGGGTGCCGCTAGAGAACAAATAAAATGTACATATTATTGATCCAACAAAGCACAGACGGGATCGGTGTCAAAAACTGCCAGCGCCATCTGTTAGAACCTCTCCGAATCACTATGTAGTCAAAGCGTTTGGTGCCAAATACCCTCTTTCTGAAACTTTTGTTTGAACCCCATCGGAGTTTTGAATGTTGTGTTGTGCTGGTTTCTTTCAAATTACGAACATAAGATATCTCGAGATGACGCTGTATTGTGGATATCTTTAATGGTGAGTTTTTTGTCTATTAATGTTTTATTAAAGTTATACCTACGTATCTGTCACTTTAATTACTACCAGTCGAGTGGACAGGAAACCATAAAACACAACCAAATTTTCCAAAAAAAGATGACGTCTACATTTTCTTCCATAAGTTATTCCAAACGGCAAGCCATTACAGAAAAGCGGCGAACAAACAGGAAAATTGTTTGGAAATCTATTTGAGAAAAATCCTTTATCAATATCCATTGCAATCCGACCACTTACCATAATTTGTGGCCGCTTACCCGATCTCGATTCTACTCGATTATAGTAATTCGTAAATCGCAATTAAAATCGATTAATGCAAATTAATTACTGTTTATCAGTTCGTCGATATCGATATTCGATACGGAATTAATCGAACTCAAATTGAGAGCAATAAGTGTGAATTTGCGATGCAATACGCGGCCATCATTAAATTTAATGTCGTATGAATCGTCTCGTATATTCCGATATTGGAACATGGACTTTTTATGGATGCACTTTACTTGTGTGTTAAATTTTATAATACTTTTCACCCCAAGCGTTGTGCAAGATGAGATAAAGTAACCTACTTGCGAAGACTTTCTAAACTTATCAGTTTAGTAGTAGTGTCATAACTTTGTACCCAATATTCTGAAAAGTATTTTTGTCGCGATATTTTTACACCGCAGTTTCTTTCGTAACAGGTTTAAAAAGAGAACTTTAATCACTATCATTTAATCACATATACCAACTTGAACTTACACCAGGGTTGGCCACTAACCTACACTAACTTACTTTACGTAACACTTCTCTGTTATAATTCTAAAAACTCCGCTAATTTTCTACGCTTGCAGCGCAGTACCTACTTACTGGGGGTAAAAATCGTATAATTCATAATAATACAATATGAAAACTAACAACAAACAATCCAAAAGCTTCGACTTAAACAGGGCCAAGGACTTGTCTGCAAATATAAGTACAGTAGCGCAAATAAAGTAACATATATAAAACTAGCAACACCCCGTTTACCCAAGTGGCGTCTGTATCTGTGAGAATTTTGAAATAAAAAGTTACCTCTAACCTTCCTTTTGAATGTCGCTATCCAAAACAATAAGAATTATTCGAATCGGACTGCTAGTTCCTGAGATAAGCCCACTCAAACAAACAAACAAACAATCAACAATGTCTGCTTTATAATATTAGTAGTAGCTGTTCTACGCAGTGGTTTTATCCGTGATCTAGTAGATGACGTTAGTGTGAACATTTTGTAGATTGTGCTTACGTTATTTTCTCAGATTTAGTGAGGAGAACCACATACATTTTCTTCGTCAAGAAGAAAATGTTCCTCTTCATATAATTAGTACAGAGAGGTTTTTTATTTAACCTGTAGTGTCCTGCGGTTGGGAAAAGTCTCCCCCAATAATTTCCATCTAGATCTATCTTTTGCCACTATTTTCCACTCTCTGTCGATGTTCTCCAGTGTTCCAGATAGATAAATTAGAATAAATAAATAAATAAGAATATTTAATTTTCATTACACTCAGTCTCGTCCACACTTCATGTAATAAATGCTCAAACTGTACTCCACCGCAAAGGGCCGTCACAGCGCTCACACTTTCATTTTCATTAAGTAAAACACCTCTAATCCGGGCTCAGATGCAGCAGTAATGTATAGAAGGACCATCTGAATAGCTTAATATCTAGACGGGACATAATCGCGAATTCGCGTATTAAGAACAATTTAGCTATCAAATGTTTTGTCACTTTTTAATATATTCAATTTTCTGAAGAGCAAAACAGTGTATTTATTTAATTATATACTCTTGATCAATGTACAATGTTTTTGGTATAAGTGTTATGAGAAGATGTTGACATTCTTAAATTTAAAAGTTAGAACATATTGCGATTGCAAGACACAATACAAAAATCGTAGCATCTTTTCAACTTTTACACAACAAGTTTGTCCATTGATGAATTGGATGCTGAAATTCGTCTACACAATTTGATTATCCTGTTATTTAAAAGAAGTCTTTGTTTCATTATACAGGCCAAGCGTTTGTGATATCCTCCAGGGGTAGGAAAGTCACACTTTAAAGGACAAAGGTTTAGGGAATGTTGCTTTAGGAGCATAAATATATAAACTTTGAAGTTTAACTATGTTTTTCCTCACTAAAAGTAGAGTTGACGTTGTTTTGAAGCAGTATACTTTAAAGAGATAATATTGACAATCCTTTTGATTAGCACTGACATCAAAAGTGGGTAGTCGAACTATTTTAGGCGATATTAAGGGTGACTCGCACAAGAACTCTTAGGGCTGATTGCACAAAAATTATCTATTTAGTCCTTAAATATGTTTAAGAAACAAAAGCTGATCGTTCAAATTTGTATTTTACCTTCCACCAAATAGAACATAATTTAAAACGAACGTAATTTGTTTATTTAAAATACCTATTAAAGCGCTAAATAAATTTAAGAATGCTTTTGCAATCCGCCCAAGTATATACGTTAGTCATCGTATCATACACGTGGTAATTAAATCACAGTCGGATATTAGTAGATAAACGCAATATGTGCGCGAATATTGCGTTTATCTACTAATATCCGACTCGTAAATCTTTTTATGCTCGTAGCTTCAAACACAGAATAATAACTAGTACTACGTCTTCAACATTGGTTACTACTTGAATACTACGTCGAAATTAGCACTTTTATTTGAGCACTAGCCAAGCTCCGCGGCTTCACCTGCTTTGTACCCGTTCTCGTTGGCATTTTGAGATATAATATAGCACATAGCCTTTCCCTAGAATGTAATTATCAATTACAAAAATAATTATTCGACTTGGACAAGCAGTTCCCGCGATTAGCCCTAACATACATACAATTACAAATTTTACCTTTGTATAATTTTAGTTTAGATTGATGTGCTTTGATGGGCATGTTAAATTGGTGGACCAGTTTTGAACATTAGATCTTCTCAAAGAAATAAGGCATAGAAAATTCTGCACTTTTAGACGGCAAAGATGGAGTTTCAATGGTGCCTACTGTGTATTTACCCACTATACCCAAAATATGATTTTGAGCATGCAAAAGACTAGCAAACTCCAAGAAAACTACTATATTTCAAACCCAAAAAGACTCAACTGTAAAACAGCTATTACAAAGATAAACAAGACATTCAAATTACTGATTTATAGAGCCGCAAGCAGGAGCACTAAAGCGGACAGCCAAGACTTGAGCGTCCCTAAGGAACTCCACTTTATGCCGCATAAACTACAAAGTTTGTTTAGCTAAAAGAATTTCGCAGATTACATTGTACTTGTGTTCCTGGTTCATGTTAAACGTGAATGCTTTTATTGCATAAGAGATGAATACTGCACGTTTTATTGGTCGCAAAGAACTTGAAGTTTCTACGACTGCAATTTTGTAATTTACTTGCTTAAATTTTTAACTATTTTAGCTGAATGAGGAATGGTTTTGGGTACGTTTCCATTGAAGCAGAGCGGAGCGGTTAAATTGACCATCACAGCACATTGAAATAGACAAAATACAAACCAGCGCTGCACCGAGACTTCGGCCTCGGTACAGCATTAGCTGAGACGCCTCCTATTGCTAAATTTTTTTATTTTGTTTTTATTTTGTACTTTTTTTTCGTATTCTTGTAATTGTAGCAATAAATGTATTTTTTTTATAAAATCTTTTCGTAATTCTTTGTGATTGGTCAATTGAACTCCGTCCCGCTCCAGCTCCAGCGGGTGCGGGATAAAAAATATGTTGCTCAACTTCTGTTGAGCAACATATTTTTTATTTTTTTTATTTTCACCACTCTAACTATTAATATTATTACTATTAAAGTGTTTCTCCTCCTTGAATTTTTTTGATTTTCACCACTCTAACTATTAATATTATTACTATTAAAGTGTTTCTCCTCCTTGAATTTTTTTGATTTTCACCACTCTAACTATTAATATTATTACTATTAAAGTGTTTCTCCTCGGAGTCACGGGACAAGCCCGGTCTTTTTGAGAGGCATGCGAGGGGATACAGATCCAACTCGTAGAGGCCCTTTGGAGATGTTTAATGTAATGGATTACAACTGCAGGGACACACTCCCGACCACATCAGTACAACATGTCCGGGAATGTGTACCTGCAGAAGTAGGGACTATTGCAGGAAATTAAAGAAATAAGAATGGGCTATGGGAATGAAGTTTGGATGGATTAGAAATGGGTTATTGCAGAGAGGTCGGCACCTGCCATAACATGTAGAGAACAAGTTATCGGCGGCAAGCCGTGGCTCGCCGCCCACTAGATGGGCCCCCCAAAACAGCCGACGTAAAGACGGCAAGGGGGCAACATCGGTGTGGGCGACTCGGGGGTGTAGAGAGGTGTGCTGCGCTTTCTCTAAACGTTACTCGCGGCGTTATGCCCTTTCACTCTTCCACCCCCGGATCACACAGCCAACATCGACTGTGCCTCTAACGACCCCCCTCTGGCCGGCCGGTGAAGGCAAGCCAGAGCCGAGAGTCCTGCGGGCCCCCTTGGGGTCCACTCCGACCGGGGAAGGTTCGCCGGAGACGAGGGCCCTGACCGACTCTCTGAGGCACTCGGGAATCGCCCGTGGTGTCGCTACTCACCAACAGCTCGCCACAAGCTGCCCTGCGGGCTTACTATTAATATTATTACGTTACCATCTTCAATGATCAATTAACTTGCAATAACTTCATTCTCATTTTCCTAAAACAATAGCTATATCCAAAACATGACATAGCTATACATGTTCACATTAGTGCACTTTCAACCTTCAACTTCCACTTTCAACTAATGCATGCTTCTCCAACCGCAAGGCATGCAATAACGCATGCCCAAGACAAGTTCGACAGCAGCGCTATGCAATAAGACTTCTAGTTGAACTTGGTTTGGGGCTTGCGATATTGAATTCGCAAGCTGAAAACACAGGTGTGAACGTGACAAGAAGTGTAGGATACTATAATAATCATTCATAGAATCATTCATTCATTTATTTGGAATAAGTTTATTTACTGGCATACCATAGTGATGATGTTTTGAGACCACCTATAGGCCTCTGACATGGTCTGACGATTAAATCAACCGAGACCGACTGCTTAACGTACTCTCCGAAGGTAAAGAAAGTTTATGAAGATTGAAGCATTGCCAAGTAATTTGTCTATTAATATCATGGTATCATAGATATGAATTATCCGCGGTTTCGACCGAATTGAAACTGCTTCTTTAACACATACAAACATTCCACATAGAAAATACCTTTGGTAAATATAACCACAAACATCATACCTCTGCTGAAACGGTTCTAGTTCCAAAATGACTATTAAGCACAATATTTCTTTTTACATCGAAGGAAACAGAAACTTATTAAGGATACAGAAACTTATTAATGAAATTCAAACACGCTAATAGCAGTGAAACTACAATACAGCCCATTCATAATAATTCTACTTACTTAGTGTAAAGGAATCGTCTCGTAACGCAATTTAGTCATAAGGTAAAGTTCCTCGCATGAATCGGACTAAACTCCACCTAGCTAGTTAGTGGACTGAGTGCACGGTATCCTGTCTTCACGAATCGCGAGCACGGTACCGATCTAATTTAATTACCTTCTCCTTTGTAAATACTGTGATTTACTGAGAACATTTTTGTACTTTTTAGCAGAGCTGGTGTTTTATCTGCCTTGTACTTTGTTTGTTTGCATCTGGGGGCGGCTGTTCGTATTTCGGCCGGATATAAATTGAAAGTCGGTGCCTTTGTTTATACCTCACTAGCAGCGCCCGCGGTTTTACCCGCGTTGTGCCCGTTCCCGTGGGAATTTCGGGAATTTTTTTACATAAAAACCTTCCTATTGAATCACTCTACCTATTACAAAAAACTGCATCAAAATCCGTTGCGTAATTTTAAAGATTTAAGCATACAGACAAACAGACAAACAAACAGACAAAAATAGCAACTTTGTTTTATACTATGTAGTGATGCGTGCTGACACAAGCAAGTGTGAATCTATATCTATGTATACTAATAATAAAGCTGAAGAGTTTGTTTACATATTTGAATGTGCTAACCTCAGACACTATCCGAATCGAATATTTTTTTCTTTAATGGATAGCCACATTGAACAGAAAGATTATAGGCTACTTTTAATCCCGAATTTCCCACGGGAACGTGCACAATGTGGGGAAAACCGCGGGGCACAGCAATTAACAAACCTGTCTACCCTTTGAGCGTGACAATAAAACAACATATTCATATTCATATTCATTTATTTTGCGAATAAAGGTACAATAAAGGTGTTACATTGAAAGTGAAGTTTCTCTTTATCCTGCCTCATATTATGTGAGGCGTGCAAATATTAAGTAGGTACTTAAATCTAATTAAAGTAATGTAACATGGCAATAAAATTGTGAAAATTAGAACAAAGAAATCAAATAACAGTATTCACTCTATATAACAAAAATATCTAAATAATAATCTAATCTAAACTTTTTCTAATTCTGTTTTTTTTCTAAATCTAAAATCTAATCTAAACAAACTTTTTTAGGGTTGTAATATTTTTATAACCAACATTTTAAGTAATTTTTATACCTATTTCGCGGTGGCCCTACCTTCGAAGTGATGAAACCAAACAAATACCAATGTAAATAAATGATGTTGTCATGTTAATATTTAAGTACTTTTTACAAGACGAGCAATGTTTCTCGATTTCCGACGAATGTAAACATGTTGAAATAATTTGGTAAACATAAATTATAACGTTAGAGAGGAATTTCCAATATAGGTATGTACTAGCCACGCCCCGCGGTTTCACCCACGTTGTACTCGTTCCCGCGGGAATTTCGGGATAAAATGTATCCCATGTTATTTTGATCGTATAACCTAATTACTGTTAAAATTTAGTCGTTTTTGCGTGAAAAATCAACAAACATACATCCATACATCCATACATACATAATAGGTAATTAAAAGGTATTTAATTAAAGGTAATTAAAATAGATCGGCACTTTTAGTTGGTAGCAATACATTTGTTTACGAAACCAAGCTGTATTTATTTGTTGGTGGCACGAACGGGCGTCGTTCTAGTGAGATGCAGTCTTGAATTATGTTTTAAATAAAGTCCGTGATACATCCGCTTTTTCCAATGATAGCCGTGATCCTGGTCTCATATTTGAAAAAAGTATTTTTTCGCAACTGTATTCGTAAAGCGGCTTGTTAGCTTGATTTTAAAAGTTCACGCAAATAATCATCACCTTCCACAACAAATTCTAAACCTCTCAGATCATACATCTCGACAGCTTGTTTATTTTTTGTATGACAATAGATAAATATTTTCCGTAGGTAACAAACTGAAAATAAAAATCGTTCCCCATTCCCTATCTCCTTCCAGCACGCAGGTAAAACCACAGAGAATTAAATAAACCGGAATTAATTCCATTTCTAATTTAAAAAAGGAATCTACGACGTCGCAACTCACGGCTTAGAACCGCACGATTCTACCAATCGGTGAAGATCATTCAATTTTCAATTTGAACTCAATCAATGATGCGACGCCGGGTGCCAGCAAATTGGGTTCGGCAATCGTCAAAGGCGAGGCGAGGCGAGTGACGAATGTTTGCGAGTTGACTTGTAAACTTCACATACACCCGAGGTCACATTACGTTGATTACGTATTTTATCTCTATCCAATGTGTTACTCAAATGTTGCATGAGGACAGCTGGCGGTTAAATTGGTATTTAGGTATGTCTTATCTAGAGCCCACTGCTCACCTGTAGGCGGTCTTAAAGACTCCGACACTAAGGTTGGCCACTAACCTACACGAATTTACTCACTATACTCATCTCAATGCGAACAGAGTAATATATATAATATTTGGATCATAAGAATATTTTCACTAATCAAAATTGCATTTCTATGCACGGCTTTTACTACCGCAAATGCACAAACACTTAAAAACATAAAACAACACAATATACACCAAACTCGAACAAATGTCATATTTGAACTATATATTATATATAAGATACCCGGTCAAATTCACACACGATTAATTAGATCCAAAGTAAGCTCTAAGTTTGTGTAACTCACTCTCTAACTCACTAATACTACTACACTGATAATACTTTATAGGAATATATAATTGACACCCAGACGTCGTCGCCAACAACTATGTCTTCACATATTATTGACTCCGGACGGGAACCCACAACCCCCGACACAGTAAGCGCTCACACTGCCTCTGTGCTATAACGGGCATATCAGAATTGTTATAAAACATGTATCCTGCTTCGGTTTGGCGTCGTAAACCCTCATCGTACACCTAAGCTAACCCCTTATTCAGATCCGAAAAGATACCTAAGCAAAATTAAATTCAAAGGCAACCACATTGGCGACGACATGCAGCATATCATGAGCAATTCATTGGGTATTTGAGCAATAATGCGGTTCCTACAGGAATCAATCAAACTGGAGGTCTTTGGGGTTTAAGGACGTTTGAATGTCAGCAAAACGTACCGCTTCGTCGTCTCAAACTCCTGATTACATATTTAAATCTTATTGATTTTATTGGGGAGAGGTTCAGCGGTTTCCGTTTAGTCGTATGTACTTTTTTTGTGTTTTTCTTTTCGAATTTCGTGGGTGTTTCGACGGTGTATTTCAATTATGTTAAGAAGATTGGATGATAAAGGTAATATACTGGTGTCTTAAGTTTAAGCGAACACTACTAATTTTGCATTGAAACTACGTTTACGGATACACTTCGCTTTTATTTAACACTAGCAGCGCCCCGCGGTTTTACCCGCGTTGTACCCGTTACCGTGGGAATTTCGGGAATTTTTATACATATAAACCTTCCTCTTGAATCATTCTACCTATTACAAAAAACCGCATCAAAATCCGTTGGGTAATTTTAAAGATTTAAGCATACAGACAAACAAACAGACAAAAGTAGCCACTTTGTTTTATACTATGTAGTGATTTTTAGGGTTCCGTAGCCAAATGGCAAAAACGGAACCCTTATAGATTCGTCATGTCTGTCTGTCTGTCTGTCCGTCCGTCTGTCCGTGTGTCACAGCCTTTTTTCTCCGAAACTATAAGAGCTATGTTGTTGAAACTTAGTGTGTAGATGTATTCTGTGAACCGCATTAATATTTTCACACTAAAATAGAAAAAAAATAAAATTTTAGGGGGGTCTCCCATACTTAGAAATGAAAAAAATATTTTTTTTTTTCATCAAACCCATACGTGTGGGGTATCTATGGATAGGTCTTCAAAAATGGTATTGAGGTTTCTAATATCATTTTTTTCTAAACTGAATAGTTTGCGCGAGAGACTCTTCCAAAGTGGTAAAATGTGTGTCCCCCCCCCTGTAACTTCTAAAATAAGAGAATGATAAAACTAAAAAAAATATATGATGTACATAACAATGTAATCTAACACCGAAAATTGGTTTGAACGAGGTCTAGTCAGTAGTTTTTTTTTTACGACATAAATCGTAAACCGCAAAAAAATACTGATTATTCATTCAATAACTCAAATGTAAATAAAAAAACATTTATTTTAATAAACATTAATCTTATGCATAAACCCTGAACCATTATTTTCTTATAATAAATCTGTAATCTGTAATACTTATACACCATGAGTAGAAATTATAAGTCGCGCCAGGGTTTGTGAGGTCGTTAATCGATCACAACCCACACGCTAAGTAAGTAAGTAGTAGTAAGTACAACGAACTTCAAGAACTTCTTTATTATGTTACTCGCTGCTACGGAACCCTTCATGGGCGAGTCCGACTCGCACTTGGCCGCTTTTTATCTGACGTTTCGGCCCCTTTACAGGGACCGTGGTCACAGAAGAGTCAGTAGGAAGGTCAGCCTTATACAATTCAAAATGAATAATGATAATGATATTTATTGTAGGATCCTGTAGATAGAAAGACAAAAGCTTTGTCAAACAAATAATAATATTATGAGACAGAGTGCAATCACTACTTACTAACAAAAAAAACACATATTTTGCCCACAGCTGAGCAAAGCCTACTCTCGCCGAAGATATCAAATACAGTGAGGAGAATTAGGCGTAACCAACGCGCTTACATATTGCGGTTAACAATCCAAACCCGAGCCATGTAAGTACTCCTATACCGCACTTAAACTTTTATTATTCTAAAAGCTTCGAAAATTTACATAACATTTTTCTAAAATTGTTTTACATTTTCACACCTAATCCTTATAAAATGCCAAGTGATAAAATAATAACTGCTCTCGCCATAAATTATGTATACCATCCCCTCACTAATGTTCTACACAATGGTACCATGTATCTTACGAATAATTCTCCTGACGTATCTTTTACAACCGATCAAGTGATAAAAAATATATAAAACAAATTCAATATTAATATCACGCGGCTATAAAACGGGAGCCGCGAATGTATGTTAATAAAATATTAAAATATTTTGTGCACGAAGGTGCCTCCCTAAGGGTATTACCCTGTTTTTCTCATATTTGCAATACATCTGTGTTCGGTCAACGACTTGACAAATATTTTTCCATAGATAATTTGGACGAGTAGGTAGCACAAATATTTGTCGTAATGCGTGGATATCAGACTTGACTGTTAATGTCGGCGGAATCTATTTGTAATTATGTGTTCGAAATTTAGAAATGTAGGTACTAATAATCGCTTTAATTTTTTTAAACCTCAAACATCTTCATCCCTTCATTTGTTTTGAAAGACCAAGTCAATTTTGAATTAGGAACTGTCATAAAACCTACAAAAATGAAGCCGAGATGCAAAGAGTAAATGCAGTTTTAAATGAAGAACGATGAAAATTAGGTAATAAAGTCCTATAATGAATATGATCTAATTTAAAAAATAAACGCAGTCCACACATCTGTCATAACAAAAAAGGTTTCGATCGGCACTATGTATTATTTTGGTTGGAACAAAAAAATCGGGTCACTAATGCATCTATTGTTCCAATATCTAGGCCCCCGTAATGGTAGGCAGCCATTTCTTGTGCTAGATAAAACATGGTAGGGCTACACACTTGGGGGGTTACCTACATTATTTCCTTGATGAAATGCGATATATGCAACCTTTATGCTCTCAACTTGAATGCACCAGAATATAAATTATGAATCAAAAATATTTGAAAATCGAAGTTCAAAACGTCGAGTCTTCCCGCACGTCTAGTCTTCCCGCACGTCTAGTAACCTAGTAACTACGAGTGGTGTGGAACTGTCAGTTAATTATTTGAATGAACACGTCACATATATTTTAACGCGATACAGTCCCGTTTCAGTTAGTATAGTGCACATCGTGTGAGTTCAAAAAGTAAATAAAAAGCTTATTTAGTTTCGTTTTATTCTAAATTTCTCTTATGTTCAGGCTTTTAATTAGTTTATGAGCGTTTGTTACTATAAATTACATTCATTTTTATAATAATGGAAATAAATTCCTAGAATGAAAAGTCTTGTTTGGTTCAATACTCGTATTACACTAATATTCGATTTTATTATTATACCAGTATTCGCCCATTCTTATTAAGTAACACAAGGCTTTAGGGTGCCTGTAATTAATATTAACCAATGGGATTGCATAAAATATCTGACCTTAGATTTTATGCAATCCTATTGGTTAATATTTCTCCGTTTCTGTGCTCCGCAGCCTCGCTCCGCTTCAATGGGGTTCGCTTAGGGTGTGTTTCCATTGAAATTGTCAAACTTCTTCTTCATCGAGTGGATGGTCAACCTGACCAATCCTGGTGTCAGAGTTATTGAGCGGCCAAAGGCCTCTGAAATGGCTCATGTAACGACTACTATCCGTAGAAAGTAACCGGGACCGATGGCTTAACGTGCCCTCCGAAGCACGGAATCATCTTACTTTTCGGGCAATCATGTGATTCAGTCTGTAATGCCCTAACCAAACTGAGGACAGTCTCACAAAGAGATGTTTGTGAGATATCCACACCGGGAATCGAACCCGGAACCTCCGGATCGTGAGCCGGGCGCTCAAACCACAAGACCACGGAGGCTGTTTCCATTGAAATTGTCAAACAACGCATTGATATTGGCAAACATTTATCGTATTGCATTGTGAATGAGCTCTGCATCGATCCGCTCCACTCCAATGTTAGGTGTGATGATAGTTTATCATGATGTTCATTCCCCTCTTCATCTACCCGACCATTTCGTGGCCACAACGCTCGGTTGGATATTTGCTATCGCCTTTACATTCAAAATCGAGGACGCTATCACAAATACATGCTCCGGTTTTATTTACCGCACATTTGTTTTCATACATGTAAGTTATTCAGATTATTATTTTATTTTTTTGTTATAATGTAGACTTAAAAAAAAAATCTGAAAAATAATCATCGAATTACTTTCGTCCGCTTACTCAAACCATGCTCAAAGATAATTATGGCAGGGTTTTGACGCGGACCATGATGTACACCATGACAGTGTGTATCTACAATAACCTATACCAGACCAGCTTTTCTCAAGAGCGCCCGTCAGGTGAAATAAGTATCAAAAAAACCTTCATATCACCAACACAAAAAGTGGTCAATACATATTTATTAGTTTCACCATTGTTTCAAACAAGCAAGAAGGCTGGCCCATTACCTAGCTCGGTACTTATGTCCTCAGGGGGTAACAGAGGGAACTAAATTTCCCCCGACATCCTACTGTATTATTTGCAAACATTTTCAACAGTACAAAGTTTACTTCAACAAGAGCCAGTTGCAACGGCGTTGGGAAACTTTAAAGTTTGTTAAGTATTTTAGTTTGGGCGAGTTTACTATCTGTGAGTGATAGAACGCAAGCGCTTGTGAGATATTTTATCGTTTGTTATAGTCCTTGGCACTCGTAATATCAATACCACCTGTACTATAATAAATACTAACGTAGTATGCTTATATAAGTGCTCTGTGTTTCAAGACATTAATTTCAGGAACTTTTTCCTATGAACTATATTTGAACCTGAAATCCTGAATACTAAAACAGTGGCGTTAAAAATAACAATAATAATACAAAATTGCATAATTATATCAATAAAAATATACTAATTAGTTTTACTCAAGCACAAAACACATAGTGCAGGTGCGGGGCATTGTGACACCTTTCATACAAATACAAGGAACACAACGTCTCGACTGATGTACGGTAACGAGTATGTATATCTTGAGCTTCCAGTAAATTGCAAAAATGATTAGTAGTGTTTACTATGAAAAGAAACATCTAATAAAGCAATTTTATTGTTGTTATTCTGCGTAAGAAGCCAATTATTTTACGGAAAACTTAATCCTCTTAATTTGTTACCAGACTATAAGCTGATACCACAGTACAATGATAGTTGTACTGTGCTGATACCGTTTATTGTTTTTTCTAGGAAAGGGATTAGTAGATGTTTAGAAATACAAATCGATATACTTCATACAAATTAAAAAACACTGATAAGGGAATTTTCAAGATTATCATGAGATTAAAAACTTGACACATTGTGTTAACTGCATAATATGTAGAAAGGTGTTGCCCCAATTGTTGCCCATGTATTTATTGCTTTCTACACCGTTTCGGTCACCGCCTGCTGCGATAGAGGACGAAGTTTCTTCATTCATTTATTTCGGTTACTGGCCTATCCTGGTCTCGGAGTTTTAAATCAAAAAGAGTTTTCCGAAGCACTACAGCGCAAGCGGTCAAATAAAAACCGGCCAAGTGCGAGTCGGAATCACGCACGGAGGCTTCCGTACTTTAAAAAACGGCAAAATATCTTGAGCTCCCCTTGAATATTTGTTTTATTTTATTTTTAGTATTCGTTGTTATAACGGCAAAAGAACTATATCATCTGTAAAAATTTCAACTATCTATCTATCTCAACGGGACAGCGAAGTCTCAGTAATAGGGTCCCGTTTTTATCCTTTGGGTACGGAACCCTAAAAATGCTACCACTATCGGCCACCCCTTCAAGTAGAGGCTGACCTGCCGGACGATGTTATGTCTTAAGAATGTTGTCTCAAATATTGAAAAAAGTAAAAAACTAAACATCTAAAATGCCATAAAAAGTACTAACATAGATACTTAATTTCCATCTCCCTTTGTAGTATACGCAGATAAATGCGTATAAAATGTTATCCCACTCAAAATTAGTTTGCAAAGGATCTATTCATTGTGTTCCAGCCGCTTTATAGCCAGTCCAGATATTAAATAACATTTCTTGGTACTTGACACTGGATAGAATATTGAGATTTTGACGAATATTATATTATTCAGAGTCTATTGAGAAGCTTTTGACGCAATTCAATATTGAATTGGTGTAGTGTAAATGTGAATCTCGACGCCAATGTTTCAGGTCGAATGGGGAAATTTGATTTGAATTGTAAAAGGAACATTTCTATTTCTGATTTATAGGGATTTATATGTTTGTAACTCTTTCACGAAAAAACTACTAGACGGATTTGGATGGTACTTTACAGTAATTTAGGTTATACATCAAAATAACACATGGGATACATTTTATCCTGAAATTCCCGCGGTAACGGATACAACGTGGGTAAGTCTTACTTGTGTAACTCAAAGATATTTAACGAATGATATATGAAGGCGGAGGCCTTTGCCCAACAGTTACAATAATATTTCATCATTAACGAGGAACAGGCCAGGCATACACTGACAGTTTCCGTCGCCAATCTTCTAGGACGGAACGCCAATACATTTTGCATATAATTTACCGAAGATGTATTAAGTGTAGCTCCAGCCTTACAGTGATTTCAGTATAGGCAAAGCTAGATAGACAGCAGTAATTACATCAAATTGTGATTCGATGTACCGATAGTAGCAGAGGGGTCTTATCTATCGACACTAATATAATTAAGTTAATCTCTTAAACTACTGGTCAGATTAAAATAATTAAACTGTACTGAATATTCAAGAGTCTTAAACCTACTAATACCTATTATAAATGCGATAGTTTGTGAGGATGGATGTACTTATTTATGTATGTTTGTTACTCTTTCACGAAAAAACTACAGGACGGATTTGAATGAAACTTTACAGTAATATAGGTTATACGTCAGAATAACACATGGAATACATTTTATCCCGAAATTTCCGCGGGAATGGGTACACCGCGGGTATCGACGCGGGGCGCGGCGTGTTTTAAATATTTGGGACCATGTTCATACACTTTAATTAATTGCACTTTAGCTCTCGTGGATTCTTAGTCAAGTCATGTCGAGGAAACGTTTTGTCGAAGTAAAGTGGTGTCGCGATTAATTAGTTTCGCATTAACGTATTGCCGAAATGCAGAAGTGTCAGGAGATCAGTGCTGTTGAAGTAGAATATTGTCATACAAAAAAAAGTCGGAGTTTGGGAGTCTATCAAATGGTTTGTCTCTTTCAGGCATACGCTATTTTACAAGAGCAAAAGAGACAAAACGCTTTATTTATTATAGTAACAGTGTTTAAGTTAAAGAGCCTTTATAAATGAGGTGGTTAGTCTTTGTCTTTTCTCAGGGACCCGAAAATCTAGATAATGCGATGGTAAATGTACGTGTGGTAAAACTGCCCCCGACCATAACGCTAGTTCAAATTGAATATGTAAATCAAGTTAGACTTTAGACAAAGCTCTGACTAAGTTTAGCCGGTCAAATCTAGGATTTACCAGAGTCGGTCAAAGTTTGGTTCACTTGTATATTGTATATAGCTAACGTGATATTATACGGGTACGGTTCAAATGGTATTTAACTAAGTTACAACGCGGTGTTTAACTCGATAGTAATAATTAAATCAGTACAGGCACCTGAACTTCAAGATAAGAAAAACAGAATGGCATTTAAATATGGACGGGGGCAGAGATTTTTAAAAATGTAATTTATCGATTAAAATCACCATATTTTACCCCCCTTAAGGCTCCGACACCGGTGACCAGACACATTGTAGGTAGGAATCGAGTATGGTATAGTCTTCAAAATAATATTATAAATACATTATAAATATATTAACTCAACTTAAAAAACTAAAAAGATTGAGATAAAAACATAACTTTTAAGAAAATTCTTTTTTATTAACAGAAGAAAATAATTTCTCTTATTTCCATCAAAATGTAATTTTGGAAACAAACAAGGAAAGGATTTATTTAAGGACATTACAAGTTTCGTATTCATTCAATGAACTATTGTTTTAGAAGTTTTATGTTGACACAAGTAAAACTCGCGGTTGTACTACACGTTCCTATAGGAATTTCAGGAAGAAATTGTTTCTATTATCTTGCTCATGTGGTATACCTTGAGATGAGTCTATAAGTCTTTCTAATCGGTAGTTTCAGATTTGGATGATCAACTAAATACACAAAACAAATTATCTTACAAAATTTACACCGACCCGCGTTTTGTAGGTGTAGTAACCCGATCCCCTGAAAATTTCAAGATAAAAAGAAGCCTATGTAGTACGTACTATAATATATTAGTCGCCGGCGACTAGTCGACAGTGCGTAATAGCTCTTATAACCTTCATGAATGTAGCTATCACATAATACGTTTTCAAATCCGACTAGAGATTAGTTAGTTGAAACTAACATACAGAACAAAATCTTTTGCTTTGTTATATTATATATACTAGCAGCGCCCCGCGGTTTTACCCGCGTTGTGCCCGTTCCCGTGGGAATTTCGGGATTTTTTTTTACATAAAAACCTTCCTCTTGAATCACTCTACCTATTACAAAAAACCGCATCAAAATCCGTTGCGTAATTTTAAAGATTTAAGCATACAGACAGACAAACAGACAGACACGAAAAAGAGGCGACTTTATTTTATACTATGTAGTGATGCATGTAAATAACATACATAATAAGAGGTACCCGTGTCTTGATTCAAACTTTCGTAAAGTTACTGGTACTTGGACAACCCCGCTAGGTTAAGGGCGCCGGGTTAAGGGCAAAAGTTTTACCGAATCAGTCCGATTCAGCTTAACATCTATATTTTAGTCAGCAAAACTAAATCACTTCGGGAATTTCCCCGCGTATTAGATTTTCCTCTAAACCATATAAAACGAACAATGTCAACCGGTCCCCAGAAACCTCTATTTCTAACACAATAAAGTTCATTTTAACAAAGAATTTAACCAAGCACAATACTTTTAGAGCTTTTAAAGGATTACTTTTGGGTCGGTAGTTGAGTGTTGATGTTCATTTTACATTTGTTTAGGTATAATAGAAAACTTTTTGGGGAATAAACAAAAAAGTTGTTTGTTAAACGACTTGTTTGGCGAAATAAATTTTGTGAAGAGGATCAGTTTTTAAGGCATTCGCTTTCACAGAAAAAAATATGGTTATGTATATTTACATTTCATTTCGGACTGACTAACCCTTCGGTAAGACAAATTAAAGCACGCAAAACTTATTTAAATTACCCGTAGTACTTAGTACTTGACTTATATTAAATCATAACACAAAACGTGGCAATTAGCAAGTTACGACTCAGGAATGCGGCACCCACATCCAACTCAATATAATTAACCAGTTTTTAATCACCCGGACAAAGTTCAAATTACTCCATGTGCGTGGTTGTGTGTAATATAAAATAAATACACCCAGAAAGCCTACTACGAATTACGCTCTTAAACAGGGGAACTCACACATAGATGAGCTCTACACGAGTTTCAAAAGGTGTCAAACTAAAGGCCTATTCATTCAGATACAGGCGGTATTCGCTATATCGCCTATAGCGGATAGGTAGGATACATACCGCGGGGGTTTCGCTTAGGTATTTAGCATAGAAAGTTTTGAGCCTAGTGCGACGTTTCACGGATAGTGCGTATGTGGTATCGCTATCGCTTGTGTGCATACCGCTCGATTTGCATACAAGGCTATCGAAATCCCGCTTTGGTGTTAACAGTGAAGAACAGTAATATTGACGCTTACCACTATGATTTCTTTACCCAGAGAGTCAGGTCTTAAATCCAAAGGTGCTTTAAAAGTATGTTCGAGTACGTTAATGGCCAATCTGATGTCTTATTTATTTTATTTTATTTATTAGGTGACACAACAAATTACAATCGTTCACATACTATGGATACTTATACTAGGTTTACATTCTGGACTGTAATTCTTAAACGTGTACACACTACATGCTTTAAGATCGGAAAGAGTAACAGAAGTGTTTAATTAATTAAAGAAATTAAAATTTCAAATTATGTCGGAGTTTTAAGACCGCCCAAAGGCCTGGACTAACGATTGCGACAACCGGGACCGACAATTTAACGTGCCCTCCGAATCACCGTAGCGCTCAGATAGAAATGCAAGCCACCCATCCAAGTAGGGGTCGAGCTGCAGGTTGCTTAACAACCGCAATATTGCTTTGTCGAACTATGCCTCGAGCGCTACAGTTTTGAAACAGATATACTCGTAAGCATGCGTCTATGTACAATGCGATTAAAATAAGAATAGGACCGGCCTAGCGCCATGTTGTGACGTCACAACGGGAACTTGGTATAGTGTGCAAAAAAAGCAATGTTAAAAAATATTGTCTTGTTTTATATTGTAATAGCACGTACTTTTTTTGCACACTATACCAAGTTCCCGTTGTGACGTCACAACATGGCGCTAGGCCGGTCCTATTCTTATTTTAATCGCATTGTATGTGTGCGTCCGTTTTCGTATCACGTTGTCGTTAGCTTTCTGGGTGTATATTTACTTGTTGGGTGAACTGTACCCGTTGTTTTCGACAGGTCAAAACTTTCTCCCAGTTATTTTGAAACGGCGAACTGGTTTATTCAAAACATCTGTGATTTTAATTACTCTTCGCTGATAGTGTTTGTTAAATATTATTACGATGAATATGGTTCTTTCTTGAGATTGCTTTTTTTCTGTGAAAATGGTGATGTTGTCGTGTTAAGTCTACTAGACTCATTTTGAGAATAAAATAGAATAAAAATATCTTACTTTGAATGCCTAATTTTCTCTGAACTTATAATATTTTCAGTCAGTGGGAGGATTCTGCAATGGAATCTTTCAGGTTATCAGCTACTTTTATTTTAACTAGAATATCCTGAAACATAAACATTATCTATTGAAATAAATAATGCATATCAAATTAATTTCAAAGGAACCTCTTAAAATAATTTTGCAGTAAATATAGCTGATATTTCCTGGAAATATTTTCCTTCTATAATATTCTACTAAAAGCGATAAACTGAGTAACTTATTTCAAAATATTATACATTAAAATAAATGAATTCTTAGAAATCATTTCATAACAAGTTATTATACCTTTCTGCGAATTGTCTTCATATTTAGCTGAAATCTCTTACACGTGAAAATAATTTTGTTTCGCGCTAATTGACCAATAAACAATGCCAATTAAGCAAGCGAGAAAGCGTGTTAATGTTTCATTTGTATAATAAGTAAATAGCTAGTAGATTAATCAAGTGGAGATAATTTGGTATATCTGTTGCACGTTGCTGCACGTTGTAGTATCCATATCTGCTCAGTTAGGGAAGCTCGCCTAAGGATAGCAAATTGGGTAAAAGCACAAGATTACCGAACCCTTGAACTTTTATTAGGGATAAACAGATAAGCATACACGCACACACATACACACACACACACACACACACACACACACACACAACACACACACTTACATCCACACATATTGGAAGTCCACCAGCAATTAGCACGTAGTAAATAGTTTTAAGTTAACTAAGGAGATTTCCTACGGCACAGGCCCAGCCTAGTGTAGGGATCGAAACGCCATGGAATGGACTAATACAAATTGTTTACTATGTGAATAAGCTATTTGATTTGATTTGATCTATTAAGGAAGGCGTGTGAATGTTAAATAATATGACATCTGTTGGGAGATAGTTGACTAATTTAAGTGTGCGTTAGCTTGATGCGGAGCGGAGCGGTGCGGTCTCGATTCACCAATCACAGCACATTAGGATTGTCAAACAAGGCATTGACACTGTCAAAGTCATTTCGTAATGCATTGTGATTAGTCAGTTAAGCACCGCACAGCTCCTCTCCCCACCAATGGGAATGTATTCTAAAGTCCTATTCCAATATACGCTGTATCGCTATCGCAGTGGGAAAAGTGTATACCACGTGGTATAAACTGTGCGATATAAACCCATAAGGATAGGGAAATCTCGCTTTGGCGAACCATGGAAGAGCGTAGTACTTACTGCGTCTCTATTGTGGCGTGAACACTGAACAGTCCAGTTTAGTGGGAACATATTACCACATACCCCACATGGTTTTCTCTAACCACAGCGGCAGCAAACACCGTGTATATCTGAATAGGCGTTCAGTTTTGGCGATGACTGTAACACTAGCGGTATAAAAACTGCCTGTCTATCACAGTAAACGTGACAAAAGAAGACAAGACACGATATAATAAATACAGCGTGTTGAATGGTGGAATGTTTAAAATTCGAATGTTTTGCCAATGTGTCGCCAATCAATGCACAGTATTTACCTATCTAGTCTTGTCACCATCTGTCCCGTTTGGTGTGCTAGGGTTGGTGTGAGAATTATCATTTATCTGTCTTTAAGTCAATCATCACACCAGTAACAAGACGAGTATTTTTAAAAGTCGACGAGCAAAGCTTAACTATCTTCCTGAACTTGGAAAGGTTCTTTAATGAGATGAAAAGGGATTTACCAAAAATAGTAAAGTAATTTGTTTCGAGAGGCATTCCAAAATTAGAATGTAATTCGAGCTATCCTTGAAAGTGCGGAAACATCAGATAGCACGTGGGTATTAGGGAGTATTTAAATCTCGCAAACAAGCTTGAGTTCACTTGACCCAAGTAAATAGGTATCTAAAGAGAAATTAAAAGTATCCTCCCTGACACGACAAACCAAAAAAAATGCTTGTTCTAATTTTGTCACAAGTAGATTCTTTTACACCAGATCGATGACCCAAGAACAATTCGGTCGTTTTGAGTATTTCACACTTTGAAACTCAATAAAATATCTGGAGGGTCATTTGTCCCCCGATAGGGAACACAAAAAGCGAGCGGTTCTTTAAATCAGGCGGTTACTTAGTGGTATGAAAGGCGCTATCGGTTCGGCCTCGGAGCCCTGCCGAGTGCCCATCGGAAGGAGTACTTTCGACTTTTAGGTCGACAACTGCGAACATACGGTAAGGAATTGCGGACGGATCCTGAACCGTTTAGTTAGGGTTAATTACAGTAGGCAGGTTATGAAGCGACCTGGCCACTTACAAAAGGCAATCTAACGGTTTAAAACGCGGTCTATTCACCAGATTAATCGTCGTTTTATATCCAAATTAACTTAATTTGAATAGACTTCGATTGATTTATTAGTTTACGCATACTGGTTTCTTAATTTTCTCACATTGTTTCTCATTTAGAATTGAAACTACGATAATAATACCACCTCAGTCTTCTGTGATCACGGTTCCTCTAAGAGGGCCGAAACGTCAGATAAAAAATGTAAGATAAAAGATAAGTGTATCCGTAAACGAAGTTTCAAGTACACACGGTATATCAAAATAATTAACTTTGGTTCGGTAAACAGATAACAAGGTTAATATAATACAATTTGAAATATGGTCAACCGTAAATATTTACTAGCACATTTTGAAAATATATATAAGCACCTATTACCGAAATTTTTACAAAGTATATCAATGACTTACCGCAATACAAAATTTGAACAAACAAAAATTATAGCAAAATTACTCGGTAATTCCGTAAAATGATTGAAATAAGCTGCAATTTAAATAATTAATAATATTAATGTTTGAAAAGTTATATTTTTCAGATTTTAATGGGTTGAACTCACGGAACTCATTTTGTATTAATAAGGTCACGCTACCTGTTTGGTTTCAATATTGATCAAGTATTTTAGTTTGATTAAAATGATTGTGCTTCGGAAAGAGAGAGAATAAAATGGATGTATTGTTTTATTTATCTTATAAATACAGACTATACAGTAAAAAAGAGCTTAATTGTTTGTTCCTTGTTAAATTTGACTATGACGCCGGAAGGCTAGTTTAATTTCTACCAATGTATCAACTAATATTGTCTCACTGGAATATTGTTTCACTGGTTCAATAACTCTGACACCAGGATTGGTCAGGTTGACCATCCACTCGATGAAGAAGAATAAAAACGTTTATATGGGTACTATGAATGTTAATAAATTTTTAAAAACTAGCAGCGCCCCGCTGTTTTACCTTCGGTGTGCCTGTTCCCGTGGGAATGTCAGGATGAAAACACATAATAACAAATAATCTTTCCGTTGAATATGGCTATCTTCTATAAAATTGATTATTCAAATCGGACTGCTCGATTATTCTGATGTATAATCTATATTACTGTAAAGTTTCATCCAAATCCGTCCAGTAGTTTTTTCGTAACAAACATACTCACATCCTCACAAACTTTCGCATTTAAAATATTGATCGGATACCGAACAAAACCGCTCACAACCCCTCCCGTATGTTTTCATCTAATGCGCCCCTTCGTACGCTACGTACTTAGGTCACGTGCGTCCGTGGAAAGTATAGAAAATCCTTTTTATCCCAGCGACGGAGATATGAACGCATATATAACGTTATACTCAGTATACGAGTATAAAGTTATACTGCGCTTATGTGATACATGTTACTGCCTGTGGAACCGGTCGTTGTCATTGAATGATTTAGAAGATTTGTCGAATTGATTTTTGTGCGGCGAAATGAATATGAAAACTGAAACTTGGTTATGGTTAGTTGAGCTACCGGTTTTGTTTGTATTACAAGATGATTATTATTATATGATATCTTTATTAATTTTAATTTAAGTTGGAATCTTACCTAAATTTTTCGGTAGTTTGAATCAACATATAAGACTTAGAAATACTTCTATATGACAAATACATAATATGATTGTATTATTGTATTGGATATAGTAGGCAATTATCAATTTTCTAATTCATAATATCCTAATCTTACACTTAAATCGCAAAACACACATATTGTGGGTGGCGCCCGCACTATGTACGAGTATGTAACTGTTTGTATCTTACACTAAGCCCCAAACTTACTTTAACCCTTCAATGACGTGCCATTATTAAAGAAGCAACAAAACAATTGATACTCAAAAACTCTGTATATAATTCAAGACGAATTCACAAAGACGGACAGTGTTTAACAAGCTTAGTATGAGTATAATGTAGGTCTCACGCAGCGGGTTCTTACGTCACGTCGCGGGCTTTATTACCGGTCTTACACGGTAATTGCTTTGTAATAGGAAAAACGATTTATTGGGGACTATTCTGTATGATGTGGTTTAAAATGTGGGTTAAAAGTATAATTGTATCTTAGAAATATTATAAAAGAACAAGTGATTTTTCAAGTAAATTTCCTTTGTTTTGTGGCTATAACTAAAAGTAGGTAATAATAATCATTAGTTAAGACAATGATTTGTTGTCTTTTATGTTGCATACAAATATTCTACAAAACTGATTTGGATAAAACTTTGCAGTAATGTAAGATATAAACCACAATAACATATGAGATAGATTTTATCCCAAAATTCCTGTAGGAACAAGTACCACGCGGGAAAGACCGCGCGCTGTTAGTTATAGTATATCTTTATTAAAGTAGGCTGATTTATTACAGTCATATAAAACTAAATACCGTTCCCTAATTATTATGATTGACCAAAACACCGATGACAATAAATGCCAATCAAAATAACAAATTACTACTTATTTTATCGACACAGAAACTGTGTGTATCGCTTATTTCTGGGCCATTAATTATATCGTTCTGGCAATTAATTGGCCCAATTCGGCCCTTTGATAGGTGTCACGGGCGATCGACAGTTATCAATGCGAATGGAACTCTTGCGAATTATACAACTATTCGGGTTGGGGTATGGTAGACCCGAAAGTCGTGGCTTCAACTTACGCCCGTGTTTGGGCGGCGAAGGGTTACAATCACAACGGGAGCCGCAGATGTTTACAATCAGCAGTCAACCGCTTCACTTATTATCATAGGATTGCCTCAATTTAGTGTTTTGTCGAGAATTTATATTTTATGTGGAAAATTTTTGATTGTGAAATGCTGGGTAATATTAAAACTTTGCCGTAAAGTAAGTTCGAATAAGTTAGTGGTCAACTCTGTATAGGAGTTGTTTAGACCGCCTAAAGGCCTCTTCTTCTTCATCGAGTGGATGGCCAACCTGACCAATCCTGGTGTCAGAGTTATTAAGCCGCCAAAGGCCTCTGACATGGCTCAAGTAACGACTACTACCCGTAGAAAGTAACCGGGACCGACGGCTTAACGTGCCCTCCGAAGCACGGAATCATCTTACTTTTCGAGCAATCAGGTTATTCAGCCTGCAATGCCCTAACCAAACTGAGGAAAGTTTCACAAAGAGATTTTTGTGAGGTATCCCCACCGGGAATCGAACCCGGAACCTCCGGGTCGTGAGCCGGGCGCTCAAACCACAAGACCACGGAGGCTGTTAAAGGCCTCTGACATGGTGTGACGATTGAAACTACCGGGACTGACATGTTTACGTGCCCTGTCCTTGTGTTGACTGTATGAAAGAGATAGTCTATAAAATAGTTACCCACAAATTTTATTATGGTATGCTTATCTAAGGTTTAAAATTGCATAAAAAGGTAGATATATCTCATACCAACAGAATACGAATAGGAATGGTTAGCACGCGCGTGAATATTACCCCTAAATATTTTAGACCGATGTTCCCTGCATACTTTTTGCAGCTCATTTTATACCTAAAAATACAACAAAAGGTTAAAACAAAAGAAAGACTGAATAATAATTTTAATTCCCCTGTAAAATGTGCATACAACCACGGCCAACCGGGAATGTACAATACCTATTTTAATATAAATTCATGGCTTTGTACTTAAATTGGTTCCGTAATTAGCTCTATGTTTTAGATGCAGTACAGATTAACCACAAAGTAGATTAATGTGGTTATTATACGGAAATTACTGAGAGTAGGAAGATATGAATAACATGGTTACGGTATAATGTGGTGGTAAATATGTGACCACACGGCGGTATTATTGTTACCGCCATGTCTAGTTATAATTGTGTTTCTACCCACTCACTGTTTCCCTTCGATCGATTAACTATGTTAGAGGCTTCAACAGTCTCATTTGCCGAAAAGTTGTCCGAAAAGGTAGCTCTACTTTATACCCGAAGAAGACCTACGCTGAGTAACTTTCATAATTATAACTTTGAACATAAACTTTAATTAGATAAAACGTCTAGCTTTAGGAGAATTGCGTTACGTAGTAACAACGAAAAGACACCGTTTTAATAACGAAGGCGAAAAAAGGAAAACATCCAAAAGAACAATAAAAATGTTAATTGCTTTAATAATATTAAATAAGAAGCAGGTCTCAGATTACCTATTTATAACGTCAGAAGTCGAAAGCAAAGCCCTTGGGGGATTTTAATTAAAAGTGTCAAATGAATTCGCTCTGTCCCCGCAGAGCTCGAACAAGGCTAAAACATTACCGCGTCAATGATCAAATTTTTCTTCCACGTCTTCCATTAAACAGATAAAAAAATGAATACACATTTTTCCTTTGTAACCAAAATAAAATTATTCGTAAATTTCGTCGGATTTTTCGACACTTTTCCTCAAATTGTCAGGCCTAATTCTTTTTTAAAGTTGTGGGGAAAGTGAGGTGAATTTATTTTGTTGAAGTCATGAGGCGACCCCGGGTCGGACCGTGTATTAATCCCTGGCCTGGGTGTTCCACCCACTATACGCGAGATAGACTTTACTTTGTATTATCCGTACCATCGGGGACCAAAGGTTACGGTGTCCCGTCGAAGCTTACTTACCTGAGGGCAGTAAATATTTTATCTCCCATCGTTATGGTGGGTTATTGATGTTATTTTATAAAGAAGACATGTGATAACAACAAGGAAGTATTTTAACTGTATTTAGTTAATGTACTAACGTGCTTTGAAAGCAATGAAGTTTATTTACGATTAACTAAAATCTTACAATCATTGCAGTGTTAGTATTGATACTGTTACATCATCAGGATTAAAGTAATGATTATCTAAGACTTTTTGGCAAACTAGAAAGTTAAGTGAAAATATTTTTCAAATAGCTGTAGCGTCCATTAATCTTCAGTCCAACCCAAACAACATCCAAATATTCAGCTCCACAAAGCAATAAATTAAGAGAATCTCTAAATACAGCTGTCATCGGAACTTAACAGATCGCCTCGATCCCTAATATGACCCAAGGGGTCACTGAAGGACTTTGGAAAGGGCCACCATTGTCGCCCAACATTATGATTTATGGTTCTGTCAGTTATGGCTTAAATTAGTTAGGAAATGTTAGAAATGAAGTGTTTAATCTTGAGGCACGTGGTCATACCAACTTGTTATAACATACTCTGCGCAACGAGGGTCACTTTAACTCGCCCGTTAAGTATGGTCGAGACACCGCCCCCGATCCTTTGTAATTGGATCAGAAGTTTATTCACATCGGGCCGACCTTCTGACTCTCTGATGTAATGGTGAAGTTTTTAACAAGACACGGTATTAATCCTTTCGAATAGAATTGATTTAGCTTCTGGGATATATGATTTAATAATAAAATAAACGGAAAACCTTTTCCAATTAAAACACGAATTCTGAAATATGCACCAAACTATAAAAATTCAATCATATCTATACTAATATTATAAAGCTGAAGAGTTTGTTTTGTTTGTTTGTTTGTTTGTTTGTTTGTTTAAACGCGCTAATCTCAGAAACTACTGAACCGATTTGAATAATTCTTTCACTGTTAGATAGTCTATTTATCGAGGAAGGCTATAGGCTACATTTTATCCCGGATTTCCTACGGGAACGGGCACAACGCGGGTAAAACCGCGGGGCGCTGCTAGTTTCCTATAACGAGACGAAATCTAGAGCGCTTTTAGTAAACGAACGCTTTCATAAAAATGTATTCAAATAAAACTAACAAATCTCTTTTTAGATTTGACAGAATCTGGCGTTGCAGTTTTCAAATATGTTTGATCTTTGCTATTTTAAATTGCTCGCCTTTTTCAAAACATGAGCGCAGTCGGGGCTCAGTCAACACAATTTGATACTGAATTGAGTTTTTCGAGAACCCTTATTTGGATGTTCGATTGGGATGCAAACTGGATTAACTTGTAAACGCTAGCATGCAAGCTTTAGTGAATTTACTTAATAAAACCAATAGCGAGCCCGGAATATCGATGCTTCACTGTATTTATCTTTACTAGATATTATAGAGCTTAGTTTTAGTGCTCACGAACGTTCCTATTTCGAGGAATATAATTCCGAATTCAATGAATATTTATTCGCAATATCGTCCAGTCTAGTATATTACATTAATAAGTGTATAACTCGGAGTTATGTTATTTACCACTAAAATTCTTAGAGTCCTGTATATTTGGTATGTGAATTCTACTCATATCTAGAAAACTATTGAAGGAACGTAATAACTTTTCTGTATATATACATAACTAGATCTCTCTAGGGCCTTTGACCTCGTTGTGTACGAACTACTTTGGAAGAAGTTAAAGAGCACGCACACACCGCCTGAAGTACTTAGTATCCTCCGGTACTGGTATGCACAACAGGTGAATTATGTTAGATGGTCCAAAGTGTCTTCTTTTAAATACCTTGGACACTATATTACCGATGACCTTAAGGACAATGTGGACATTGAGAGAGCGCAGGGCTTTAGCGGTTCGCGGTAACATGTTGATCCGCAGATTCGCGCGCTGTTGTACGGACGTCAAAATTACCCTGTTTAAGGCGTATTGCCAGTATACTACACGAGCAATCTGTGGATCAAGTATAACAAGAGATCGCTGGATGCACTGCGTGTCCTCTACAACAATGTCTTCAGGAGGCTGTTGGGTCTCCCCCGCTACTGCAGTGCCTCTGAAATGTTTGCGCGGACACATACTGATGGATTCCATGCCATCATGCGAAAAAAACTTGTTTCATTGGTAGGCAGAGTGCGTGGGACTCACAACAGCATCCTGATGACAGTAGCTGAGAGGGTTAACTCCCCGTTTATGGAGCATTTCAGGGGAGTGGTGGTTAATAAGGGGATATATCTTTTAAATTGACATGTTTTATTTTATTTTATTTATCAATTTTAATGTATGTTGCATGATTAATTTGAATTTAAATTATTTTGTAATATTTTTGTAATATGGATCCATGTTATCCGAAATAAATGAATTTTATTTTATTTATTTATTTATTATAACGATGAGTTAAACAAACCTATATGTAGGTCACAATTCCCACTATTATGATGACAATTATTGTTACCATGTGTATTTTAATGCTGCAGTGCGCATCTTATGCCATGTCAAAATAATCAGAAGTAGAATCTCAATACTCAATACTACACTATACTTTTTTTATTTTAATGGGTTGAAATCTATACGTACAAAGTCGAAAGAAGAAAAATCCTTCTGTATAGAAAACACCAGAGTACCAGGTTTGATTCTATTCTGACCTACCAATAAACTTTTCTTCTATAATGTTTTGTTTTGATTAGAATTCAGCGATTCAAATCAAAACTATTGTATGTAGTTGGAAAATCAACTTTATAAGCTTAGTAGCTTTAGAGTTCACCCGCGACCACGAGAGGTGCAATCCCCTCGAAACGTCGGGAAATAAAAAGTACGTTAATACTTGCTTTAAAAGTAAGTTAATACTTTCTAACACGAAAAAACCCGTGTGAGTACGTTTAAACTATGTGTTCAAATCGTGTAAGTTTAAAAAATACTATTTATAAGCTTAGATTTTAACTATCTTAAAAATAAATTACGTCATTGTAGGCATCGTTACCAGTACAACATTTTATTAGGAACCCACCCAACCCACACAAAATATATAAAATATACCTTCAACATTTCAATATTCCAACCTTCGACGAAAATGTCCTCACCGAGTCACATTTTATCGAATTATGATCGGTATACCCACACAGCTCAAGGCTGATACATTTTACCCCATCCCTTGTTTTAAGATCATGACATCAATAAATATTTAACCAACCCCTTTTCACAAAATATGACAACCACTGGACAATGAAAATGGAATACACGTTTATTTGAATACAGGGTGGTTACAAAATGCTTTGGGAAGTAAGTAAGGGTCCGATCTCATTAAGGCGTTCGTTTCTGTAACATTTACTAATCGAAGCAGTGTAAAAGTGAAATCACAGTAAATTGATCAAGCCATGTAACATGTAGTTACAATAATAATGACAGTGTAAATAATATGGTAGTTGGCCGCATTCGCTAAGTGACAGCAGCTGTCATCTCACGGTATTCACAGTCGGTGAACAAACTAGCGTGAAGCGAAGAAGATTAGGAACAAGAAGTTCGGCAAATACGAATCGCAACCTCAAAAGTCAAAGTCAAATATTTTTATTCAGTTTTGGCCCACAAGGGGCTTTTTGAACGTACTACCCATTCGGAAGAAAATTAGCAGAGTAGAATGGGTAAGAAACTCTGCTGTTTATTTAAACCTAATCCCGTGACAGCTGCAGTCGTTTGCCGAATACAGCTACCTCCCATACACCCATCCCTAGTTGTCTTCACTGCATGTTACCTGCGTTGAACACCATAAGGCGAAATAGTAAGTAAATACCTTCATAACTTTTCAAATAATTTTAATCGAACGAACTAAGCTAAACCTTCTGAGGCGTACTAACTGCACTAACAACTAACGCTAACTTTTATGTCCGTGTACGAATACAAATACGAACCGCAAATGTTTCTGAAGTTGGTCCGACTATCCGTACCCGTACGGTACGATGGAGATCATCTTTACACTGATTATCTTCACTCTACATTGCGCAAACTAATATTAACTTTGAACTTTTATGACGTATTCAATAGAACTAGTTTTGAATACCATTTTGTTTACAAGCTTCTATTTGGTTTCATCTGTCCCGGTTTAAACGATACTTGTATTTGGCAAGTTCGAGAAACTCATCCGATTGTACTGAAAACGTATAATGTGTTTTCAAATACATGTATTTTGGACAGATATTGAAGTGATTTTGATTATGTAACAGTTCTAAGTGTCAAAAGTTTATCATGTGTTTTATATGTATACTTCGTACCAAAATCTTTGCCTCTACAAACAAATAAAGTTTCGTAGTAGCAACACACATAGTAACTTATCACGTACATTAATATTAATCACGTGTTGGTATGGTTAACTTTTAACTAACGGGCTGTTGTAGAACAACATTAAGGGATTATTTTTTCATTTTGATCATTTTTGTACTAGTTCAAAGCAAGGTTGATCTGATCCATATCTGCTCGAAATGATTGCACTATAATGGTTCAAAGAAACTTTGTGATTGGATCCCGCATCAATGTACTCGGATCACGTGATAACACCAACCAATCACAGAGTTCTAAACAGACATCAGAGTGCACAAGTCCAAGCGGCTCAGTATCATGTAACTCCGGCTTAAAACTTAAGCCTTGAACGCAACTCAAAAATTCATTTAATAGAACCTAACGGACAGTACAAATATTTACCCCAGTACAGTCGCATACATAAAAGAATAACATTTATCCCGTTGCGTTTGTGGTGTTCAGAATTTATCGTAATGGTCTGACCACTACTGTGCCTCGAATTATGATCGCCGACGTTTACTGAACAAACAGCGATGGATTAAGGTATTTTGAGGGTAATAAAATGGAAGATGTCGTGTGGTTTCCCTGAAACAGCTTGCTTACTTAAGTGTTGGTTGTCTACTAATATAATATTTATTGACTTTAGGTATTCTTTTATGTGCTCACTAGTACTTGTACATTTTATAATTTACGCTCGCGGGTTTACCCGCGTTGTACCCGTTCCCGTGGGAATTTCGGGAATTTTTTTACATAAAAACCTTCCTCTTGAATCACTCTACCTATTACAAAAAACCGCATCAAAATCCGTTGCGTAATTTTAAAGATTTAAGCATACAGACAGACAAACAGACAGACACGAAAAAGAGACGACTTTATTTTATACTATGTAGTGAGATTTTTTTTACATAAAACCTTCCTCTTGAATCACTCTACCTATTACAAAAAACCGCATCAAAATCCGTTGCGTAATTTTAAAGATTTAAGCATACAGATAGACAAACAGACAGACACGAAAAAGAGACGACTTTATTTTATACTAGCTGTGCCCGCGACTTCGTTCGCGTGGAATAGTGACTATGAGCAGCGTTTTTTTTTAAATATATACTTATTTTTATTTTGGATCATAATCACAGTCATTTTGGGTAGCTAAAAAACCTACTTTACTGTAATGCTTCTCTATATACAATATTAGACGTATGGCCATCGGGGGTGAAAGCATACAGGCTGCTGGGATTGCTAACACGGGACAGAGCCACATACAATTGACCGTGCGAAAAACAGCTGATACTTAGATCTACACCCACAACTTTTAGAGTCTGACCTTGAGCTTTATTAATTGTCATGGCGAAACATAGGCTCACTGGAAACTGAATTCGTTTAAAACTAAACGGAAAATTGTTTGGAATGAGAGGAATCCGAGGAATAAAAACACTATCACCTTTTCCGCACCCTGTTAAAATCTCTGCTTCTATCAGATTTCGTTGTAAATTTGTTACTTTTAATCTAGTACCGTTGCAAAGTTTTGGTGGGCTTAAATGTCTAAGGAGCATTATGGGTACGCCGATTTTTAATTTTATTTTGTGAGCTGGTAGTCCAGGAGCACTTAGAGATTCTAAAAATTCTACTGGGTAGCTGGTAGATTCTCCTTCTTCCATAACTCTGTTAATAGAGATATACTCTACATTATCCCCCGAAACTAAGCTCAAAATTTCAGCGTTTATTGCTGCTGCTTGGTCGTTTCGTGGAGTCAAAATTGCTCTTTCGCAAAGCCAGGAATTTTCGCAGGTTAGTATTTGCGTTGGGTTTCCATACAACTTTGAAATGAGGTCTCGTATTGATGAAACTTTGCTGCATAAGTTTTCATTGAGAACAACTTTTCCTTGTTGGTTTCCTTTCGGCGTTAAAAAAACAATAAACTACCGATTCCCATGGGAAACGGATGTTTTCCCGCGGTAAAAAGTAGTCTTTATGTTGCGCCAGGCTCTAAAATATGTCGGTACAAAATTTCAACCAAATCCGTCAAATAGTTGCGGAGATTAATGGTGCCTATGTATAAGCATAGAATAGTGTTCGACGTGATTCTTTAATCTATACTTCTATACTAATATTATAAAGAGGAAAGGTTTGATTTTTTGTTTGTTTGTTTGTTTGTTTGTCTCGAATAGGCTCTGAAACTACTGCACCGAATTAAAAAATTCTTTCACCATTCGAAAGCTACACTATCCCTGAGTGCCATAGGCTATATTTATTCCCGAAATTCCCACGGGAACGGGCACAACGCGGGTATATGTAACCCAAGGTATGAAAAACATGCCTAAAAAAATTGGTTTTTGGCGTGCGCTACTAAATCTATTGATGATACACAAAAACAATGTTCTACACAATCAAAGTACATATCATTGCAAACAAATAAGTTCGCGAGGGCATATGTCTAACTATTATAGTTAAGACACAATAACCGTTTTAAGTTAAAATTAATTAGTTAAAAAAGGAGTGTAATTTTAAGTTGATGATATTCATATGATGATATGAATCTACATCAAAATAAATGGCTCTACAATCAAGGTTAATTATGTTTCTTTGTGTACCTCTTTAAATTATTAAAATCGGACAGTTAGTTTCAGAGTTATGATGAGAAATATCACTACATAGTATAAAATAAAGTCGTCTCTGTTTCGTGTCTGTTTGTCTGTATGCTTAAATCTTTAAAATTACGCAACGGATTTTGATGCGGTTTTTTTGTAATAGGTAGAGTGATTCAAGAGGAAGGTTTTTGTGTAAAAAAATTCCCGAAATTCCCACGGGAGCGGCCACAACGCGGGTAAAACCGCGGGGCGCTGCTTACAAAATAGTAATGCTCGATGGCGGGTCTCTTATGGCTACTTACTGTTTCGTGCGGTCAAAGCGCGCGGGGATATAGGTACCTACCTACGAACTACGAACGACGAAGACGTGCTATGTAGGTATTATCCCGAATTCTTCCTCACATGAAATCTTGATTGTGTATACATATATACTCGCGCGAGACATGTAATATTTTATCCCCAATTTCCCACTTGAAATTTTGATTGTGTATATTCCTGCGGGAGACACGCAATGTTTTATCCCGATTTTCCTACATGAAATCTTGATTACCCGAAGCGAAGCGAGGGCGGGCCGCTAGTTTGACATAACTTTTTAAGCTATTGCATAGCTTCTATCGCGGGCCTTGAGCGCGGGGACCAAATCCAAAAATTCCGTAACGAAAAAACCTCACGCTTACCCGATCCGACGGGAAGGAGGTGTGGCTTGAAGGCCGTGCATCGTCTAACGTCGTTTCAGTTCGGCAGTCTTCGACACGGCGTTGTGTGCGATTGTGCGTTGGGGGTGAGAGAGGGGGTGAGAGAGGGGTGAGAGAGGGGGGTGAGAGAGGGGGGTGAGAGAGGGTGGTGAGAGAGGGGGGTGAGAGAGGGGGGTGAGAGAGGGGGTGAGAGAGGGGTGAGAGAGGGGTGAGAGAGGGTGGTGAGAGAGGGGTGAGAGGGGGGTGAGAGAGGGTGGTGAGAGAGAGGGGTGAGAGAGGGGGTGAGAGAGGGGGTGAGAGAGGGTGGTGAGAGAGGGGGGTGAGAGAGGGGTGAGAGAGGGGTGAGAGAGGGGTGAGAGAGGGGTGAGAGAGGGGGGTGAGAGAGGGGGGTGAGAGAGGGGGGTGAGAGAGGAGTGAGAGAGGGGGTGAGAGAGGGGTGAGAGAGGGGTGAGAGAGGGGTGAGAGGGTGGTGAGAGAGGGGTGAGAGAGGGGGGTGAGAGAGGGGGGTGAGAGAGGGTGGTGAGAGAGGGTGGTGAGAGAGGGGGGTGAGAGAGGGGGGTGAGAGAGGGGGATAAGAGAGGGGTGAGAGAGGGGGGTGAGAGAGGGGGTGAGAGAGGGGGTGAGAGAGGGGGGTGAGAGAGGGGGGTGAGAGAGGGGTGAGAGAGGGGTGAGATAGGGGGGTGAGAGAGGGGGGTGAGAGAGGGGGGTGAGAGAGGGTGGTGAGAGAGGGGGGTGAGAGAGGGTGGTGAGAGAGGGTGGTGAGAGAGGGGGGTGAGAGAGGGTGGTGAGAGAGGGGGTGATAGAGGGGGGTGAGAGAGGGTGGTGAGAGAGGGGGGTGAGAGAGGGTGGTGAGAGAGGGCGGTGAGAGAGGGTGGTGAGAGAGGGTGGTGAGAGAGGGGTGAGAGAGGGGTGAGAGAGGGGGGTGAGAGAGGGGGGTGAGAGAGGGGGGTGAGAGAGGGGGGTGATAGAGGGGGTGAGAGAGGGGGGTGAGAGAGGGGGTGAGAGAGGGGGTGAGAGAGGGGGATGAGAGAGAGGGGTGAGAGAGAGGGGTGAGAGAGAGGGGTGAGAGAGAGGTGTGAGAGAGGGGGTGAGAGAGAGGGGGTGAGAGAGAGGAGGCGGGAGGGGTGAGAGAGAGGAGGCGGGAGGGGTGAGAGAGAGGAGGCGGGTGGGGTGAGAGAGAAGAGATATCAAATATCAAATATATCAAATATAATTGCATAAGTTGATACAAAATGCTATGCAATAGCTTCACCGCGGCAGTCCCCGAGTGCCACACGTCTTTTTTATTTATGAACCGATTGACATGAAACAAACACTAAAGCATAACTGAAGCATACCGCAATATATTCGTGAAAACCGCATCCAACTCGGATCAGCCGTTTCTGAGATTAGCGTGAACAGACAAACAGACAAACAGACAAACAGACAAACAGACAAAAAAAAAGTTGATTACATTTTTGGGTTCGACATCGACATAACAATAACCCCTGCTATTTTTTTTATTTTTATTTTCAATTTTATTTTTATTTTCAATGTACAGACAGCACTTTTCTACAATTTTATTATATATTGATGATGATGATGATGATTGATGATGATGATGATGATGATGAAACTTTGCTGCATAAGTTTTCATTGAGAACAACTTTTCCTTGTTGGTTTCCTTTCGGCGTTAAAAAAACAATAAACTACCGATTCCCATGGGAAACGGATGTTTTCCCGCGGTAAAAAGTAGTCTTTATGTTGCGCCAGGCTCTAAAATATGTCGGTACAAAATTTCAACCAAATCCGTCAAATAGTTGCGGAGATTAATGGTGCCTATGTATAAGCATAGAATAGTGTTCGACGTGATTCTTTAATTTGACATAACTTTTTTATTTATGAACCGATTGACATGAAACAAACACTAAAGCATAACTGAAGCATACCGCAATATATTCGTGAAAACCGCATCCAACTCGGATCAGCCGTTTCTGAGATTAGCGTGAACAGACAAACAGACAAACAGACAAACAGACAAAAAAAAAGTTGATTACATTTTTGGGTTCGACATCGACATAACAATAACCCCTGCTATTTTTTTTATTTTTATTTTCAATGTACAGACAGCACTTGTCTACAATTTTATTATATGTATAGACTATGTAGTGATTTTTCAAAGGATGTTGGTTGTATTGAATTTTAGATATTTGTTGTTTGTATTGTCTAGATAAGTATAACCTAAACTGTTTATCGTTAACTGCATTGGTTAAATGACGAAATATAAAAGTGTAAGTACTTTGCTCTTCGATAAGCAAGGCATCAACAGCTTTGAAGCTTTAGCATTTCATATTAGTTACGTGTCCTATAAAACAACCCTTTAAGTATATTGTATATCATACTAGCTGTCCCGCGGTGGTTCCACCCCCAAACCAATAGATGTCGCTAGTGTGAATGTAAACAATGGAGGGAAAAAACATTTAAATCGGTCCACCCATTTATGAGGACTTCAGTGACATAGGTACAGTAGAATTATATATATATAGATTAGCATACAATACAGAACGCATCCTCTGTCTTATATTTGTTTACCATTTCTACTAAGTCAATATCGGCCCAAAACAAGATTGCCAATTTGCGCTCATTTACAACTCCATATGGCTCGGAAGTCATTGACTTGAGTTGGATTGCCCCTAATCAAATGAACACAAACTTAGGCAGTAATAGTGCTTCCTCGAAAGGCTCATGTACAGTCACTGCTATAAATTAGAAGGTGTTATTGCTCTTCGCGTCTTGGCAGACAAAATGCACTTGCCATTTGATGTCTAATTGGGGTTCCGGTTGAAAATGTATTTTTCATTTAACTCCGAATTTGAATCTAAGGGTGCGTCCACATCTGACGAATATGCCGCGAATGCGCAGGTCGCGAACCGTTTGTGAGCTGCCCGCGAGCTGCGCGCGTGCATTTTTGTTCGTGCGCCGCTCTTGCGCCGCTCGCGCGCAGTTCGCTCGCAACCTAAGCGCCGTATGCGATCAGCGCGCGGGCGGCGCGCGGGCGGCGCGCTAGCGGCGCGCTAGCGGCTCGCGTCTGCCTAAAGTACTGAGCCAATAAGCGCAATTGTAAGCGCGATAATTGAGCGCGCGCAGATCGCGGGCCGCGCGCGCGCTGGGCGCGCGCCTTTTACGAGCCTTACATGAGTTGCACTAAAGAGGCGCACCAAACCATTGCCGTGACTGCACACGCGCGGCTTGCGGGCAGCTCGCACATGGCTGGCGAGCTGCACATTCGCGGCGCATTCGCCAGATGTGGACGCACCCTAAGAGTTGTGCAGTCCAGTGTACTTAGTGCGAGAGTATTGAATAGACAATATTACTTGATTGGGATGATCAATTACTAATCATAGGTAATGAGATATTAATCTATCTCATTAATTAGATCAAATTGCTGGCGTCAAAGCTGCGGAGATGCCATCTATGCAACATTTAGTTTTGTTCCAGATTTACAAATGAAAATCCTAATTCGTTCGGTACGGTAGTTTACAATTAAATGTTTCCACAATTATAATTTTAAAATGAAAAACGTATTGGCCTGTAATGTCCCACAGCTGGGTTTAGCCCTCCATCTCACTGAAGATATAAGTATGTAGGTGACCTCCACTTAAACATACATTATAATTATATTTTATTTACACACAATAACATATTAAAAACCACTTACATACATCACACATTCATATCCCAGTAACATAACATTCATAACACAAATAAATAATTTCTAACCAAATGTAAACAAACAATAATTCGGCAAGCAAACCCGCGCGATATGCGTTGTTCCGAATTTGTGCAAATCTTGCATTTAAGTTAATTGTGGAATGTGAAGCCACGCGGAGGCGCATCGCGCGCGCGCAGTCGATCACAGCGTATGCTACGAGAGACACATACAACTCGTTCTCACGCGCACTCGCGTTTTGCCCACGCGTGAACTGTTCACTTACTACTTTGATTAATTACATGATATGTATTATGTGCTACATTGATCCTGTCTTGCTATCCTTCTAAAAACTAAAATAGTGTGTGTTGTGTGTGGCTAATAAACTTTGGCAATTCATCTTTGTGGTTTAATTCAACCAATATTACCACGCACACCCCCTAAAACTGGTGACCCCGACGTGATCTAAAACTGGTGACCCCGGAACAAACTGAGGAACACGGAAGACAAGGAGCAATTCGCAGCCTGGATGTCGGCGTCGAGTGGTTCAGATACCACCGGTAACGTGGACACGCGTCCACGACGCCACTCCAAAATCAAGATGGCGTCTCCCGTCGTGCCCGCTTTAACAGTTGCAAGTAATCCAGTGAGCATAAGAATACCACCTTTTTGGCCTGAAAAACCAGCAATTTGGTTCGCACAAGTAGAAGGACAGTTTGCAATCATGCGCGTGACAGACGAAGCAGCCAAATTCTACCACATTTTGGCTTCGCTCGACCGTCAGTATGCTGCTGAAATAGAGGACATCCTCACTGGTCCTCCCAATTACCAACGCCTCAAAGAGGAGTTAATCAAAAGGTTGTCTGCGTCGAGAGAAAATAAAGTCAAACAACTTTTGACCTACGAGCAGCTAGGTGATCGCAAGCCGTCACAATTCCTTCGGCATCTTCAACATCTCGCCGGTCCAGATATCCCTCAAGAATTTCTCCAAACAATCTGGACGAGCCGACTACCCGTTTCACTTCAGCCTATCGTTGCGTCACAGCCTACCCTGGGTCTTGACGCACTCGCTGAACTCGCTGACCGCGTCCATGACATCGCAGTGCCATCTCATCAAGTTGCTGCAACCTCAACGGTACCGTCATCATCAATAGCTGTTGAGGAGCTCACACGCCAGGTAGCTCAGCTGACGCGCCAGGTGAGCGCTTTAACTATCCAATCGCGACATCGACCTCGACCCACCGAGCGCCGCAGAGATGCGCAACGCAGCCGATCGACGTCACGACGTTCAGCGTCGAACTACCGCAAGTACCCAGTTTGTTGGTACCACTCACGGCATGGTTCCAAAGCTCGTCGGTGTATCCAGCCGTGCGACTACAACCAGGGAAACGAGAGAGGCAGTCAGTGATGGCGACTGATGATTGCCACAACCCCAGCTCAGGTCGCCTCTTCATCACGGATCGTGGTTCACAGATACAGTTTCTAATAGACACTGGAAGTGACATTTGTGTGTACCCGGTTTCAGCCCTTAAAAGGCAACTTTGTAAATCAACATATCAGCTCAGTGCTGCCAATGGTTCGACTATCGACACTTACGGCTACATGCAATTAAATTTGAATTTGGGTCTGCGGCGTGATTTTCCGTGGCGTTTTGTTGTTGCTGACGTCACAAAAGCAATCATAGGCGTAGATTTCCTTTCTCACTATCGTTTGGTTGTTGATGTTGGCCAACAGAAGCTTATCGATAGTCTAACCAATGTTAGCACTGTAGCTTGTTTAGATTTAAGCGACAATGCTGTTTTAAGTGTTAAGGTAGCTAGTTTTAATGGTGATACTGTGTATCATAAAATTTTGTCTAATTTCCCGGAAATTACACGTCCTTTTGGAACTCCTCAAATCGCAAAACACAATACACAACACCACATTCGCACCACACCAGGTCCACCTGTATCATGTTCTCCTCGCCGTCTCGCGCCTGATAAATTGAAGGTAGCTCGTCAAGAATTTGACGCTATGATTGCTAGCGGTATCGCACGTCCTTCTGACAGCCCTTGGGCATCACCTCTTCATCTCGTGACTAAAAAAGATAATGGGTGGCGTCCATGCGGCGATTACCGCCAATTAAACGCTCGTACTATACCAGATCAGTATCCGATTCGTCATATACAGGATTTTTCGCAAAACCTGTCGGGTTGTACTGTATACTCGAGTATCGATTTAGTGAAAGCATATAATCAGATTAGTGTTAATAGGGCAGATATTCCGAAAACTGCAATAACAACACCCTTCGGATTGTTTGAATTTTTAGTCATGACATTTGGACTTCGTAACGCAAGTAAAACCTTTCAGAGATTTGTTGATGAGCTTACTCGTGGCTTAGACTTTTGCTGGCCTTACCAGGACGATTTTCTTGTGTTCAGCCGCACGCCACGTGAGCACGAAGAACACTTGCGTCAACTTTTTACGCGAATGAGAGAATTCGGTATATTAATCAATCCGGCCAAGTGTGTCTTCGGTGTGTCTAATGTTCAATTTCTCGGCTACGAAATCTCTGAAAGCGGCACCAAACCTCTGGACAGCAAGGTAAAGGCAATGTCTGATTTCCCTCTACCAAAAACCGTCCGAGAACTCAGACGATTTTTGGGCATGGTAAATTTTTACAGGCGATTTTTACCCAACGCCGCTCAGATTCAAGCACCCCTGAATGCCTTACTGTCCGGATCGGTTAAGGCATCCGATCCGATTGTTATGACTAAAGAATCATCGCAAGCGTTCGAAAACTGCAAGAAGAGTCTGTGCAATGCAGCACTTTTAGCTCATCCTGATTCGCAAGCTAAATTAGGATTGGCCACTGACGCCTCAGACACGGCGATAGGTGGTGTCCTGCAACAGCTCAAGGATGGAGACTGGCAGCCATTAGCATTTTTCTCTCGCAAGTTAAGCCCGTCACAAACGAAATACTCTCCGTATGACCGTGAGCTCCTTGCCATTTACGAGAGTATAAAATACTTCCGCCATATGCTGGAAGCTACTCACTTCACTATCTATACTGACCACAAACCTCTTTGTTACGCATTCAGTGAACGTAAAAGTAACTGCTCACCACGTCAGTATAGACACCTTAATTTCATCTCGCAGTTCACCACCGATATCGTTTTTATTGCTGGTAAGGACAACGTGGTTGCCGACACACTATCACGCGTCGATGAACTGCAGGTACCAGTTGACCTTGAAGTGATGGCTGAGCTCCAAGGTTCAGATCCAGACCTTGCGGAACACCTCAAAGGTGACACTTCACTTCGCCTTACACAGACGAATATACCTGGGAGTCGTACCGTTCTGTACTGCGACGTCAGTACACCGACACCCAGACCTTTCGTCCCTAAACAACTTCGAATGCAAGTTTACAACAGTCTCCACTCCCTCAGCCACCCCGGTGCAAATGCTACCGCCAAACTCGTTGCACAACGTTTTGTTTGGCCACTGATGCGAAGGGACTGCCGAGAATGGGCTAAGTCATGTTTGGCATGCCAGCGCTCGAAGGTAACGAGACACGTTGCCTCACCTTTAGGTACGCACGATTTACCTTCAGCACGGTTCAAACATGTACATCTAGACCTAATCGGCCCACTACCATCATCCAATAATTATCGGTACTGCCTCACAGCCGTCGATCGCTTTACGCGATGGCCGGAAGCTGTGCCTATTACCGATATTTCCGCGGAAACAGTGGCCAAAACGTTTATTTCCTGTTGGGTGGCACGATATGGTTGTCCTACCGAGATCGTAACCGATCGAGGCGGACAATTCCAATCGGCACTGTTTCAACAGCTTTCTCAGTCCATCGGTTACGATCACCGTAGGACAACGAGTTATCATCCGCAATGCAACGGATTGGTGGAGCGTTTTCACAGGCAACTAAAAGCTGCAATTACCTGTCATGCAGACACCAAGTGGACCGAATCACTTCCACTTGTGTTGCTAGGCATTAGGAGTGCCTTTAAGGAAGACCTCCAGACTTCATCAGCTGAGTTGGTGTACGGTGAACCGCTTCGTCTCCCTGGCGAATTCTTCGGTCACGATATTGCGTACTACACCACCGACATCACCGATTTCGCGGCTCGGTTGAAGTCCTTTGCGGAAAATATTCGTCCGGTTCCCTCCCAACACCACTCAAATCGCAGAGCTTTCGTATTCCAAGATCTAGCTACATGCAGTCACGTATTCCTTAGGGAAGAAGTGATGCGTGGCTCATTCCAGCCTGCTTACACTGGTCCATACGAAGTGCTCAAAAGAAGGAGTAAAACATTTATTATTCGCGTTAGGAACAAAGATCTCACAGTAACTATAGACCGCCTTAAGCCAGCCTATATACTAGACGTTCGTGTACCCGTTCCTCGATCCTACACTGCAACTCCAGAACGTGTCCCTGTTCATCCACCGCAGGAAAAGACCGCGCTAACAACTACGCGTTCAGGTCGTACAGTACGGTTCCCTGACTTTTATCGCCCTTAGTCGGTCTCTGGAGGGGGATGATGTAGGTGACCTCCACTTAAACATACATTATAATTATATTTTATTTACACACAATAACATATTAAAAACCACTTACATACATCACACATTCATATCCCAGTAACATAACATTCATAACACAAATAAATAATTTCTAACCAAATGTAAACAAACAATAATTCGGCAAGCAAACCCGCGCGATATGCGTTGTTCCGAATTTGTGCAAATCTTGCATTTAAGTTAATTGTGGAATGTGAAGCCACGCGGAGGCGCATCGCGCGCGCGCAGTCGATCACAGCGTATGCTACGAGAGACACATACAACTCGTTCTCACGCGCACTCGCGTTTTGCCCACGCGTGAACTGTTCACTTACTACTTTGATTAATTACATGATATGTATTATGTGCTACATTGATCCTGTCTTGCTATCCTTCTAAAAACTAAAATAGTGTGTGTTGTGTGTGGCTAATAAACTTTGGCAATTCATCTTTGTGGTTTAATTCAACCAATATTACCACGCACACCCCCTAAAAGTACATTAAAGAAGATTAGGCATAATCACCACGCTTGACTAATGCGGGTGATCTCACTCGAGCCATGTTTGAAAAGAGGAAGACATGCGTCGACCCTGGAAATGAACCCGAGACTTCAGTCTATACAGAAATACATCTATAGAACTTGAAAAGTATAAATCACGTTTTGTATAACATCACTAATATCAGTAAATAAACAATCCTATTTACCCTACCGTTGTATCGCTATAATTTATATTACAAGTGTCATGTTTCACACCGCTGTATTGAATTGTACTCGTATTGCCAACTCGGCAGGGTACCGTCAACCCTTGTTCCTATACCAACTGCGGTTATCAAGCAATTCTGTTTATGATTCTTGAGTATCGGAGGAGTTAATGTGTCTATTAATGAGTTGTGGTGTAGTATACGATGAGAACACTAGTCGAGACGGTAGTAAGATAACCTTCTGGAATATGAGGTGATAATTAAGAAGTGCACCCTAGAGACAAGACATCTAGAATACTTTTTTGTATGTAAGACTAGAGAATTAGGGCTTTATTCATATTCGCTCAATAACAGCATTATAACTATAAAATGCTATGCATTTTTCTTCCATAAGTTTATTTTCAAAAGAGACAATAAACTTTATTATCAGTGTTTTAGTTTAAGCAATTGTGAATAAGGTCGTTACTAACGACAATTATTATGAAACTGAGAAAATACAGTTGTTTCGTCTTGAACAAGTCAGGGTGAACTTAAACCGTCTTAACTATAGAGGGGAGGGATCACCTCTAAATGTTATGTTTATTTTAATATTAAGAGGAATAATATTCTAACACTAGATTACCCACCGACCATGGACACCTAATAAGCGTGACAGCTGGTTTCAATATCCAAATACCTACCGTATTCCTAATAATATCGTGGTCACTACTTATTGTGTGCGGCGGGAATTATAAAGAGCATACTGTACTAAAAAGCGGACTTTAAGCAGGAGATGCACCTAGTGAGAATTCAGGCCGGTTGCGGATCAGTGTGATAAAGGAATACGTGACCTGTAATCGGCCCGCATCCGGTCCGCAGCCGCACTATGCGTATCTTGACAAAATGTTTAATGTTAGTTTCAAGTAGATTATAGTACATGGTAATCATAATATCCAAATAACTGTTCAATAATACAAATTGATATCGACTTAAAAGATACGTTTAAATATATATTATCTTATATATAAAACTAGCAGCGCCCCGCGGTTTTACCCGCGTTGTGCCCGTTCCCGTGGGAATTTCGGGATTTTTTTACATAAAAACCTTCCTCTTGAATCACTCTACCTATTACAAAAAACCGCATCAAAATCCGTTGCGTAATTTTAAAGATTTAAGCATACAGACAAACAGACAAACATACACGAAACAGAGACGACTTTATTTTATACTACATATGTAGTGACTATGTAGTGATTCTCGTGTCACAATGTTCGTTTCCGTACTCCTTCGAAACGGCTTGACCGATTCTCATGAAATTTTGTGAGCATATTAAGTAGGTCTGAGAATCGGCCAACATCTATTTTTCATCCCGAAATTCCCGCGGGAACGGGTACCGTGGTTGAACTCCTCTGAAACGGCTCGACCGATTCTCATGAAATTTTGTGTACATATCGGGTAAGCCTGAGAATCGGACAACATCTATTTTTTATCCCGAAATTCCCGCGGGAACGGGTACTGTAAAGTATTTATATTTTAGGACGTGGTATAATGAAACTAGGAATGTCGCCATGATCTAACTTTTATTGAATCTACCCTCCACCAGAATAATTAATTATATTTTACATATACCTACAATCCCCTTATCAAAACAAACAGTGAGGTGTAGTGAAATCATAAAATAAATTATCATAGATTGCTATTAGACAATAATTTAAGGTACTGACTTATAATTAAATAGGTAGGCCCAGAATTAAATAATCAATATTTTACACAAATAATATTACACAATGCCACCAATGTACCCAACATTACTTATGACAGTTTTAATCGATCGTTGAACTTACTTTAGTTTTATCATAACTCCTTATCTTCCTTTAATAACAAAAATTACCTATAAGCAGAAGTTGAATCTATATAACGTTAACTGAACCATTATCATAATATTATAGCATAGTTATTATAGTAATCATAGGTTGGTTGGTTTTTTTTTTTTTTTTTTTTTTTTTTTTTTAATACTTATAGACTATGTACATTGATTGTTAATAATTTTTCTTATCTAAGTAGTAAATAATAATGAACACATGCCCCATTCGTTTTGTCACGGGTCCCGGCGCACACGTACCACCCGCGGGTAGGTCCACCGATCAGGAGGTATCACTTCCCTGCCGGAACGAGTACGGTAATTAGAAGAGTTGGAAGGTGGTGGTATACTGGAGCTGCGGGAGTAGTGTGCGTTATCCCCAGCCTGGCCACTTGGTATGTCGTCGAACTGTGACGAGTACCCGGGCACTGGATCTATACGTTTATCTGAGTCTATTATTATATGCTTCCTATTCCGTCTCCAAACATTACCCGAACACATTCTTATCATATATGACCGTGAGCTTAAGATTGACTCGACGATGCCTGATTCCCATCTATTACCTACTCTTACCTTTACCTTTTGGCCTGTTGTTAATGCCGTTAATTCATGAGAACCTTTATCAAAATATTGCTTTTGTTGTACTTGTCGATTAACTAATTTTTGGTGTATGTCACTATGTACCTTAGGCTTATAAAATGTAATTGACCGCGGTAGTATGCTGCGTAGTTTTCTACTGAACAATAACTCAGCTGGAGAGGGAATCTCAGCAGTAATTGGTGTATTTAGATATTCTAAAATGGCTAAATCCAAATCGCTATTATCTTCATGTGCCTTTTTCATTATGCTTTTTATTGTTTGTATAGCACGCTCGACTTGGCCATTCGACTGGGGATATCTCGGCGAAGAAGTAATGTGCTGAAAGCTCCACTCTTTTGTAAATTGGCTAAATAAAATCGAGGAAAATTCTGGACCGTTGTCTGTACATACAGAATTGGCAATGCCATGTCTTACAAATATACGTTTGATTTTTGATATTATCTCTTCCGACCTTAAAGACTGCAACTTCATGACTTCTATATATTTACTAAAATAATCTACCAGTAGAATGTAAGATTCGCCTCTAAAATGAAATACATCTGCTCCTACTTTCTGCCACGGAGTGGTAGGTATTTCGTGAGACATCAAAGGTTCTTTAGTATTCTGTTTCCTATGGGTCAGGCATACCTGGCAATTTGTTAAATAATCTTCTAACTGTGTATTTATATTTGGCCAAAATATAATTTCTCGAGCTCTTAATTTACATTTCTCAATACCTAAATGACCTATATGAATCTTTTTCATCATTTCGTGGCGTAAACATTTCGGTATTATTATCCTAGTTCCTTTCCATATTATACCAAAATTTACTGTAAGTTCATCTCTGTAATCCCAGTAAGGTTTTAATATATTATCTAACTCTTTTTTATCTACGGGCCAACCTGTTTTTATAATCTTAATTAATTTCTGTAATTCATCGTCTTCTTTTGTACATTTTTGAATGTGTAAGAAGTGCGTATCTATCAGCTGATTGCTCGCTGATAACGCACACACTTGTGCCTGTAAATGTAAGTAATCACGCGGCTGTGTGTGCACGTCGCCAGCGCCGCCGTTGGCGGGTGCGACTGCTCTGGATAACGTGTCTGCTATGTATAGGTATTTGCCTGGTTTGTAAACAAGCTTGAAAGTGTATGGTTGTAAACGTAATAACATTCTTTGTAAGCGTGGTGGAGCGTTCACTAAAGGCTTATTTATAATACTCACGAGTGGTTTATGGTCTGTTTCTATTGTTACATCTGATCTGCCAAATATATAAGTATAAAACCGTTCACATGCAAACACACACGCGTATAACTCTTTTTCTATCTGAGCATAAGATTGCTCCGTCTTCGTTAAAGATCGGGAGGCATAAGACACGGGGAGACCGTCTTGCATGAGACATGCGCCTAGCCCATTTTTGCTCGCATCAACAGACATTGTTATTGGTTTTTGTAATGTATAATACTGCAAAACGGGTGGACTTGTTAGTAAATGCTTTATATTGCTAAAGCATTTTTGATGTCTTTCCTCCCAGTGCCATTCTACGTCCTTTTTTAACAATTCTCTTAGTATGGATGTCTGCTCTGACAAGTTTGGTACAAAGTTACCTACATATGTAACCATGCCTAAAAATCTTTCGACGTCCTTCACGTTTTGTGGTGTTGGCATATCTTTTATTGCAAGTATGTGTGATTCATCGGGGGATATTCCCTTTTGTGATATTATATGACCGAGATATTTTATTTCCGACATACCAATTTTACACTTTTGTCTATTTAATTTAATGTTAATCTCCCTACATCTTTGTAAAACTGCTCGCAATCTTTGATCATGAATTTGCCTGTTAGGCCCAAAAATTAAAATATCATCAACGAATAGTATTACCCCCTCTAGATCGTCTAAATGTTCGTATAGTTTTTTATGAAATATCTCTGAAGCGGAACATATGCCAAAGGGCATGCGTAGAAATTTGTATCTGCCAAAAACTGTATTAAAAGTGCATAAATCTGTATCTTGTAATTTGACTTGCCAAAATGAATGTTTCGCATCTAACGTACTAAATACTGCCGCCCCTGTTAGGCTGGTAGTAACCTCATCAAATGTAGGAAGTTTAAAATGTTCGCGTTTGATGGCTTTGTTTAGGTCACGTGGGTCTAAACATATGCGTATATCCCCGCTAGGTTTCTTAACAACGGTCATACTATTTACCCAATCTGTGGGTCCTTCTACTTTCGTAATTATGCCTTGTTTTTCCATTTCTAAAAGTTTTTCTTTAACTTGTTCTTTAAGAGCTACAGGTAATTTCCTAGGCGGGTGTATGACTGGCTCGACATTCTCTTTTAACTGTATTTTATATTCACCGGGCAAACACCCGATCCCCTCAAATACATCCTTAAAATCTTCTATAATATTCCTATCACAGCTTAGCTCACTTATCGAAAAAACCCTTTTTAATAACTGTAGTTCCTCACATGAGTGTTTACTAAGTATGGGAACCGAATCTGTTTTAACAATAATAAATTTTAAAAAATAAGTGATATCCTTATGCTTCACTTTGAGATAACATTTACCTATTACCGCTATTTGACTTCCTGAATATCCATGCAATTTTATCGATGTAGGAACTAACTCAGACTCAGATAAACCTAATAAGCCCAAATACTTTTTAGGGATAATATTTACATCAGCCCCAGTATCCAATTTAAACTTTAGCAATTTATCATTAATTTGTAATTCTGTTAGCCACTCTTCACTTCTACAATTTCTGTGCAAATTGTTGTGATTATTTACCTGATCGGTGAGCCCCTCCTGGACCTCAAACACTCTGCACACTTTTGCAAAATGATTCATCCTCCTACACTTGTTACATTGTCTTCCGAACGCTGGACACTCGTTTCTCCTATGTCTCGCACCACACCTCTGACACTGCGTATTGTTATTATAGTTATTCTGTGCTGAAAATGTACGGGCATTTATATCTGCTCTTCCACGAGTCGGTCTTCCACGGGACTGATAAACCTGGTTACCCGACGGCCTCGCATATGTCGTAGATTGTTGACCGCTCCGTCCGCGATTAACCCAGTGAACATCAGCTGAGGCTTGCTGCTTCGCCTCGTTTTTGTTTACTTCCTGAACGTGGTGCACTGAGTTTTCTGTATTGATATGTACCGCTTGCGCGCGAGACATCTCAGCTAATCGGCAAATGTCGGTTGCTTTTGACAGCGTTAAATCTGCTTCCCTGAGCAATCTTTCTCGTAATCCTGCTTCTTTTAATCCACATATCAGTCGATCACGTACTAAATCGCTACACAAATCCTTAAACTCACATTTAGCCGCCATTTTATTCAATTCAAACACATACTGTTCAATGGACTCCAGTTCTCTTTGATCTCTTGTAAAAAACTTGTGACGTTCTATTGTTAAATTCTTTCTTGGCAAAAATACTGCATCATATTTTTGTAGTAACTCATCCACTGACCTGAACTCCTCTTCAAACTGGTCATATACTTCCCGACAGCGATCTCCAATAATATGCAATAATATGTTCAATTGTACCTTCTTGTCTTTTTTCGATAACTCACACGCTTCATAATAGATTTTGAATGATTTTTTCCATCTTTCCCACTCCTTGCTTAAGTTTCCCGATGTCACATTTGCCAAGTTATTCTCGAACATGAATGGTTGAGGCGGCCGTAATATGGAATCCATTCTTTACAGCTTATTTTTATTTATTTCACAAAAGCCACACGCGTTGGTCGAAACTAGTTCACAAATACGCAATATTTACTGTATTAAATTCGGCTGCGCCATGTAAAGTATTTATATTTTAGGACGTGGTATAATGAAACTAGGAATGTCGCCATGATCTAACTTTTATTGAATCTACCCTCCACCAGAATAATTAATTATATTTTACATATACCTACAGGTACAACGCGGGTGAAACCGCGGGGCGCAGCTAGTTAGTTTTATAAAAAGCTTTGAAAGGAAATTGATACTCCAAACATTCAAAGTGTAACGGACATAAATAAATATAAAATGCTTTTATGTATAATACCGATTTGCAGTACGTGCGTAAAAGGCTAGATGGGAAGCCTTTTTAAAGTATACGTGCGAAGCTTTGAGCTTCTTTTAACATACTTTATACGCAAAGTAAATGTTATTTACAAACGTACGTTGCTAATGGATGTTGGAATTTCAGTAGTTGCATTACAATGTTTCTTGATTTGAGCTTTGTTTGCAGTTTTTTAAATGGAAACGGTTAGCGTTTGATTTCTTTGGATATTATATGGAAGTTTTAATAAGGTTTGTGATACAATTGAAATAGGTACTTATAAGTAAATAAAAAATAAATAAATATACCTGGACAAATTCACACACGGTTAATTAGACCCAAAGTAAGCTCTCAGCTTGTGTTATGGAATCTAATTAACTGGTACTACTACATATACATACACATATATTTTATAAGAATATATTTATAACCACCCAGACGTCGTCGCCAACAACTATGTCTGCACATATTGTTGACTCCGGGCGGGAATCGAACCCGCAACCCCCGACACGGTAAGCGCTCTCACTGCCACTGTGCCAACGGGCTTGTCAAGTATAGATTACAATATGAAATTATTACAATCAGATTGTGTTGCAGGTGCGAATAGAAGTTAGTACACTATTTCAATATATTGTTGTAATATGACAATATTTTATCCCAAAATAAAACAGTTGGTAGCAAACATTGAATAGCCTTTTTAACAATTGTGTTCAAATTAGGACGCGGCAGTTTAAGTATAAAGTTCATCGAGAAATTATATTTCATTTGTATTGTTAAAAGTATCGAAATGACAAAGTGCCCTTTCAAAGAATCCGAGTGTTCCGAACCGATCCCAAGTTGTAATAATAATTAATAACGACCATGAATAATTCAGAACAATAAACCGAAATAGGACAATTTATGATGGAAATTTCTTGGAAGGGTTTTCCCTGAATTCAGTTTGAACCGAGTTTTTGTTATTGCCAGTTTTTTATAACAAACAATTGTCAGAGAATACGGGAATATTGCGAGGGTCGCTCTCAGGATTGGTAACGCGGATTCTCCATTCTGAAACTTTCAGGAAAATTGAAAATTTTACTTTAAACGTTCGTCTTTGGTTTAAAAGATTTGACGTTTATTATATGTCTTATTTTTATTTTAGGTTAGTAATGCAGTCTGCCAATTATAAGAGATTAGATTAATAAGAATTCGAGGATTAAAACAATAGAACTAAAGAAAGTATAACCTTTTAGTTCCATTAGCCTTCTCGATGAAGTGGTGATTAATTAAAATAACTTTTTACTTGTTACTCAATATTTTTAACGTAGTGCATATAAATTGAAACTTTCCTTAACAGTCCCGTAAATAGTAAATAAAGGTAATAAAGTACCTCTGCCTTGCAGAAAGTGGATTAATCGCGTTTAATTCAATTCAATATGGCGGCTTATATACGTCAAAACTACTACTCCACCTTTTGTAATTGAAAGTCGCCTATTTCCGGCATTATAACCATTATTTTGTAGCTAATAGATAAACCATCTAATATATAACATTCTCGTGTCGTGGTGTTTGTAGTTAAACTCCTTCGAAACGGCTTGACCGATTCTCATGAAATTTTGTGTGCAAATCGGGTAGGTCTGAAAATCGGACAACATCTATTTTTCATCCCCCTAAATGAAATATTAATGTATAGGGCGCCCCTAAATTTTGACATGGCAAAACAACGTTTTCCGGGCCAGCTAGTTGACAATAAAACTGAATTTACTCTTTTTGAAGTCTTAATTTAATTAAAACACATACTCCTACTATTGTTTAAATAGGTTTAAAATTGGTTAAAAATATACGAAAATGAATTCACCCATACACACACTAAGTAAAAACGTGATTCATACTTTGGACTTTTCTATTTCATAAAACATTGACACCGCAGCACAAAATCTTCTGTATATTATGGCTAGAGAACCCTTATTGAATAACACAATTTGATGTGCAACTGAGTGAAATTCTCTACCCTTTGCAGCTTTGTGACTTATTCTCATAACACTGTGCATTCTTTATTTCGCTCTGTTTTGTTACAAATATTTTGCTCAGTTGTTTATTTTGTAAACAAATTCTCTGAATGTTACTCGCTATAACGTTCTTTGTGTGAATACTTTGGGAATACCAATGGGATTTCGTATGTGTAAAAGCTACTAATTATGTATTTGGAATTAGAAAATTGGTGACTGAATCTCTCATTGAGGTAAGTGCAGTACAACTAAAGCCAAATTTTCAACTAAATTTTGAGAAACGGTGTGATACCGGGACGCCGGTTTTTAATATAGGATCATTTTGCAAGCAAAGTTAGCAAAAAACTTCCTTATACCAACTTAAATTTTAAGGTATTTTTATAAACGTTTTAAACTTAACGTACGTTTATAAATTCACGTATCCGTTAAAACACATATATGGTATCTACATACAACAAAAAAGAAAGCAATTTTCTTCAATATTTATCAAAACAATTTACCATAAAAACGACGTCTAATAATAAACCTTAGAACGTTATAAAATGTACACAAAACCGCATTAAATATGGGCCCTTTCTAAATTAAACCTGAGCGCACAGATTTGTGGGTTTAATATGCCCTTGCGTGTTATATCAGTTTAAAGATGTTACACGAGGATAGAGGCTAGGTTAGACGTCATGTTACATGAGATAAAATAGCCACTTTATACGGTCACTCTATCGCGCGTTCTCAGAAGCGGTCGAGGCGTAGTCTGACTACGCCATGTAAGTTAGTTAGTTAAGCAACGTGATACTCAGACTCTACTTCGATGGGTGGCATAATATAGTAGCATTTCTATCTAAGTGCTACCGTGTTGCGGAGGGCACGTAGCGCTAGACGCACACGCAGGCCGGTTGCGTGTCGCATGACGTTGTATTCCTTGTATAAAGTGACACACTGCCCGCACCCGTTACGTAGCCGCACTATGTATGTCTTACGGTTAACCATTTAGAATTCGAAACGATGACCACTCGCCATAAAACGCTACCGTCATGTGTTAAATTGTAACATTAAAAACCTATATATAGATCTGCATTTGTTTCATCACGGCACCTTAAATCTATGGGCACTCATCTCGTTTTAGGAAAACGCGTTTTTAACCATTCGTATTGCTCCAACGTTATTCCTGGTAAATCATATGAACAGTAATGTTTTCTATCTTTACCAACAACTTTAATTAACTCCAGTGCCGTATCACAAAAGATGTCAGAAACCCATAAGTTAATAATTGCCGGTTTCGCATACCTACAACAATTAATAGAAGTCAATATTCAATAGACACCTGAAATTGATTAGATTCCGTATCAAAGACGAATTTAATTAAATTATATTATTAATAAATAGTTGTGTGTATCCGTCTGTGATATCATAGTTTTGGGTTACCTTTGCCCTTACTAAGTTATTACTCCTTACTTTACCTACGTTTATATCCAAAGCAAGTTTTTAAATGAATAACCTGCTCAATTCAGATACATTTATTTTTTATTATTGATATTTATAAACTTTTTTAGTTAAAAAATCATTGCTTTTTACGGCCCGAATAACTTTAAAATACTGTCATTTAAAATTAAACAACACTTTATATATAACAGATATTACGTCGTCGTGAACTTTTTAACGTACGTTATTATGTTACGGTAATCAACCGTTTGAAACAACGAACCATTCGTTATTAGAACCGCTACATGCCAGCTTTTCAAACGATTTATTTTAAATATCATTAAAGCGGTGAAAACAATATTACTGATAGTGCTACTAAAAGTTAATCAAAATCAGCTTAATGTATAAAATCACGCCTAAATACCAACTAATTTACAATTCTCCGCATATTAATGCTTTAAAAGTTTAATATGTTTATTCGCAGAGTTAAATATGGCAGGTTCACAATGTACAGGTAATGAGGCCCGAAATAGTTTATGCCCATTGTTTAATTTCAGTGCAAATTTTAGTAACATTTCAACAATTTGCGTTTTACGCATTTGAATTAACTTCGTATAAGAGTGTTACATATTATAACTTTTTGGTGAGAATTAATGTTCAAAACGGTATTACTAATTTAAATGTTATTAGTTGTAAGTATTTTTTTTTACTGATGAGTTGAATATGATAATGCATATGAGTGTGTAGTGTGTTATGATAATTTGAATAATCATTGAAAGACAAAAAAAACGAAAAATATTTATTCTATAATATTTGAGACTTTTTCACACTCAGAGTCGCCAATGATTCCTTAGTAGATGTTAAATAGAGATTTTTGGCATAAAATGTATTTAAAATTGCGTCAATTAGTTAATTGGTTTACTTGACGTCTCTGAGAACAACAGTGAATCTAGGTAATAAAACTATTTTCGGATCAACAAAAAAGGTATCCATTTACTACTTGAGTTTGAAGGGCTTCGATCAAGTGTGTCAGTTAACCTACAATGTCCTCTGTAAGTCAGTAGCTTCCAATAATATCAGTTTAAGTTACACTAATAAGAATATAAAACACTATACAAGCAAAATTTTAAAAATCCCCTTTGCGAAAACGGCTTGACGATTATTGTCAAACATAGCTCAGTCCCACATCAAGGTACTCGGCTTTCTAATAAAAAAAACCGCATCGAAATCGGCCCATCCGTTTGAGAGCTACGATGTCACATGCATACATCACACGCAAAAATAATTACAAAAAAACACGGGCATTATAATTTACATATGTTTCTTAGTTAAGCTTCAAGGTATGATCGCTACTAGAGGCTACACTCTAAAAGCTCTTTATAATTTGTGCATTACCACTTTTCAATATCACTGTACAAAAAACCATTAATAAAAGTTTGCATGTTAAATCAACACGTTTCTAACGATCGTGCTTGACCACTACCATTCTACATCGTAATTTGCATTCTTAATTGCTTTGTACTCGTTGGTACATTAATCTTTGTATAATTAAACAATTATGTGCTTAGTTTTTACGTGAAAAGAAAGGTAGACGTAATTATTTATTTTTAATTTGTTTTTCGTAAAAGTATTGTGTGTGAGAAGGACTTGAGTACTCATTCATAAACGCTATCGTTTACTAATTCTACTTATGATTGTACTTTACTGAGAGCTCGAGTTTATGTGTAGGAATCTTTATTTGTTAAGTTTAAGGCTGTTTGTACGGAATAAATAAATAAAAATCAATTTATTGCCACACAAAGAAAGGAATTAGTGACTTGGCAGACAGCAAGTAGAAAAATTCAATAGAACGTGAGCAAACCAGTAATTGGACATATTGTGGCACTACTGCAGGCCATTAAAGATCAAATTCACCGTTAAGTTTGCAGCTGACTTGATATGATGTCCAGTAAACTTGATGGTGTAAGTAGATTTGTCATGCACACCCATAGCTTTATACCGTCAAGTTTACTGGACAAAACGTCAAGTCCGCTACAAACTTGATGGTGAACTTGATCATACCTGGCCAGCATAATGATAAGCTCAATCCGCGAGGGTGTGAAGTACTTACCTGCTACACTTCTCTATGGACATAGCCACAATGCGGTAATGGCGTCACGCAACGGCTACAAGCGATGAAAAGAGAGAACCAATTTGAGACGTAAGCTCAATAAACGAACACCATATTCGATCATTTTCGCATCATGCATCATTATAGCATCATTATAGCATCATGTATCATATATCTACACTACTATTATAAAGAGGAAATATTTGTATTTTTGTGTGTCTGTTTGTGATGAATAAACTCAAAACCTACTTGACCGATTTGAATAATTATTTTTGTAACGGATAGACATATTAAACGGGAAGGTTATTTTAAATCCCAAAATTCCCATGGGAAAAGTCACAATGCGGGTAAAGCCGCGAGGCGCTGCTAGTAATGAATAAATGCGAGTAAAACTTAAGGGCATTGTTAGTAACGTCATAAGTATAGCATTATCACGTAATATCGGTGTTTATAGCTTTAGTGGACGCGAGACAAAGAGGAGGTGCAATAGACCGGGATGGTACGTGATTCAGACTCGCATTGCACGAGATGCCCTCTACTATTGGTTTGCGAAAATATTATATTGAGTTTGGTAGTATGGTAGAGTACCTCAGTTTGGTTAGGGCATTGCAGGCTGAATCACCTGATTGCCCGAAAAGTAAGATGATTCCGTGCTTCGAAGGGCACCTTAAGCCGTTGGTCCCGGTTACTTTCTACGGATAGTAGTCGTTACATGAGCCATGTCAGAGGCCTCTGGCGGCTCAATAACTCTGAACGGCAACGGAAAATATATTATTAAATTATGACCACGGAGATCAAGTCCTATTAATATTATAAATGCAAAAGTTTGTAAGGATCTATGGATGTATGTTTGTTACTCTTTCAATCACAAACTACAAAACGGATTTCGATAAGACTTTACAGTAATATAGGTTAATAGCACATAGGATACATTTTAATCCCGAAATTCCCGCGGGAACGGGTACAACGCGGGTGAAACCGCGGGATACGGCTGGTATATTATATAGTAGAGTTCTTCTTTGTCTAACATGTCTTTGAGAGCATGAGAATGTATTAAACTTTTTCAACTCCAATTCTTTTGTGTATTTATTTCTACGAATGTTGAAAGATTTATTATGAAAATCCTCTTTATTTATTATAATATTAAAAGTGTAGTTGAAACATGACATGAGTAGACGTTTTATTAAGGTAGTCAGTGTGTATTCTTGTTTGAAATATTGTAAAGAAGTTTATATGCTTGGATGTTATTAATCTAGTATACACGTGTGCCATTTTGATCTTCATTATGAATTCATAAAGATGCTATTTGATCGAGTTGCTAACATAATACTGGAAGTGCATTTTAGTCCTTCAATATTTTGTTTAATGACCAAAGATGTTTGGTTTTGCACTAGAACTTATTGTTTTGAAATACATACATATTTACACTTAGCAGCGCCCCGCGGTTTTACCGGCGTTGTGTCCGGAATTTCCGGATGAAAAATAGCCTATAACCTTCTCGTTGAATTTGGCTATCTATTACAAAAAGAATTATTTAAATTGGACTGGTAATTCCAGTGTAGCAATTTCATTGCTGGCATATCTTCCTTGGCTCACAAACACCATATTTCAGTGAAATTCTTTATAAATTGTATTTCAAAACATACAATAATTTATGTTGTATGCTATAAACGAATTTGTAAAAATTGTAAACATGTCTGACAATTGACAGCTGACAAGTAATATAACTAGGACTTTGACGTTTCCTTCTTAGTTTGTCAGTCATTGAGATCGATCAATCGATAATTAGTCGATATTAACACAATCTGTTTCAGTTATAAAAACGTCAAAGTTACCGATGACCCCAAGCGGCAACTCTCCCTTGGCGCAGCCCGCCGCATCGCCAGCGAGTTGCACATTGTTCATCCGACGGGCTGCGCTAGGGGAGTTCCTGTTTGGGGTCATCGGTGTAACCGCATGTGCGGTTAACCTTGTTGGCCCAAGCCGGACTCCCACTGCTGGGCGCAGCGACGGCGGATCCGCCAGCGAGTCACCACACGACGTCGTCTAACCTAACCTAAAAAGCTAAGTCTCCCCTTCATTCCCCGGGAGACTGCCTGTGCCTTTTAGTACGACCCTGAGTTCTTTCTTAATTTAAAAGTTCATGCATTTAATTACTTTTCATTCTATTAACGTGTTGTTGTAAATTCTTTTTTAATTAAATTGTTCTAAATTAGAGTTTTCTCTTATTTTACCCGACTGAACCTAACTTAGGTAGGTAGGTTTTAGTCTATTTTAAAACACGTTATACCAGAGATAAGCCCGAACATACAAACAAACTTAAATTTTACCTCTTTATAATATTAGTAAGTATATATATAAACAACCCACCTCTTATAACAAAGTATCGATTCTTAGAGCATTGAAACTTTGACATAAATGCAACGTCTTCGTCATCTAAGTAGCTTTTACACTGAATAACTTAATAATCACAAAGCGCTTACATCGGTCAAACTACATCAACAAAACAGAATATCTAACGCGTCTCCGTTAGTCGAAATAGGTCTTATATTTCCTTTAAAACTAAGTATTACCATGTACCAAGCACCTACATTTTATCTCCTCTTTACCAAGTAAAATACCAATTACATCGTTAAACTCCACCGTAAAACGTAAGTAATATCCTGGAGATTATATTCATTGGGTTTTACAATGCTGCTTTCTTTGTAACAGGTTTATTGATGCTGTAATAACGTAGTACTGCAGCGGCGATGTAATGCAAACATTTTGTTTCGCTTGCTTGTATACTGTCTTAATACATAAATTATTGAAATGTTGCAGTATTGAGCTTGTCCTTGTGGCGTGAAACATTTTGTAATAGTGGATCATCTAAAGCTCTTCTATAGAGCATGTTGTGCCGTGAGCAAGTGTGGCAGTATTCTTTCTTTCCGTTTTTCCATTTCGCAAATAATATAATGCATTCAACCAAGTTACGGGAAACAAAACACATTATTTTAAAACTTCCAAAAATGCGATTTATATGTTAAAAACTAGCGTTCTTTTTCACCCATTTCTGAGAGTACGCTTAAGCAAGTTAAAACGTCGACTTTACTTAAACAGAAATGCAAACTGCCGTTCATTTTTCAAAAATTAAATTGTAATATTGTTTAAGCATAAAATTGTACTCCGAAATGAAATATACATGGAAATGAGAACAATGTCCGTCTGTAACAACATTCGTGCGAGCTTGAAACAAAGTTAGTGGAGTAACGAAGTGAAAACCGAATGCCGCGACCGATTCCAGCTTCGCATATGCCCTTAACAATATTACACACAGCGTTATAGTTTCATTTTTGTTCATTTTTGAATCATTCTGTTTTTAAATCTAGTTTTCACTATTTCAAATATATGAAGATTCGATTCACATGGCAGAAAGTACTAAACACTTATAAAACAAAGTCGCTTTCCGCTGTCTGTCCTTGTGTATGCATAGATCTTTACAACTACGCAACAGATTTAGACGCCATTTTTTTAATGGATAGAGTGATTCAAGAGGCAGGTTTATGTGTATAAAAATTCCCGAAATTCCCACGGGTACGGGACGCGGGTAAAACCGCGGGGCGCTGCTAGTATAATATAATGATTTATATCTTTTATGTTTAACTGCCACACTCAGAGATGTCTATTTAATAGACAAATGCACTTAAATATTTTATGTAATTTTTCATAGTTTAAATATCAAAATCACTCATTTAATCTATACTAAGGAAGCATTTAAAGAAACGGTACCTTAAACTTTGAACCAATTAAAATATATGCCAGAGAGAACTAAAACGTTATCTTCAGAAGTAGTTCATAGAATTCCGTTCGACTGTAAATTATTATATCAAGAATGATTTATAAAACAAATTTCCATCCTCAACATTGCACCCAAACTTTGTAATTTAAGTAATGCCGGTACGGCACCGTCTTTTCTACTTTTGGTCAAACTCTTGTTAATTTTCGCATAATAGGATTTTCTTTTACATAACTTCTGACCCCAACTTTACTGGCGTTCGACTCATACATTTTTAAGAAGTACCTACATAAAATACGAACTTTTCGTACATCCATAAAACTCAAAACAATCTTCAATTGATGGCCTTCCCTAAGCATTACCAGCGACATCCTTCACATCCCATTTACAGCAACCATCTGCTAAACGAACATCGCCTTTCATGCTTACACTTTAAGATGTACAATTGTGTGAATATCGGAGATGCCGAACACCCTTTTTGTGTTATTCTTAACATTAATGCAAATCTGTGCTGACACAAAGCATAAATAATAGAAATAGGCAGGGCTCAGTGAACACGTAGGTGACCCTATTTCAATATCCTGACCCTTTGCCCACCTCTCGGTGCATTTTATATTCTCCAAAGCCCTAACATGGTTTAAGTAATAGGCTCTGGGGTTTAAGGGTTTTGACAATATGCATAATAAGCATAGGCGCGCGTCAATTTATAATGTACGCGCGGTAAATTGTGATTTGTGCAGAATTATTTACGTGAGGGTGAATGTACTGGAATATTAAAGGTTAAAGGACAGAGTTCAACATTTTATCTCAGGTTGAGTCTTTTGAAGGTTCCTGTTGTACTCATATATAGTTAAACGTCTTTTACACTGAGCGAGTTTACAAGCTACAAGACTTAATAGAATACCCTATTGTACAATACATGAAGTAGTAGGTACTTATTATTGTTTTCCTGTAATAGTTTATTTCATTTAACATTTCAAAAGTGACGTTTTCCATAAAGTTACGAGAGCTTTCCACTGCTTTACACAAGTATTAGGTAGTTACTTATTAAACACGCCGAGATCAAAGTACATGTAAGCCATAAAAGAAAATTTGGAACTTGTAGAAACCCTTCGGCCCTTAATCCGCATCATGGCTCCCTCCTACACCACACTAGCGCGTGAAATAAGAATTTATTATTGGATTCGGAGAGTCCTCGACCAAGCCCTCTTTATTGCAGCGCAGGGCTGGACTAGTAACGGCCACTGCGGCCTTTTATTTCAGAGTGCGGCCCTGGAAGCACTTTGATTTTATTCGATCGTCTACAAAAGGGAAACGAGATCGCGAGTGTGTTGGCCAATTTAACGAGTTTAACTTTATAGTGGGAATTCTAACACGGAACAAAATTGAAAGTGGACGGTTTACATACGCCTTTATATGGAATGGTTTCTGTTATAATTGAAATTGAAATGGAGGTGGATATGTGGTTATTGTTTTTGTGAGTTGAAACAGGCAAGTGTAGATTGCAATTTGACTAAAGCGGTGTTGAAATCAAGTTTGTCTTGCGAGCTGGAAAAATCAATATAAAACCTGCGACACGTTTGTTTTTTGACAAGTCCATTGGCATAGCGGCAAGCATGTGGTAATTGAGAGCGCTTACTGTGTCGGGGGCTGCGGGTTCGATTCCCGGAGTGAAGAATATGCGCCGACATAGTTGTTGGCGAAGACGTTGACGGGTGTCAATTATATTTTCTTTTAAAATATTTGTGCATGCACGAGTATATGTAATAGTTTGAGTTAGTTAGATTCCATTTCACAAACATAGATCAAACTCTTTATGGGATGGTTGGCCGACAGTGGCATTTCTATCTGAGCCCTTGCTTCAGAAGACACGTAATTTTGCTGGATCTGGTTGTTGTAATCGATGGATCATGACAAGCTCTAACACACGTTCTTTCCCTTTTGCCACATTGTTTCGGCCGGTCTTATAATTTCGACACTAGTGCTGGACACTACCAACTCAAACTGACTTACCATATGCTACTTACATACTATTGCTTTATTTAAATTTTCATTTAATTACTTCATAAATTCTTACTATTGCCTCACCTCATTTTTAACTGTAAATACCTACAGAATGTGACGCTTAATTTTAGGAACAACAGATCGATGTAAACAGCGGTGTCCACCGCGTGCTCGCGGTTACTCGACCGCTAGTCAAATGAGCGTTACAGTAATTATTGGGCCCAGCTCGACGTGGGGCCGAATAAAATCCGCACATAAAAGTATTTAACATTTAACATATTTTATTACAACGTGTTGAGTATTAATATCGTTTTGTGGTTCAGTATTGTATCTGTGTTTATGGGGATGGCTAATTATTGATATTTAATACAGTTAGTATTGTGTGGGCTTGGTCTGGAATTGTACGTATCAATTGTGATGAGTTGAAATTATTGTGCTTATTGTGTTTAATATGTTGAAATAATGCTTCTTTACTAAGTATACGATATTTTAAATTAGTTCTGAAACATACTTTAAAGGGCAAGTAAAATTGTTGGTCACAATTTTTTCTATCGTTACTCCATGTTTATGGCGTCTAAGCGACCTAAAAACTCCTAAGCAGGGGTTGGCCACTACTTCCACGAACTCAACTAACTTTATACGCTTGGATGGTGGCATTTCTATCTGTCTTATTTTCTATGGTCTTATTTGTTGTCATCCCATGTCAGAGGCCTTTAGGCGGTCTAAACATTCCAACACCAGGGCTGACCTAATTGAACTTATTTATACGATTAATACTGCAGAGTAGATACTTTAAACAATTTATTCAAAAGTTTTGTTGCATAATGCAGCTAATCTCAGTCACTTCACCAAAAGATCCGACGACTCTTCTCGTAAAAACTACAATAACTAATTATGAATTAAGATCAAAGTTCAAATGTAAAGTTTGTTAGAAGCAGTATTATTTTCACAATCTAACCACAAGGGGCGTCCGGCTGGCAGAGTTTGTAACTTAATCAGGACCAGGAGTGAACCCTGTAAGTTATCATACTAAGCTGATAGTTTCAGTCAAGTTACAAAATTACGAACTCAAGTATTTGAATAAATATTATGATCTGTGTTATCCTTATTCCAAAATGTTTGATGTTAATCGTTCAATGTCCACTTTGTTCGTGATTTTAAGTTAAGATTTCGGTTTTTATTCCCGAAACAATCCCTAATAATATAAATGTGAATGTAAGTTTGTTTGTTACGCTTTCACGCCAAAACTACTGAACCGATTTGAATGAAATTTGGTACACAGTTAGTCCAAAGCTTGAAAAAGGACATAGGCTACTTTTTATCCCTAAACGGGAACGGGAAAAACGCGGGTGAAACCGCGGGCCGCGGCTAGTATGGTATAAAGGTGGTATAAAGGATATATGGGAGAACAAATTAAGTATTTGTATGATATGTTTTATGTATTAGCATCAGTTAGTTTGATTCCATCATATAAGCTTAAAGCTTAGTTTGGGCCATTTGGGCTTTGATTCATGTACAAATTATTCTTGTACATATTTAGTTGTAGTAGTATTAGCCTGTACTGTCCCACTGCTGGGCAAAGGCCTCTCATCTCACTGAAGATATCAGTACATATTTACTTAATTCAATTCATATCAACTAACAGATTGCTCGATAATTTATAAAGCAATAATATAACATAATACACAGTTTCCATATCTCCAATAAATTACTTGCGTAAAGTTACCAACAAAACAATGACTGAAGCAATAAAATCCATCTCGTAGCCGTAGTCACAAATCAAAGTGTATTGTTATCGGGTCCCATGATAACTTAATATAATCATTAAATTAATTTACGATCAAACTATGTCTCCGTTTTATCCGTAATGTTGTTATTTACGTTGCAGGATGTACTGAAATGTTTCAGTGTGGTTTTACATACGTTTATAGTAGAAATATTAAAAGTAAGCTTGTATTGTTTTATGAAATGTTTGACTGTGAAAAGTAGAGTGTTAGGTTAATAGTCTAGTCAACGAGTCGTCACGTTTTACAAGAAATATGCCATACTTTTCACATACTTTTCTTTCTCGGTGTCCGGGTGCGGGCCGGTTGCGGACCGCGATACGTTGTATTCCTTGTAATTGTATGAATGTTGTCACAATAAAATAGAGTGAATAAGTACAGCAAAGACGGCTTCTCGGCGGACTCTAGAGGGAGATAGTTGGCGAGCGTCGACATTATTACAATTTATCGAAGTTGGCGAGTAGTTTTGGTTCTTGATCTTACATCGTGATATGTGAATATGTACAGAAGAGAATGACATTATTTACTCTACTTTACTTTCAATGAATTATACTATTACTTTATTGTTTGACTATAAAACAATATCCTATCATATAGTGGTAAACTGTATGATAGAAAACCGGTCTTCGTCGACTATATGAGGTATACACTCTAATTATTCAGGTTACATAGTATTGATCATACTCGGTAATTATCACACCAATTAATACCGTAAATCACAGTAAGTCGCAAACTTACCAGACACGGAAAACAGATGTTCAACTATTCTCGTTTATCTTCTCTTAAGAATAAAGTTAAAAAACCAGCCAAGTGCGAGTCAGCTCGCGCAAGGAGGGTTCCGTAACATTGTGAATAAGATACGGAAAAAAATGTTTGATGTTTGCCCCTTTAAAATATTTATTTTATTCTGTTCTCTTTAGTTGTTATAGTGGCAACAGAAATACCTACATAATTTGTGAAAATGTCAACTGTCTAGCTGTCCCACTTGATGAGATAGCCTGGAGACAGACAGACTGACAGCGTAACCTTAGTAACACTTCTCTAGGTTACTTCCCCCTTCCCTATTAGAGATTTCGCTTCTGAAATATAAGAGCTGGGTTCTTGTCGATGGAGATCTTTCCACATTTCTCTATGTTCTACCATCCTCTTTAGGTGTTACTATAGCACCCTTAGGCTACAAAACCCTAAAAACTACTTGCTATATAAAAGTGATTAATGAATTATTTTTTGCATCGCTCCTGCAATATATAACAGCAATTCTGTGCATCCACTTTTGAAATACAACTTGGTTTCGAGATAAAACGATGTTTGGAGGAGCTCGGGAGCGGTACGTCGCAAGAGACCGATTACGTGGCGGTAACGGTTTTAATATTAAAACCGGTATTATTTGTGAAAATAACGGTGTTATGAAAATAACATAACGGTAACCTAAATAGGTTTTTCGGTGAATTGGAAACACCATGCAATATACCAGATATCTACAAATGTTATATATATATACTAATACAATACCACATTACATACCACACTCTATAGTAGATACCACACTGTGTGCATTGCAACTTGTCATTACATTGTCACAGTACAATGACGGTGACAGCGAAAACAAAATTATAGTGAAGCGAAATTGTTCAATTTTAATTGTTAGTTGCGGTCGGACTCGCTTCACCGTAAAGCCCCGTAAGTTCGTATCCTTGCCTCACTGTGGGTACCAAAATACAAATAGACATTAGACATTTAAATCTAAATCAATTTTCCTAATGAATATCTACAAAAACATATAAACACTAGCTGCGCCCCGCGGTTTTACCCGCTTTGTACCCGTTCCCACGGGAATTTCGGGATGAAAAATAGATTTTGTCCGATTCTCAGGCCTACCTGATATGTACACAAAATTTCATGAGAATCGGTCGAGCCGTTTCAGAGGAGTTCAATTACGCACCCCGTGACACAAGATTTTTATATATTAGATAATAAATTATTGTAACCTCTAATCGAACATTATGTAAACACGATGTTACTAGTTATGAAGAGAAGGGTCTCCTAACATATTGTACTTAGAAGGGGACTATGTCAGATTATGAAATGGAAATAAATAAATAATAATAATTTTTTAATTAAAAACACAACACAAGGCAAAAATAAATGTGATAAAGCGCTTACAATTCTCATAAAGCACAAACAACATACAATCGTATAATTTTACAGGCGGAAAAAAGCGAATGTTTCACTTAGTTATCGTAAAAATACACTTTAAAACTTCTATAATTGGTAAAGTTAGACGCCCTTAGGGCACGGATATATTTCGGAGCTTTTCGGAACAAGGGATTTAGATTCAAGCGACGCTTTGTAGAATAAAATGTTCATTGGGTTCAAAAACCGTTATTCAGATAGTGGGATTTCGGGATAAATAATTAAGGTGGTTTTTTAATTGATTACTCTCCTCGCTGTACAGATTTATCTTTAGTTCCCTACTCCCCACTGTACTGATATTAAAAAATAAAGTTAGTGAATGAACAGACATGAGAAAACGCGTCTTAGATTGAGCGCGCAAAATTCAAACCGATTTAAGCAGTCAGCGGTTACAGGTTTTATGAAACTTTGCCTTATTTTATTTATTAATTTGTTATTAGCTTGTTCTATCTTACAGGAGTGCCAAAACAAACATGACCTACCTGAATAATTTGAACCCCCAACTAAATAAAACAAAACACAAGTTAGTTTAGAGAATAACACTTTCAAAGAAACAAAAAACAATACAGTTTCCTCCACTTTATTTCACCTATAATTTAATAACATATCGTTTTACTTTCATTTTTATTTTAACATCTTTCATTAAATAAAGTGCTTTTCTTTCCGCCTTCAAAGATAATAACAGCGGAATACAATCACATAGAGGAATACATACAGTCGTTTTAATTTACGAGTTATTAATGCATTGTCGCCAAAGAGTGTGCATAATGAAGTAACCTTAATTAATTCAGCTACAGGCGATGCAAATGTTCTGACCTGTGAGCTTAACAGATATCGATCTTTCGCATCACAGCTCAACATCAAAGTCCGATTCTGACGTTTCCCTTTGAACTTTAGGTCTTATTGTCAAACTGCTTTCAGAGGATGCCAAAGATCTAATATTGATGTAATTAACTCGGCTTAAGTAATTTTAATTAACTTCGAATGTGATGTTTAGCCTGTTTAACCTGAATTGGGGAATTGAATTGGGTTATCCATTACAAAAAAAATATTAAATTGGATCGATTTTTCGGAGATTAGCGTGTTCGAACAAACAAAAAAATCAAACTCATCAGTTTTATTATATTAGTATAGATATACTAGCCGCGCCCCGCGGTTTCATCCACGTTATACCCGTTCCCGCGGGAATTTCGGGATAAAATATATCCCATGTCTTATTCTGATGTATAACCTACATTACTGTAAAGTTTCATCCAAATCCGTTCAGTAGTTCATGCGTGAAAGAGCAACAAACATACATCCATACATCCATACATACATCCATCCTCACAAACTTTCGCATTTATAATATTAGTAGGATACAATAACAAAAAAGCTAATGTTTAAAATATTATTTTTATAGCTGCATACATATGTTAAACGTCAAACGTGTGATTCCCTTGTGGTATTTCTCCGTCTGTTTAGCATGTATAAAAGTTGACTGTCAGAAATTGTACAGAATATAATGTCAGAAAAGGGCTTTTGAAAAAAAAAATATTGATTTTTTTTATGTATTTTAAAACTTTATTATTATAATAATATTGATATTTAATGCAAAAAACTTAAAAAAAAAATGTTTTTCAATTAATTATAAACAATTAAAAATTGATGAAATTTAAATAAAAATCACGTGACTATAAACGCGCCATGATTGGTCACCATAGTTGTGACGTCATAATGTTATAGCTATTTAATAACAGTCCAGCGTTTACGGCTGAAACGGCGGAGTGAAAACTAACATTATGACATCACACGCGCTCGGGTTTGTTCGGGAGCTGTCGGCGTGTCTTCGGTACTGGATTCAAAAATTAATTTTTATTTTGAAATAACTTTTGAATTATTGCGAAAAAAATAAAATAAAAATAGTTTTGTTATAAAACTAATATATAATCTTTCCATTTATCACAAATTTTTTTTTTTCAAAAACCCAAATCTACTATAATCGGGTACAAATTATTCCTCAACAATGTCCGTTTTTGTTTTATAATAAAATTCATTAAAAAACGCTTAAACGAACCCTTTGACCTTTGACACAGGACTCCATACATCACGCATTACCTCCGGGTCTCCCAGACCCGAGAGAATTGACTAAATATTCAGCAACACACTGTTTACTAAATTAAGAGAGTACTCGTTGTCCTAATAAAACATTGCTGGCAAACGATCGTTTGAATCAAACCGATTGTGTTTGTTGGGAATAACGTGTGTAGTATAAAATACTTTAAGGTATTAGGTTGGAGGTGGTAGCGATTTTATTTTTTATTTGAGGTCGCTTAAATAACTTTGATCATCAGCGACCGACAATCTACATTATAATTATGTAAGTATACTAGTAGATGTAATTTTTGTCGTTGATTTCATTCGTTTGGCCCGCACAGGATCAATAGAATGAAAAAAGATCTCTAGAAAACTAAAAGCGGACAAAGAACAAGACATGTTGCATGCAGTATGCTACTCTCTGCTTCACATTATTGCACACAAATTTTCAACAAAATAGACTTAAAACAAATTACTACTAATACTATTTTAGTAACAACAAAATCAACACTAACAATAGTCCAAATACTGTACAGTCAAATCAACCCGCTTAACCTCGTATCTTGCGCCATCCCCTCTTCTTACTAAAGCACCAGTGATTTGTGTGGTTTGCGCAAAACGAATGGAATAGAAAATAAGATCATTCCGTCTTCCTCGTCGTTTTACAATAACTCTTGTGTCGCCCGCGACTTTCCACCCGAGATAAGCGCGAATAATACGGAATTCTTTTTAAAGTATTTTGATTTTGTATTTGCTTTTGACTGGCCGATGGTGGAACGAGAGAACGACAAAGACTAGCATAGATAAGGATGTGATATCTACTCTACAATACGTTTGTACAGTCTTTTTCGAACTTCGATTTTTACATAATATTATCTATACATATAATAAAATTGTAGAAAAGTGCTGTCTGTACATTGAAAATAAAAATAAAAAAAATAGCAGGGGTTATTGTTATGTCGATGTCGAACCCAAAAATGTAATCAACTTTTTTTTTGTCTGTTTGTCTGTTTGTCTGTTTGTCTGTTCACGCTAATCTCAGAAACGGCTGATCCGAGTTGGATGCGGTTTTCACGAATATATTGTGGTATGCTTCAGTTATGCTTTAGTGTTTGTTTCATGTCAATCGGTTCATAAATAAAAAAGTTATGTCAAATTAAAGAATCACGTCGAACACTATTCTATGGGCATGGACATAGACACCATTAATCTATGGACATAGGCACCATTAATCTCCGCAACTATTTGACGGATTTGGTTGAAATTTTGTACCGACATATTTTAGAGCCTGGCCCAACATAAAGACTACTTTTTACCGCGGGAAAACATCCGTTTCCCATGGGAATCGGTAGTTTATTGTTTTTTTAACGCCTGTTCCGGTCAACGAACGACGTCGATCATTGTTACTAGATAGGTAAATTACAATCATTAATAGAATATGTTATAGCTACTTATTACCTTGGAATTGACTGGATTACCATGGGAAAAAAATTAAAAGGGCTCATCTAAATTCTTTCTACTTAAGTTAGTTTAGGCTGATATCATAAACTATAAGAATAATTTACCGAGGGAAATCATAGTACTCCCATGGGAATGAAAAAACATTGTTCTTTTACGGCTGAAGGTAGTTTGTAAGCTGTTGAATTTTAAGAATAATGTCGAACAGATTCCTTCCAGTTTCCCGTGGGTCTGAGATGTTATCCCGCGGTAAAAAGTAACATAAGTGTTGTTATTTCCAAGCCTAAACTAACTGTTTGCCAAATTTCATCCATATCCGTTCAGTAGTTTTTGCGAGAAAGACTAACAAATATGCGTCTATACAAAGTTTCGCGTTTATATTATTAGTAAGAGTTAATTCTATTATGAATAACTACTTTTTTTCTCTGTTAGTAGAATTTACTGAAACTTTATAATAATTTTAATTTAATAATTAATTAATTAATTAATTTACAACGAAATCTGATAGAAGCAGAGATTTTAACAGGGTGCGGAAAAGGTGATAGTGTTTTTATTCCTCGGATTCCTCTCATTCCAAACAATTTTCCGTTTAGTTTTAAACGAATTCAGTTTCCAGTGAGCCTATGTTTCGCCATGACAATTAATAAAGCTCAAGGTCAGACTCTAAAAGTTGTGGGTGTAGATCTAAGTATCAGCTGTTTTTCGCACGGTCAATTGTATGTGGCTCTGTCCCGTGTTAGCAATCCCAGCAGCCTGTATGCTTTCACCCCCGATGGCCATACGTCTAATATTGTATATAGAGAAGCATTACAGTAAAGTAGGTTTTTTAGCTATCCAAAATGACTGTGATTATGATCCAAAATAAAAATAAGTATATATTTTTAAAAAAACGCTGCTCATAGTCACTATTCCACGCGAACGTAGTCGCGGGCACAGCTAGTCAATAATAAACTACGGGCTTTTCGCGCCACAGAAATTTTGTTTTTGTAAATAAAAACACTTACTTTGATTTCCCGATGATACGTTTGAACTCTTGTAATTTTTCAATGGAAATTATTAAAAATTGGAAGCATGGCGACGTAGGGTCCAGGAAGCGCGGACGATCTTGTCGCTTATAATAGAGATTGGTGGCAGAAGACGAATGATAGAGACGGTTGGTGATGTTAAGAGGAGGCCTGTGACACATTTTTCCCTAACCTAAGCTGTCCCAGGAGTGGGAAAAATACATTTTCAATAAATTATTTATGACAGCATTTATACAGTTTATTAAGAAGTATATATACTCCTTGCTGTTTTTCTATATGCAGCCTTATTGAATTAAAAGTAAGAAAGCTTACTTCGGTATCCCGGAGACAACTGCGTCTCATTTCATGGTAATGAACAACAATCGTAGGTTTAGGCCCATCTCGTAGCCAGATTTGGTAGCTAGCTTCCAAATGGGAGAAATAATCCCGATTCGAAGCTAGCTACGAAATAGGAATTCGAAAGTCCAAGATTTAGGATTTTAACTAGTAAAAAAAAATTAACCCTAACCTACCGAATAGATCGTTCCCATTTAGTAGCTAGCTACAAGATGGGAAAACACTTTTCTCATTTCGTAGCTAGCTACCAAATCTGGCTACGAGATGGGCCTAAACTCAATCGTAACATTTTAATGACTAGGCACATTTTCTGTTCAAGTTATTCTTCCAGATATAATAATTAATCGGTCCAACCAAACATGCATCCTACAACCATTAACTTAATTTGAATTTAGAATCAGTCGCTTTGAAATCCATTACACACTAGTACGGTAGTAAATCAGGACCAATAACCGCTCTTAATCTATCAGTTGCAGTGTAATTAGAGCAGTATACTGTGACACAAGTATTTGAACTGGGGGTAAACTGTTGGCAATCAGCCGCCGGCCGGTGGTGGTCTTACTGCAACCGCTCGTTTGCGCTGTGTGCTCTTGACACTGACACTTTACGTGGATAAGGGGGGTATTGGCCCTGGATGTGACGTGATTGGTTGGGAAAATATAAGTTTAATTACTTTATTATGACAGTAGAGGAATTGGGAGACGGAAATCCAACCGATAGATTTTTCAGAGAACTGATGTAATTATGCAAGTAATTACTGTTAGCTAGAAATTTTGTGTTTTTGCTTTCGACTTTAAAAATCATTATCAATTATTCAAGTATTGCGTGAGTTCTAGTTTTCTAGTTTTTTTTAATTTATTTTATTTATAATATCTGACATAAAAACTTTTAAAAAGTAATAAAACGTATACTAACTATCTAAAAGTATTGAAATATAATTGAAATAACGTTTTTTGAATTTGATGAATGAAATTTTGATGAATTTGAAGTTGGAATCTTTTGCCTGCCACGAAGAAAAAGCCTAAAACCACTAGGTTTTCAAATATCTCTTCTATTGGTTCTGTCTCAGTGTAGTGCAGTCTCTAACGAGGTGAGTTCACACCGGGTCTCACAATCTGGGGGCGACCGTTCAACTCGCCCCAACATGACGTCTCGATGCGACTTCCATAAAATTCATAAACCCTGGACTTTGTCCAATCCAATTCTTTCGTGTTTGTAAACAGACATTTCTCTTGCCACAAAGTAGTGTCTATAGTTTTTGATGGTAAAGTTACATATAGGTAAGTTTATATGTTTACTAGTGTGTAACATTATTTTTATTATTATGTTACTATCCTAAGGCATATATTTTCTTCTACAGAGTCTGCTTAATGACTTTTACTTCAGAAACCTCAAGAGTATCTGCTATTTCTTCATTACCAAAAACTCTGTTGTCGTTTGACCCAAGAATGTTCTTCACTATCACTACATAGTATAAAATAAAGTCGTCTCTTTTTCGTGTCTGTCACATTGTTTGTCTGTCTGTATGCTTAAATCTTTAAAATTACGCAACGGATTTTGATGCGGTTTTTTGTAATACGTAGAGTGATTCAAGAGGAAGGTTTTTATGTAAAAAAATTCCCGAAATTCCCACGGGAACGGGCACAACGCGGGTAAAACCGCGGGGCGCTGCTAGTTAATTATAAATGTAATCATAGTATACACGCACCTGAAGAATATGTCTAACTGCTGCACTTAAAAACGTCCATTATATCAACATTAAATAACTGACGTTACTTTTCATATATTACATCTCAAAATCACTCGTCAAATCTCTACTCTACTAAAGAAGCATTAAACAAATATTTCATAAAGGCATCATTTGACATCTCTGAGTACGGGCGTAAGTCACTAAATCTAAAAATAAATTCACAAGCAGAAAACATAATATATAACTCTGTGTGAGTCATACCTAACACAACATAGAACCCCCACGTCTGCATCTCACCCAATACCTGTAAAGTTTTCGTAAAAACAATCCAAAACATCGTATCGAAAAATAACGAAACAAAGGTGAATCTGAACTAACATATATCCTTATTACATCAATATAAGTGAGGGCGTCCGTCTAGACCTGCACCTACGTACCAAACTTGAGGATATTGGCAAAATATCAAACAGCAAGCATTCTGTATTCTATTGATCGGTCACAGTTCACATTTTATTTTTGGAACACGTGAGTTACGGGTATTTTGGTGCAAAAAGCATTTGCTTGTCTTGAAGTAAAAATAAATAAATAGGTAAATACCGGGACAGATTCATATACGGTTTATTATACCTAAGCTCTGGTATACCCGGATAAATTTACACACATGTGATAGATATTATAATAGAACTAAGCTCTAAGCTTGTATAATGGAATCTAATTACTGATGCTACTACATAGATACAGAAATACTTTATATGAATTTAAACTATGTCTGCACAATACTGTCTTTGTACTTGTACACTGTACTTCTGAGTTGTAAAATTGATTGTTTAAATGGAATTTCGAATGCACTGTTTTTTTATTCGTCTGATCATTCCCGAGCGTCTTTAAATAAACATAGTATGTGACATGTTTAGCTTCAATCTACGAGTATATTACAAGTAAACTAGCAGCGCCCCGTGGTTTTACCTGCGTTGTGCAAGTTTCCGGGGGTATTTAGGGGATTTTTATACATATAAACCTTCCTCTTGAATCACAATGTTTAAAAAACCGCGTCAAAATCTGTTGCGTAGTTTTAAAGATCTAAGCATACATAGGGACAGACAGCGGAAAGCGACTTTGTTTTATACTATGTAGTGATAATGCATTATATATTTTTGCCTTAATAATCGGATATCGATACCGATCATACTGAAATTATTATATAATTCACAAGTCATGTGTTTAAACGTTTTATTGATATATGAAGTAATTATCGTTTACAATTGGGATTAATAATTGGACGCCCATCGTGTTTAATTTGTGGTAGCTGACAGTCAAGGCAATTGTTATTTTAAAATACTACATGTAATATACGTCGGAATAAATTTTAATCAATTATTCTAATACTAGCTGTGCCCTCGGTTTCACCCACAGCCCACCCATTCCCGTGAGAATATCGGGATTTTGGTTACTTTATTCCTGATCAAGATAAATAAAAATAGAATCATTAAAATCGGTCGAGCCGTTCTCGGATTATAAATGATGTAACTAACACGGCTTTCTTTATGTTGTGATGAATCTGTACGAGTATAAATCACAACCTCATAACGTTATAAAATATAACATGTGTTTACTAATGGCTTTTTGAAAATCGCCAGTCACCGTCTCGTAGTCGCTGCAACGTCGCACCTTTATGTGCAAATTTTTTATTCCAATTTGTCATTATAACACAAAGTATCAAACCAGACCCCGGATTTTTCGAACCAAAGGCTGATTGATTAAAACCCATTAATTATTTTCTACGTAACCAATGCAACGATTAATTCGCCTTCTTCTTCTTCTTCATCGAGTGGACGGTCAAACTGACCAATCCTGGTGTCAGAGTTATTGCGCCTCCAAAGGCCTCTGACATGGCTCATGTAACGACTACTATCCGTAGAAAGTAACCGGGACCGACGGCTTAACGTGCCCTCCGAAGCACGGAGTCGTCTTACTTTTCGGGCAATCAGGTGATTCAGCCTGCAATGCCCTAACCAAACTGAGGACAGTCTCACAAAGAGATTTTTGTGAGACATTATCCCCACCGGGAATCGAACCCGGAACCTCCGGATCGTGAGACGAGCGCTCAAACCACTAGACCACGGAGGCTATGATAAGCATTGTTCTTCGCTTTCAAACACCACAGACAATAAAGAGTGTTCAATCCAAAAACACTATTTACGGGTTAAGCAAATACCCATTTCCGAATAGGTCGAATCGATAAACATCTCTTTGAAGTGAAATGTAAGGAATGTTTCTTATCCTTCCAAGTTTTCGACGGAAAGGAACATTGTTACCATTCTGTGAAACATTCGGGTTTCACTTCCTGGTTTAACATTTCATTTAAATGTTTAAATACTACAATGTCAGCTTATTATTATCTCTTATGTATGCTAAAAGAATTAAGCTGGAGTTCATCATCATCATCATCATCAAACTTTGCCTTTGGCGGCTCAATAACTCTGACACCAGGATTGGTCAGGTTGGCCATCCACTCGATGAAGAAGAACAAGAAAAAGAAGAAGAAGAAGAAGCTGGAGTTTGTTTCTTTATTTGAGCCTATTACGGAACAATTTGTTAAATTTGAAAAAAAATATTTGACGCCTCGGTGAACTAGTGGTATGTGCACTCGCCTGCCAAGGCTGCTCCAAGAGAGACAATTTTACGGGTCGAGAGAAAACATGTTTCCCACTTTTCAAACAAGGCTCGGAATTGACATCACCAACCCGCAACAGGCTAGTGTGGTAATTATACCTAATCCTTCTGAACGTAGTGTAATGTTTGGTTAGACGAGTGGTCTTTGCCCAACCGTGGGACATTACAGGCTAATACTTTTTTGATAGCCAATATCCTAAAGATAAGGATCCTTAAATCCCGATAATAGAAAAAGAACGGGCAAAATACATGTGAAACCGCGCAGCGCTGCTAGTACATAATTAAAATCAGTATATTATATGTTTACAAAAGTTAGTTGCCGTGTGTTAGTCTGAGTACAACTCGAAAACGCCAAACTTGTAAACTACGCTTTCGAAGTTTTGCAGCATTACTCATCACTACATAGTATAAAATAAAGTCGTCTCTTTTTCGTGTCTGTCACACTGTTTGTCTGTCTGTATGCTTAAATCTTTAAAATTACGCAACGGATTTTGATGCGGTTTTTTGTAATAGGTAGAGTGATTCAAGAGGAAAGTTTTTATGTAAAAAATTTCCCGAAATTCCTACGGGAACGGGCACAACGCGGGTAAAACCGCGGGCGCTGCTAGTATTATTATAGTCTACTCAGCAGCTTAGCATATTATTACTGAATCCCTTTGTTTTTTGTAGGACAAAACAAGTATTCATAGACTAACATATGTAAGTTAGAGTAGCTTAGTGGCCCATCCTGATGTCGGAGTTTTTAGATCGCCTAGAGGCCTCTGAAATGGTCTACTTGTAGAGACTGTCAATTGTTCGTAATAGACTATCAACATTCTTAGTAAAATCATCTTCAAAATTGGAAAAGACAGATTTAAATATAATTCGAACAGTAATTTATAAAAGTTAAACGTAACTATTATCCTTACATCTTTTTAGGTATAAACTGAGAAGTTTTGTTGGTATCATCAATCGTCAAGTATCGCGTCACATAATTTTCTATCTCACAACTGGCAAACAAGCTAACAAGTTTAGGCAAGTGGGATGCGGTGAAGTCGCGTACAGAATCGCAAGTGGCCGGATATCATCGCTGTTCCTAACTCGAGCACGTATTATTTGCGCGTTTGTCGCGCGACAAACTTCGGTCGCACGCGACAAAAGCCCAACAGAATTATGAGACGTGACGAGAAAGAGTGTTTGAGTGTTGATTCGGTTTCGTTTAATGTACTGCCTTTTATTTGATGTGTAGTAACTTTTGTCTTTGTTTCTTGATGGGAAAGTGTTGTAGTTATTGTTGGAATATCCTTTTATATACAAACTCGTGTCGGGCTTGCGTGCTGGATTATGGCCCGGTCACTCACTCACACAAAGAACAGTTGAATTGTGGCTAAGAACGTTCTGTTTTCCTTTTACTTGAGAAATAATTCGGTTTTAATCATTCACAACATTGTCCGAAACCTAATGCTGAGGATACACGGCGACACTGACACTCATCACAAATGTCGACACTAGTGTAGATTGCGTCCTCATGGTAAGCAATTTTACTGCAACTAAGTGTCGCGGCAGTGGACACACACAGACATTCGATGTATACATTGAGTGTCTGATGTCAAGTGTCGCCGTGTATCCTCAGCTTAATGCTTTCAGACGGTTTTTAGCCAATAATTTTTTTTTACGTAATTCTTTGTCAAATGTTAAATTGCTTGGTTTTTGGAACAGTAATCAAAGTCAAATATTTTTATTCAGTTTTGCCCCCATGGAGGCTCTTTTGAACGTACCACCCATTCGGAAGAACATCAGCAGAGAAGAATGGGCAAGAAACTCTGCTGGTTATTTTTTTTATAGTAAAAATTGATTTAGTAACTTCAAATGTATTAGTAAAATATTTCTATATCCACCATTATTTCTTATCCCCATTATGCTAAAGAAACTTAATAACGTCTAATACGGGCAATTACTAACAAACTTGGACCCTCATTTAACTATCAAAGTTACAGGTATCTTACAAACTTTATATAAACCCCTGTTAACTACCCCGGTGAACATAAGCACTATATTACCCATATTCATAAGACGACAAAACAATACAGTCTCATCATAAACAGCTTAATATGTGGATCAAAATAATAACTTAATATTTTATGGTGTACGTATTAATGCTTGGATTCTGGTTTATTAGGGACGGTGGATAAGAGGCTGTACGTCACACCGATAGGTTTTGTTTTGGCATAATATTGTAATTTTAGTAGAAGATATATTTCTTGATAAAGTTGTTCAATATATTTTTTATGGGTGTTAAAATATTGTAATGTTAGTAGAATATATTTTTCTTAATAAATTTATCTATACTAATACTATATATAATAATAAAGTTATCTTAACATACTTACAATTTTTACCTCTTTATAATATTAGTAAAAAATATCTTGTAAAACGTATTCGGTGTAAACTTGCCCACCGAACAACCCAGTCACGTCCCCAGTGAATGTGTGGCGCCTTAGTCCCCTGTAATGAGGAATATTGTCACCCTACCTGAGCGTGCTTTGACAACTTTGCATCTATTAAAACATAACATAATAAACTGGACATATTAGTTTATCTTTCATACAGTTTTAGTTCGGGTTTGTTTGGCTCAGCAGTGGTAATACGTAAATGGGCTGGTACTACGAAGTTCTGTAGTAATAGTATAGTCATATACTCGTAGTCTTAAAGTGAGTATAGTTGGTTAACTTCACGAGCTTTCCTGAGTTATACTAGTAGTTATAAAGAGTATAGACGCGCGTCTTTGTGTGCGTAACTATCAGTACCGTTGGCGAGATCATTGCATATATTCATTTGATATATCTCACTGCGAATAACTATCGAATGAATTTTCTACGGTTACTCAAATCTACCATGGTGTCGCTACTTCGACGGCAATTTTGACAGGATTTTGACGCGTAAATGATGCACTAAGATTATATGCATGTGGGATATATGTTTGACCCAGACTTACACATGTATGACCTAGGAGCGGTCGTGAGATAAAACTATGTACTATACAGTAAGCACTAATATACTTACCGCCTTGTTTATAAATGCTCTTTAACCTTTTAAAGCACTGTTATTAAGTGCTTTGTCTCTTTTGCTCTTAGTAAAATAGCGTATGTCGGAAAGGGACAAACCATTTGATAGCTAAAGTGCTCTTAATTAGCGTTTTGAATAAGGCCCTTATAGTTGACATGAGTCTTGTATTCGTCGAGCTACCGTCATCTAAAGCAATTAAAAGTACGAGACTCGGTTTGAAAAATCTTTCTCATGTTGATTTTTTTGTCATGTTCTGCGGGAGACTTCTATCGCCCACATTCTTTTGAGCTTCTATCGACGTCATTGTAACTTTAATTTTATTATTACGGAAGCAGTCAATGATAGATTATTATCTTTTAACTTTTTATTAGGATGTTACTTTTGCAAAGAAGATTTGTTTAAACTTCACCGAGTTTCTACGACAGTGTTTATAATTTTTCCGAACGTGCTCAGTTCAAATATAACTGAAAGTGAAAGAAATTAAACTTACAAATATTATATATAGATGCAAAATTAAGTGATTTATGTATGTATGGATGTATGATTTTTCATATTTTAAGCCAACACTACTAATTACATCTAAATGATTAAAGAAGAGAAAAGGTATATAAGCAGCGCCCCGCGGTTTTACCCGCGTTGTGTCCATTCCTGTGGGAATTTCGGGATGAAAAATAGCCTATGTTACTCGTGGATAATGTAGCTTTCGAATGGTGAAAGAATTTTTAAAAACGGTCCAGTAGTTTTTGAGCCTATTCATTACAACCATATTACGTTCATATTACGACGACAACTCCCTCATGCCAAATCCGTCGAAAACAGAATCATGCGCTTTCCACCTGCGAAACCGTCATGCCTCTCGTGCTCTCAATATTACATGGCGAGGTGTTCCCATACATCATAATAATAGCCCCAGATATCTTGGCGTGTCACTAGACCGCTCACTAACTTTCAAAACACACTGCCAGAACACCAAATTAAAAGTAACAGCACGCAATAACCTTATCCGCCGCCTTACGACCACCACCTGGGGAGCCTCGCCTCAAGTTCTGCACACCTCGGCCTTAGCACTCTGCTACTCTTCTGGGGAATACGCATGCCCGGTGTGGCACCGCTCTTCGCATGCGAAGAATGTAGATGTGGCGCTCAACGAAACTTGCCGAATAGTAACAGGCTGCCTCAAACCCACACCCTTAAACCAACTTTATCCATTAGCAGGAATAGCCCCCCCATCTATCCGTAGAGAATTTGCTTGCGCTGCTGAAAAATCAAAACAGGAATCCGACTGCAGACATCCCTTGCACAATATCTATAACTCATCACCTCCTACCTTTAGATTAAACAGCCGCAATAGTTTTATGAAGTGCACTTTGCCTCATACATTAACCGGAGACGCTCGAGTCAACCTGTGGAAGGAGAAATATGCCCCACCGCCACACTTCTTAGATCCTGCTGAAACCCTTCCCGCTGGTCATAGTTTACCATGGTCAGTGTGGAAAACACTAAACAGGCTAAGAACCTAGGTTGGTCGCTGCAGATCTAACCTGGGGAAGTGGGGCATGATAGACCCGTGTCAGACCCAGTGCGACTGCGGGGCGCCCGAGCAGACCATGCAGCACGTTCTGACCTGCCCCTCGAACCCTGAAAGCTGCACATTGAGTGACCTCATGTGCGCCAATGACAAGGGCGTAGGGGCAGCGAAGCACTGGAGCGGGCTTGTTTAAAAAGTTAATTTTTGTGCCATCGACACGAAGAAGAAGAAGATTACAACCAAACAAACAAAGTTTTCCTCTTTATAATATTAGTGTAGATGAGTACAACTACCATATAATTTCATCCCAAATTTCCCGCGGGAACGACAATGCAGATGAAACCATGGAGCTGCTAGTATGGAATACATTATTACCAAACGATTACCAAAAATCATATTATAAATGTATGTTGCTATCGTTTGATAGGAAGCTACAATTAATCAAAGCTTGAAAATTAATTTCCCATAATGAGTTCTACTCACGAACTGATTAACAAGTAATCAATCAAAACATATTAGAGTAACGTTTATTTACACATACTCGCTGTGCCCCGCGGTTTCATCCGCAGCCCACCCGTGCCCCTGGGAATTCCGGGAAATCAATATTTTTATTACTTAGTATCCTATTCCTGATCAAGATACTTAAATAAAATTAAAATAAACTAAATTGTTCATACTTTACATGTTACAACCACTCACAAATTCTCTACTAAGGAAGCATTGGACGTCTTAAAAGTATATCAATAAAGATATGATTAATTAATAAAAGTACATTAAAGTACAATAATGATACATTAAAGAATTAGGCATAAAATAAACGTAGTGACGTTAAAGAATTAGGCATAAAACAAACGTAGTGACGTTTGTCAATTCTAAAAAGTAGTGCTTTGCACCACCTGGGAATTGAACCCGGGATTTCGGTATTGGGAAGGGAGTGCACATAAACAAATTAAAACACAACCTTTGGAACAACCCTGGGCTATTATTTATTTTTATTAAAAAAAAATTAAGTTTATCATTATCGTTAACGATGTAACAGGCACTACGAGTAATCAAAAATAAAATTCATATTTAAAATTCACTTTGTTGATAACAAAAAGTTTTCATCGAAAATATCGTCCATTTTAAACGGAGGCGTGAAACTGATGAAGCGATGTGCAGTACGTTAATAATTTTATAATTACACAGATTTTTGCAAAAGCTATGAAAATTGCTTTTTCTCCATAACATGCATGAGATATTTTTATAGTATGTTATCACGCCATTTGGTACAAGTATGTGTAAGTAGCGCCCATGGCGTAGTTTGATATAGTGATGTTAAATAATTTTAATTGTCAAGCAACGTGTAGCTCGGCCACTACTTGGATGGGTGGCCGGTAGTGGCATATCAACCTGAGCGCTACCAAGTTTCGGAGAGTACGTAGAATGGTCGGTCCCCGTTCCATGTCGGAGGCTTTTAAGGTGAAGTAAAGTGTTAGCCTGTAATGTCCCACTGCTGTGCAAAGGCCTCTCATCTCACTGAAGATAACAGTACAGTGTTTTGGGCGATCTAAAAACTCTGAAACCAAAATAAGCCACTTAGTACACTGAAGTTCAAAGTAAGTGATCTAAGTGAAGGTGGTTTTGTATTATCATTACAATGTAAGTGACTATTTGATAATTAAATCATTAATTGTATTGTGATCATGTTTCAATGTTAAATTGTATTATTATGTCTGTCATATTAGATTTAACGAACATCAAACGTATTATCTCGTACTAAGACCAAATAAAAAATCTAGACAGAGCTCCATCAACAGTCAAGTGAAGTAAATTTTGTGAACATTTCTGCACCATACGTCAATGACGCTTTGAACTGAACTAACCAAATTGCAGGTGTAATTTGGTTTTATTATAAAGGCGCGACGAAGAGTACAGGACGTAATAACGCATACTTCACTGTATTTTACGCAACGATTAATCTGAAAACATTATTTTGTTGCTTGAGATGATTGCTCATAGAGCTTTGTCGCAATTGAGTATTTGTTCTAAGACTTCGTGTGTTTAATACATAAGCCGAAACATAAGTTATGTTAATAACAATTAGTCGCAACTAGAGCACGTGGATTTACAAATGATGTTATATAATTACATGGTATTTTTCTACTCGTCTCGATAACGCGTAATGTTTTATATAACCTTTAATCTTTTAGATATTAAATTTCTTCATAGTTCTAAAACAAAGAATGTTTTAAAGCATTTAATACTGAAGCTTCAAATAGTGTAGGAGTATTCACTACCTTTCTTTACTTCTTTACATCTTGTCGATTCTAAAAAAGAGTTCTAACGTTTTAATATATGGGTTATAGGCTATTTTTCATCCCGAATTCCTACGGGAACGGACACAACGCGGGTAAAACCACAGAGTGCTGCTAGTTCGGTACAATATCTCTGAAAGTAAAAGCCTTTTGCTCATATCATACTAATATTATAATGATATACGTGAATGTAAGTTTGTTTGTTACGCTTTCACGCCAAAACTACTGAACCGATTTGAATGAAATTTGGTACACAGTTAGTCCAGAGCCTGAGAAAGGCCTTTTTACTTTTTATCCCGAAATTCCCAAGGGAACGGGTACAACGCAGGTTTAATCGCAGGGCTCGGTAAGTAAGGTAATAAATAAAAAAATACTTACGTACCAAAATAATAAATGTTAATATAATTTCAGACTGTGAGTAGTCGCATATATTTTAGTGTAGCTCTCTATGATAGTCGAGTGGGCGTTGCAGTAATAAATATCCCACAATTTATGCTAGTGGTTTCACAGGATGCTGCAAAAAGTTTTTGTAAAATATTATGTAAGTAATTTTGCATTACATTTGTAAAAAAACTTTCATATTAACGTTGTTTGTGCGACAGCATAGATCTAATATATAAAATTCTCGTGTCACAGTTTTCGTTCCCGTACTCCTCCGAAACGGCTCGACCGATTCTCATGAAATTTTGTGTACATATCGGGTAGGCCTGAGAATCGGACAACATCTATTTTTCATCCCGAAATTCCCGCGGGAACGGGTACCGTGGTTGAACTCCTCTGAAACGGCTCGACCGATTCTCATGAAATTTTGTGTACATATCGGGTAGGCCTGAGAATCGGACAACATCTATTTTTCATACCGAAATTCCCGCGGGAACGGGTACAACGCGGGTGAAACCGCGGGGCGCAGCTAGTATAGTTATAGATTTCTGACGTGACTTTATACGAAGTTTCACTCGTGTTAATCTATATTAATATTACAAACTAGTTGTGCCCCGCGGTTTCACCCACAGTGTACCCGTTCACTTGAGATTTTTTTGCTGTTTTTATTACTTATTATCCTTTTCCTGACCAAGATTAATCAAATCTTCTTCTTCTTCATCGAGTGGATGGCCAACCTGACCAATCCTGGTGTCAGAGTTATTGAGCCGCCAAAAGCCTCTGACATGGCTCATGTAACGACTACTATCCGTAGAAAGTAACCGGGACCGACGGCTTAACGTGCCCTCCGAAGCACGGAATCATCTTACTTTTTGAGCAATCAGGTGATTCCGCCTGTAATGCCCAAACCAAACTGAGGACAGTATCACAAAGAGATTTTTGTGAGATATCCCCGCCGGGAATCGAACCCGGAACCTCCGGATCGTGAGCCGGGCGCACAAGACCACGGAGGTTGTTAAATTAATCAAATAAAAAAGCATCATTAGTTCTCGAGTTATAAATGGTGTAACTAACACGACTTTTATATATAATATATATAAAATTCTCGTGTCACAGTGTTCGTTCGCGTACTCCTCCGAAACGGCTCGACCGATTCTCATGAAATTTTGTGAGCATATCGAGTAGGTCTGAGAATCGGCCAACGTCTATTTTTCATCCCGAAATTCCCGCGGGAACGGGTACAACGCGGTTGAAACCGCGGGGCGCAGCTAGTATATATATATAGATGTGAACTTGTGAATTGTTTTTTGTGTTTGCCATCTTTAGTTCAAATTATGGACTTTACTTATATATAAACTGTTAGTGATGATACCTTTGAATCTTAAAACTTTATTCAAATAGTTATATTTTTTATAGAATAACACAAATACGTCAAACAGAACCCTTTTTATTTAGAATATTTATAATTAATTATAATATACTATAGGGTTAGCAGACGAGCTGGCTAATTCATACGTGTAGTTATTTTCTACGGAAAATAAATGCCAACAATTACTTTCAACAAGTAATACGTAAATTTTAAAACTCCTAAACAAAAACGGCTGGACCGTTTTTTACCAAACATAGCTCAGAACCACCGCAAGGCTTTCAAATGAAAGAAACCTTATCTAAATCGGTCCATCAGTTCAAGAGTTACGCTACAAACACACAAACAACACATACATTGACGAGAAACTTAATAACACTCCTATCTTACGTGGGGGTTTAAAAACAAAACTCACATCATTTGACACCAAAACACATAGATTATTACTATTCATTTTATACCAACAACTGAAGTAAAAAATATACTAGTAGGCACAGATAAACAAAAATAGAACCAAGATTTAAATTAACTGAACGGGAACTAATTACTGCCAACTTCATTTGCAAGGATCGATCTAGTTTCGAGACGGTATATTGGATAGAAGCTTATCTTTGAGGAGGCTTCGTTGGGTCTTAATTAATGAACCCTGTTTGTAACTACATACATTTATTAACGGTTTGAATAATTACACGTAAGGGCCTTATTTATTAAGCTCTAAAAGCGTATCATGTATCAATAATGTTTTTGTCAGAAGTAACGCCTACGCGACTACGCCAGCTACGGTTAGATGCTACGGATTTATGAATACTACGGCGTAGACAAATCTATACAATTGGAGAAAGGAATTTTTTTATACCTTTTTTGACATACATTTCGAGTAGGTTAATGGGCCAAACCTGGTGTTGGAGTTTTGCTGCCATAAGGCGTTCGTTGAAACAACCGGAACCGACTGCTTAACTTACCCTACGAAACACGGTAGCGCTTGTTTTTTATGTTTTTGCTCTCTCACACTTGTGCTTCCCTTCTGCAGGAAAGAAGAATGAAAGTAAAAAGTTCATTTTGAATTATAACTTATAAGACTGTATGTAATCTGCTATCCACATCACACTATATAATAGAATTACGTCAAAGAAATATAACGCGAGCGGAAAAGTTTTGTGTCTGAACATTTTGATGGAATATTGAGTCATAATACATATTTTCAGCATATATTACTGTTAACTCGTGTCGTAGAAAATGATTTCCTTGAAAAACTAACTGAGAATACAATTCGATATATTCGATTCGATATTAATTTCAAACCGAATGAGTCATACAATAAAACATCAAAAACACCCCAACTCCCCGCACCTAACTAAACCCGCGAATCATGTTAATAAACGACACACAACCACAACTTTCCCAATTACATTCTAGTTCTAATAACATTATAAATACCAACCAAATAATTTGACAAGGTTGTATAATCGATACATCAAAGGGTGGATTCGGTACCACGGTTGTGATGGTACACCCTTAGCACTCTAGGGGCCTCGGTCGATGCTTTAATGTATCGGTTTACTTCAATATCACAACGTACGTTAAATGTGTTCTACATTCTTCCCGCGGGGAAAACGAATTATTTAATATTTTATTACGTTTTAACATTGATTTATCTCGTATATGGAATATAGGTTTGGTTTAAAATGTTCAGAATGTTGTTGTTTCTTTTGCATGTATATATTTATATATATTCGTTTACAATTTGTGGAAATGTAATAATTGGTTATCAGTATAATATTCCCAGACAAATTCACACACCGTTAATTAGACCCAAAGTAAGCTCTAAGTTTGTGTTATGGAATCTAACTCACTTATACATATACATACACAAAATACTTTATAAGAATATATAATTGACGCCCAGACGTCGTCGCCAACAACTATGTCTTAACATATTGTTGACTCCGGGCGGTAATCGAACCCGCAACCCCCGACACAGTAAGCGCTCTCACTGCCACTGTGCCAACGGGCTTGTCAATGAGTGTGTATAACCTATTCCCTATGATCTAACGATTGCACTATAGGATCGACAATGTGCCCTCCGAAACACGGTAGCGCTCAGATAGAATGCGACTACAGCCTACTACTTAGTGGTTAAGGTGACAGTTTAACAGCCTCCGTGGTCTAGTGGTTTGAGCGCTCGGCTCACGATCCGGAGGTTCCGGGTTCGATTCCCGGTGGGGATATCTCACAAAAATCACTTTGTGAGACTGTCCTCAGTTTGGTTAGGGCATTGCAGGCTGAATCACCTGATTGCCCGAAAAGTAAGATGATTCCGTGCTTCGAAGGGTACGTTAAGCTGTCGGTCCCGGTTACTTTCTACGGATAGTAGTCGTTACATGAGCCATGTCAGAGGCCTTTGGCGGCTCAATAACTCTGACACCAGGATTGGTCAGGTTGACCATCCACTCGATAAGAAGAAGAAGAAGGTGACAGTTGCTTAACAATCGCGATTAGTCATCATCATTCAGACAAATAGAGGAGTAGTTTGAGTAGGAGTAGTTAGAGGAGTAGTAATATTTCTCAACTAATATAGTGAAATACCAATATATTTTTCAATATTTCAAAAGCAAGCCGTATAAAATAAAATTATTTGCCGACGCAGCGACAATACTACGCAAATCTATACCGATCCCGGCGACCGAGTCTTTCATAAACTCGGCGAAAACTTTTTAATTGGACCGAATTACTCAGTTGACGGTTTAATAATACAATTTATTTGTAACTAGCAGCGCCCCGCGGTTTTACCCGCGTTGTGCCCGTTCCCGTAGGAAATCCGGGATAAAATGTAGCCTATAGCCTTCCTCGATAAATAGACTATCTAACAGTGAAAGAATTATTCAAATCGGTTCAGTAGTTTCTGAGATTAGCGCGTTTAAACAAACAAACAAACAAAACAAACTCTTCAGCTTTATAATATTAGTATAGATGCAGTTTTTAATTCAATTTAATTTACTTTTAATATATGTTTATTATCCTACTAATATTATAAATGCGAGTTTGTGAGGATGGATGTATGTATGTATGTATGTTTACTCTTTCTTTAACTTTACAGTATCATCAGAATAACATATGGGATACTTTTTATCACGAAATTCCCGCGGGAACGGTTACAACGCGGGTAACACCGGAGGCACGTCTAGTATATTATATATAAGAGAGATTCGTAGTTATTTCATTATATACCACTTTAAGAAAATAGAAAGAAAAAGTAAAATACACTTTACAGGATTAATTTAAGGTTCAATGTACCTTTTATCTTTTTAAAAGATTATTTGCGTTTCAAGACAATTTCAACACATTCATGATTTAAGATATATGTATCTTGAAATCTTTTCCATAATAGTGATTCTATAATGGCCCTGTAAGGCACAAAAATGAAGTCTAAGGTTATTATCCTCTAGAACTATCTATACTACATTGGTAGGTATTTGATATGGTATTTATTTTTTGGTAGTATAGCAAATGTGGCGTAGCGTAGTACTGGTGAAAAGGCACTCTTAGAACTTTGAATAAGTGCAAACATATAAAGTTTTTATTTTATTAAAACCATTTTATCGTAATATAAACAAAAAAGACGTAATACACAATTTAGCACTTATCTAGCACACACACACATAAAAGCTGTATCTATAATTGTAAAAGATATATATTATATGTCTTCCTTTACAATATCATTTTACCCAAACCCATACAATTCTCTTTGCTTTTTATTTAATGTCAAAGGGAACTAGAATCTGTAAAGGGCGTTCACTTTACCAAGAGATCACTAAATATCGTAATGCGAGTTCTTTCTTTATTAGTTTAAGACGTTAATAAAAGCTAAGGACTTGTTCAAACTTACTCCACGTCGCGTATTTGAGTACGGTGACAATGGTAACTGATGTCTTGGGATATTTTCTAACTATTGAAAGTTGGTACATTTTGTCAAAATTCATTATACTTTTTTTAATACTATAGGCTATTTTGAGGCCACATTGTTAAAATTGTTTTATTTTATCACAAATAAGTAAAACCATTCAATATATCAGTATATTGCTGTCTTGACCAAGTAACACGTTGTAAGTAGCTTGTATTGCTGTTCAATAATAAAGGTGCAAAGTAGCATTTGCAATATAAATATTGGTAACTTTAACATAAAAAAAATCAGTTATGGTAAAACTATTCCTATTGTAAAACATGTACCTATAATATCAATGATACCAATAGTAAAAAATCCCAAAATTTCAACCATCATAGTCACCTTAAAAAGTCTTTATAGCCCAGCCCAGCCCAGAGTGCATTTTATTTAAAGCAATAATAATTATAGTACGTACAGCGATCTCAAGATTCCAAGGCATTGAAATATCTGCTTTTTGTTTTCATTATTTACATTGTAAAAACAATAATTTGCCTTGTTCTGTGACTTTAGTTTTATTGTATGGTAATAAAATCTTGTTTTTTCTTTTACTTTATTCATATTAATTTATTAATGAGGTTACTTTATAGCGATATCTACAAGGTTGATGACATATTTCTAATCTCTTGAAGAGGTCGTGGCCCTACAGTATAAATACTGTAGTGCGTAGTTTCATGAAGTGATGTTGGCTCATTGCGAATGTTAAGCAACGTGCAGCTCAGCTCTACTTGGATGGGTGGCCGTTAGTGCCATTTCTATCGGAACGCTCCCGTTCTTGGGAGGTCATGTAAGGTTTGAATCAATATACCAAGTCTGAGGTCTTAAGGGTGGTCTAAAAACTCCGATATCATGGTTGGCCTGTACACGAATTTACTATTAGTATTCATAATAGACAAAAGGTACATAATAAGGTTTAAACTCAGATTCGGATTATTTTTTTTGCAAATAAAACTGCAGTCATGGTGTTATACTATTTTATTTACTTTTAATATTGCCATAGTGACCGCGACCGGTGTCTCACATCCTTTTATACTCTGGATACTATCTTTACATAATAATCCTACTAAAATCATAAATGCAAAAGTTTATGAGGATGGATATATGTATGTATGTATGTTACTCTTTCACGAAAAAACTACTTAACGGATTTGGATGAAACTTTATAATTATATTTAGGTCATACGTCAGAATAACACATGGGATACATTTTATCCCGAAATTCCCCTGGGTACGGGTACAATGCGAGTAACACCGCGGGCGCGGTTAGTAATCCAATAATCAGAATACCGTATCCGTACCGTCGCGGGTAAAAAGACCAAGTATCGTTTTGAATCAGCTCTTATGTATTCATATTTAATATGAATCCATAAGAGCTGTGTTTAAAAACCTTTAATAAACTTTGGCACCAAATCGAAGCCAAAGCCACTTCTCTCCATAAAAAAATACAAAAATCCACTTATTAAACACGACACAAGCCACAATAAAACGAATAAAGATAACGAGTGATAAATTGATATTTTTTTGAAACAAATAATTGGATTTTTAAACGATATTCATCGTTATGATTGCGTGACATCCTTTTTGCGTGGGGGCCTACCCGGAAAACGGATAATCAAAATATTCCGCGACATTTTTTTTGTTAAAAGTATGTACCTACCTACTTTGCGTTTTTAAGCCACGATGGCAAAAAAGCGTTATTAGTTAGTAAGACTGTCTGATAAAATGTAGCTCAAAGTATAAAGTCTTTTTCAATATTTTTTTAAATCCCTAGATATTGTTTTAGATTTTCTGAGTAGGCCTTTTGATATAATTGATCGTTCAAATGAAACAAATTCAAATCGCAATATTTAACTAGATTTTTCGTTGGAAAATACTTTTCCATAAACCGTTTTGTGTTGTTATTTATTAAAGATATTTGAATGCATTGTTTTTGTATTGAGTGAATTATTTAAAAACATAAATCTTTTAAATCATAATTCTTTAATATTTTAAAGAATTATGATAGGAATAGGAATTTAAATATTTATAGTCATATAATAAAACTATAGAAGTGTAAATTTTCATAGATTGCCAAAAAAAACAAACTGCGGCAAATAAGTCAGTCTAAAGACTGTAATCAACATCCAGTCTACAATTCTAAATAGTCAGTGTCCAATTGTCTTAACCTGCCGACGCCAAGGCTACTTTTACCATTTAATATTAATTTAGTATACGGTCGTAATTTGGTTAAAATATTGTAAAGAATCTGCATAAAGAGGCTGCCCTGAGCAAGGTCTCACGGTGGATTAGTCGACAAGATAACAATAACAAAATGGAAGCAAAACAAAAGGCCCGGAAAAACCCACAGATACTGTCCCTGCTCTGAATTCAGGTTATTAATGAACGATTATATTTTTTAAATTGTTTTTCATGAAAACAATGCAATGGAAACGTTTTTATTGGCCTAATAGAAAACTTTTCTCGTTTTGTTTCTCTCGCTCTCTCTCTCTCTCTCTCTTCTGATGTGTAGTGTGCAGTGTGTTTCAACCTTCAATGTAACCCAAATAGAAATAATTACATTTAAAAATGACGAATGAGAGACAAAGATGCCTCGGTGGTCTAGTGGCATTTGCCAAGACTGAGCCCGTGAGTTCAATCCCTGAATGGATTGAATCATGTTTTTGATTGCTTTTAAATTAAAACATGGCTTAAGTTTGAGATCACCAAGCCAGAGTGGTTACGGTTAATCTTATTATTTCATCTACAGTGAGATGAAATGCTTATGCCCAGCTGTGGGATATACTGGTTTCAGGCTTATACTTACTATATGTATCTATTCTAATATAATAAAGCTCTTATCTCAGATACTACCGATCTGATTTTAATAATTATTCTTGTAATAGATAGCCACATTTAACGGGAAGGTTATGGGATATTTTTCATCCGGAAACTCCCACGGGAATGGACGCAACGCGGGTAAAACCGTGGGGCGCTGCTAGTCATAGATATTTTGGCAAACATACAGACAGCGGGAAAGAAGGAATTCGATAAATATGTTAAGGCGAGGATATGTGAAAATAACGCGCATAGTCGCTACTTTGACGATCAAATATCAACACTTCTATCGATTCTATAAATAAAATAAAAACACCAATTAAAAGAATATATCCTTAATAAAATTTTAAATCGAATAGAATTTTAAAATTAATTATAATAATGTAGAAATAAGATGCACAAGATTATGTAAAAGTAGCACCAAATATTATTTTCTCGTCCTAGATCTCGTTATTTGAAGCGATAGTCATAGTTTTTTTTTTAGGAATATCAATTTGCTAATACTCACTTAGATTTTAAATCAGTTACATTTTTCATTTGACCCGCCAATTTCTATAAAAACGCAAAAGAGTTCAAATATTCGCCCGCCACGTATCACGCACTCGTGTCTTGCTTCACAAATTTCAACCTTATTTTATGGAATTAAGAACACTCCCTCAGCTCTGTCCGAGCGCCACATATCCTCGCCTTAATATAAGATAGTAAATTCAGGCATGACAAATCCTTATCTATGTTTAAAAACACCTATCACCAAATACTAATTGATGGATTGGTGTCCAATCAATCTATCACTATAATGTTATTTGATTAGGCTAATAAAATTACCATGCGTGAGCCGGTTCAGCTAACACGGCATTGACCAAATTGATTTGCTGATGTGATACAGCGGTTATTTGGCTAATGGGCGTAATAAATAATTATTTGAACGACCATGACTAGTAAATGTTTGAAGTTATATAAACCATTGCTGATAGAGGAGCTTACAAGGAATGTTTATATAAAGTATGATTATTTTATATATTTCTTAAAGTGTAATTTAATGAAAGGGGCATAAGGGCCGACACTGCGCCCGCCGCGTGTGGCTTCATACAAAAGTGAAACGTCGCGTGCGCCCGCCGCGTGTGGCTTCATACAAAAGTGAACCGTCGCGTGCGGTGTCATACAAAAGTGAACCGCCGCGTGCGCGCTTTACGCAGTGTTGAACCTAACATGTATGTGGACGCATACGTCAAAATTATGGAACTTATTTCACTTGAATCCATTTTAAAACAAACAGATGGTCAGAGGCCAGTTAGCTAACTTAATCCAAAATCGATTTTGTAAATTAAAGCATGACCTAACTGATTTATCGTGGCCTGCACTAAAAAGTCGGCACTGAGTCGATCAGATTTGGTTTAAACTAGATCGTGTTATACGTGTGAATAAAAATTCAAATAAAGCCCGTTGGCACAGTGGAATGTGAGAGCGCTTACTCTGTCGGGGTTTGCGGGTTCCATTTCCGGAGGCAACAATATGTGCAGGCATAGTTGTTGGCGACGACGTCTGGGTGTCAATTATATATTTTCATAAATTATAATGTGTATGTGTATGTAGGAGCATCAGTTCGTAAGATTCCATAATACAAGTTTGAAGCTTAGTTGAGGTCTTACTAACCGTGAGTGAATTTGTCCGGGTGTATTTATTTATTTTATTTCAAACTAGCAGAGCCCGCAGTTTTACCCGCGTTATACCTGTTCCCGTGGGAATTTCGAGTTGAAAAAAGGCCTATAACTTTCCCGTTGAACTTGACTATCCATTACAAAACAAATCATTCAAATCGGAGCGGTAGTTCCTGAGAGCCCTTACAACAAACAAAGTGAGAAACTTTACCTCTTTATAATCTTATATATAAAATTCTCGTGTCACAGTGTTCGTTCGCGTACTCCTCCGAAACGGCTCGACCGATTCTCATGAAATTTTGTGAGCATATTGAGTAGGTCTGAGAATCGGCCAACGTCTATTTTTCATCCCGAAATTCCCGCGGGAACGGGTACAACGCGGGTGAAACCGCGGGGCGCAACTAGTATTAGTATACATGTTTGCATACTATGCTAAAATTACTAATATAATAAAGCTAACAATCATAACTATGCTAACATTGGTAATCTAACCGTCTCTTCAAAACACGTTCACTGAACCAGATTCGCTAAACCTATGTCTAACCTAGGTGTGGATACACAAAGCCGACACTGGTAACTGGTAATGCATCTGTAATGAATCGGGATGGACGCAGATTCTATCCGTATTAATTCCCATACAACGTTATTTGTCGTAATGGGAAGTACACATTGTCGATTTATGTGCTTGAGTGTGGATGATTTCTGAATAGTATTTAGGTATATGTTTCATTAGCAACGCTCCGCGGAATTGCCCGCGTTGTGTTAATTCCTGTGGGAATTTTGGGATGAAAATTAGCCTATATTCTTCTATTTGAATGTGGCTATCTATTACAATAATAATTATTCAAATCGGATAGGAATTTTCTGAGATTAGCTCGTTCAAACAATAAGCTTCAGTTTTCAAAATCAAAATCAAAAATCAAAATCATTTATTGCTTAAAATAGGTAAGAAAGATGTTATACAATAATTTGGGAGTCACTTCTATTTTACTGAGATAACTCGGCATGCAACATGTACTTATAAGCGATATTAATAACTTATTTATAAATTCATTAATGCTATAAAAACATGACACTGTCAACCATTGCGACACATAAGTTTAAAAGGGCCATCTTTAAATTGTTGTGGTATTTTGTTTTACACTTTCACGCACATACAGTAGCAGTTTTTTTAACAAACTGATAGTCTAGGACAAAACCCAATTACTAGTCTGTCAGGGAATCTTTTGTTTCGCGGATATTCCTCTATCGCTTTTTTAAAGATATTTGGATGTTTTTTAACAAATTTAAAAACCTCAAATATGTAGATTCCTGGGACGGTCAGGATATTTAGTTTGGTAAAGAGCGGTCTACGTGACTCATACGGTCCCACTGAACAGATGGCTCTTACGCATTTTTTTGGGCTATAAATACTTTATTAGCTTTAACACTATTTTCATATAGGAGAAGTCCATAGCTTAAGATTGACACCACATACCCATAATATGCATTTAACGTTGTACTCAAATTGGTAATTTTAGAAAGCCGTCTAAGGACATACACAAGTCTGTTAATTTTATTGCATACTTTCAGTTCTTATTTCAAACTAAACCCCAATTTCACCGTTATAACTGAACTCGATCTCTAAGTTAAACTTAATCCTAGTTCACAACCTGAACTAAGATCAAAACTTCAAAATACATTTACTTATTCCAATTTGACCGTGGTTCGAGATAAATACTGTGAATTTGGACCTAAAAATAAAGACATAGCTTTATTATTAAACACTAGTCGCGCCCCGCGGTGTTACCCGCGTTGTACCCGTTCCCGCGGGAATTTCGGGATAAAATGTATTCATAGTTATTTTGTCAAATCCGTCCAGTACTTTTTTCGTGAAAGAGTAACAAACATACATCCATACATCCATCCTCACAAAATGTTGCATTTATAATATTAGTAGGAAGTAGTTCTATTTTACTTTCAAAGGGACAGCCCAACAAAATGAACAATAAATAAATAATAAATAAATAATAATAAATAAATAAATAAAAAATAGTTTATTGCCATTGGAAGAAAATATTACACACTTGAGCTTAAAACAAAACAAAGTACATAGAATTAAAAATATTAAAAAATAAAAATAAAAAAAATGCTATCGACATTTCTGAAATAGTGTGCCAACAGCCTTGTTGCGTGTTTATTCATTTATTCGGCTATTAAGGCCTATTGTTGTCGCATCAAAATTAACAAATCGAGAACCGTAATGTTTCACGATTGAATGCAAACTTTGAGATTGATTTTATTTCGTTTGTATTTGAATAATTTAAAACAACGAGAGTTTCAATTAAAACTATCCCTTGTGGATTGTTCGTAATTTAAATAGAGTAAATTTTGTTTTAAGCATGACAGTAAATTGTTATTTAACTTTAAATAATTAATGTATATTATCTTGCCCTCACCTTAACGTTCAATGTGGCTGTCTATTACAAAAAGAACCATTTAAAACGGATTGGTAGTTTCTGATCAGCGCGTTCAAACTAACAAAAAATCTAAATCTTCTGCTTTATTATCACTACATATTATAAAATAAAGCCCCGGCCGCGTCTGCCTGTCCGTCTGTCTGTTCGCGGTAATCTAAAATACTACTTCGCGGATGTTGACGTGGTTTTTTTAATAGATAGAGTGATTCAAGAGGAAGGTTTATATGTATAAAAAATCCCGAAATTTCCGCGGGAACGGGCACAACGCGGGTTAAACAAACATGATTTTTTGCATAAGAGGTTTTTACAACAAAGCCACAACAATGGATGAATGCTTATCGTATTCCCCTGAAGTTGAAATGGGCTTATAATTAACCAGGAACGGGATTTGCTAAGAATACCATGAAATGTCGACTACAGGAGTCATCCTTAAGAATATTCTGAGAACATTTTAACTATTAAAATTAAAAATATAAGCCAGAACAATCCCCAATGAAACTCGCTACGTTTATTAATAAAGAAGCGAAAATAATAACACCAACAGGGACTAAAATCGCATTTGATGTTTACGATTTAAAAATAAAATTAATTACGTTAAGAAGATCAATGAAATTTGAGTCGACCGCCGCCATATTTGCAAAAGTATCCAATTTGTGAGGCCGAGACGATCCCTTGGGAATAAGACGGGAAGAGAAAATATTAAAATGCATTTCTGCGGAAAACATCATTTCGGTCGCAAACTTTGGTGCCTCGGAAATGTTTTTACGATGTCAACGAATAAATATATAATTGTTTGCTTTAAATTATGTCTGTTTTGTTTCCTTCACTCGGACTTTTTGCTGTCCGTAAGGATGACGGAAACACGAGACAAAAGATGGAAAGGTTGACGTAAAGCTCGCGATAATCCCAACCCTTAAAATGCGTCACAAAGGAGAAACGTTTTGGATTTTGTTTTTGAAACTGTCGCTTAAAAAATGTTGTCTGAATAATTATAATCTATTTTATTCAAAATATTACTGAAATCAATGAGTTTGAGTTAGTGGCCAACCCTGGTGTCGAAGTTTTTAGACCGCCTAAAGGCCTCCGACATGGTCTTACGATTGAAACAACCGGGACCGACAATTTAACGTGCCCTCCGAAGCACTCAGATAGAAATGCCACTATCGGCCACCCATCCAAGTAGGGTTCTAGCTGCACGTTGCTTAACAATCGCAATGAATTAACACCGCTTAGTTAAACTAAGCCACGAGCGCCCTTAAACCGAAGCGAAGCGAGGGCGGGTCACTTCTATTTTATAAAAATGATTGACTTTTTTGTCCTAATAAGACATCATAATAATAATTTATTTATTTACATTAAACATCTCCAAAGGGCCTTTACGTGTTGGATCTGTATCCCCTCGCATGCTGCTCAATAAGACCGGGTTTATCCCGTGACTCCGAGGAGAAACACTATTTATATAGCAAATGCTCTGTACTGGATCTCATAGGATTCAAAATGTAACATTTACGACCTAACCTCACTAATTGTATGTACCTAATACACGTTGTTCGTACCTGTTTGCTGTGTGCTAACAGTTGTATAACAGCTTGACATTTCCAAACAAATCCTTTGCACAGAACAATATTTGTTTTCAATCTCCGCAAAAATAACAATTTCCAATGAAACCTCAAAATCAGAAGTTACATTGGACCCGTTTTCGATAAATAAATATGATATTTTCGCATCGCTCCCTTCTGAGATGCATAGCGCAAGATGCTTGCGATCTAACAAAATTTTATCTCGTTTCAATTTCCCTATGTTCTAGTGCTGCTGGCATCAATTTTTATACCGTTCTAGAGTTTAATATTCTTCGAGAATATATTGAATTGTATTGTAGACAGTAACATTGTAATAACGGTACATTATGTTCATTGTGTGAAGTTATAAATGCAGAACAATGGCCTGAATATTTCCATATGAGAAATCCAGACAGTCATTTTTATCTGTGTTTGGCGAGTAACTCACTAAATTGAATTATTTTTATGAAGCATGTTTTGAATATAAGTTTATACTTTGAGATTTTAAACTTCGTTCAGGGAGACACAGGGCGTATCGTACGTATTGCGCGGTTTTACCTGCAGTGGGCCCGTAAGATAAAAGTATGTCTATCCATGTCGGGTATGCCTTTCTCAAGGTCCAATCTATCTCTGTCAAACATCAAACCTAGTTCAGTAGTCAAAGTCAATTTCTTGTAAAATTATCCAATAATATGTATAATTATGATATCTCCAGTTACACATTTTATTATTCAATTAAGTACATAACAATGTTTGTCACGCGTATTTATGCAGACATTTCATACGAGGGTTGGCCAAACAATACACTTCATTTTTTTTAATACAATAAATAAATTTCAATATTTATATTTTAAAATACTTAACCCTTTGTGCATCAGTCACAACACTATGCTCCGCCGCCGGGGCATCGCTCGCCTCACGATAATATCGCACCGTCAGCGGCGTTCTACAACGGTAACAAAATGCTGCAGTAGCAAAACGATTCTCTAATATTTGTTTACTTTAATACTGCAGTTTTGTTTCAGTTAGAAAAAGTTCATCCGCTATTGGCCCTATTAAAAAGTGCGGCTATAAAAAGTTAGCAGCAACGGACAGTGTTAACGTTGATTGGATTTGTTTATTAAATTAGGTCTGGAAATACCTTGCCAGGGTATTTTTAAACTAATTCTCTTCACTAGAAGAAATTAACTAATTCCCTTCACTACATTGACAATTTTGTACCTGAAAAGCATAATTGGAATCTTAAGGCGCGTTTCCATTATGCAAGTGACTTGCATACAAGTTGCAAGTTGCATGCAAATTGTATAGTGGAAACCACAACTTGCAAACAAGTTGCAACTTGTATGCAATTAGGTTTGAACTTGTACGCGCAACACTCAAGTCAGCTTATTTGCATACAAATTGCAAGCGCATGTGCTCGTGTATAGAGGGAAGTGCAGGATTATTTTGTAAAAATGACTGCTAAGTGGAAAACTAACTTGTATGCCACTAAAATCTTGTATGCAAGCTGCAAGTTGAACAAATTCGAGTTACCGATTCAAACTCCTTGCACACAAGTGTGACATCATACATGCATGCAAGCACTTGCATAATGGAAACGCTCCTTTAGGTACGGTAAATCAAGTTAGTTATCTATAAAGCATTTGCGATTCTGAATTTGAAATTGACAAGCTACAGTAACGCCATCTACAAAAGTGCTATGTAACTAACTTTACTGTACGTATGCAATAAACAATTTGAAATAAAAAAAATTGCGGGTAGTTTGAGATAATGTCATGATTGCGGATAACAATCGCCGTTCCATCAGTCTCCCCGTGACAATGAGCGGTGTAATCTGCTCCGAACTTCGGTTACGTATTTTTGTAAATACTTTAAATTTTTAGTGCGGTTATAGTGATTTTTAATGAGTGTTAATCTTGAGAGATTAAATATTTTGACAAATAACTTAATTAAATGATTAGTTTGTGAATATGGTTGGTTGCATTGGGTGATGTATGTCCCCAAACGGACGAAATAATAGTTCTAAAACTCGACTATTCAAAAAGACAGCAGACTCTTAAAATATTCATGTAAGTAATAACCTTAAGTAAATATATCAATGACAATATTTAACTCACTTTTTAAACACATTCTTTACTTAAAACACACTTAAGTTTCACAGCGTCGTTAAACTTTCATCCACTCACTAGAACGTTCGTTTATCTTTAGTTTGACATTGACAAATTGTGTATCAAATGTTACTTACTCTTAGGACCATGTCTTATTAATGCTGCAGTAATTTTGTTACCAGAACTGTGCTTAGAAAACAATGGAAGCTTGAAGCTGAGCGTTAGCTTTGTATAGAAGACAGATTTTGATAACACAAGTAATATCTTAAAAGGTGTTAAAGGAAGCAATAGGGTGAACATGTAGTAGGATAGTGTAAATGATCAAAAATGGATAATAATTAGTTATATGCCTGTAAATTCGGCCAACTTGTTTGCACTTATGCGAGTACTTAAATATATTAGTATAGTTCCTTTTATTTCGCGACTACCCCTGAATTATACTTGTAGTTGTAATGAGTATGGACGCGTCTTTGTGTGCGTAACTGACAAGTCGGCAACATCATTGTTTATATTCATTTGACATACCTCACTACGAACAACCATCTAATAAATTTCTGCGTTTACCCAAATTCACCACGCTGTCGCCACTTTAAAGACAATTTTGACAGGATTTTGACGTGGCACACGATGTACACAAGGACAGTGTGTATGTAAATACAATTACCTTCACAAGCATGACTCAAGCATGACACAAGCATGACTCATAAGATAAAGTATGTATAATGCGAGTAGTAGAAGCAACAATTTGAAAACGAATGTCACTTAGACTTACATTTGCACAACTGATATATTAATTCGTACAGTCAAACACTTCAACATTAATTAGCAAACGATTTCAGTGAACAATTCTATCTTTACATAAATCGTAGTTATGTAGTCGTTTTCAGTTTTGTACAGTTGGCAACTAAAGTGTTACCTTTCGGATATAAGTTTTTGATTAGGATCTCTACTATTATTTGAGTTTACGTTAATTATTTTAACGGGATTTCAACTTTTTGCTACGTTAGTTCCTCATGTGACTGTTATAGACGCATTGGAGTTTTATGGTTAATATAAATAATAGAACCTTAATGAAGCTTTTCAGAGCATGTCTTTTAAAGTATGAGAAACATATTCTAAGAGGTACTATATTTGTGTCAAAAAGAATTCTTACTATCTGTATTGAAAAACAAACACAATAGATTTTCTTCTTAAACGTTTTGTTCGTTTTCTCGTCACATCAAGTCAAAGTAAAAATACAAGTAAAAGCACGGGGCGGGAATTGAACCGCGTTCTTCGCCATTCTAAGCACTTTGACTAACCATTTTACCTTCTCACGGATCTATCTCCATTCTTTTCTTGTCATGTATCTTTTCACAAAAAGATGTATATCTATTTTCTCACAATAAATTAGTAACTTTCGTCCTTATCTGTACATATGATACGTATTTTCGTTGTATGGCGTGGTTTAATTAATTGAATTCTATTCCTGTGTTCCTTTACTTTGAATGTTTATGTCAACTGCTTTGTTTTTGTTCCAATTGATTGTCGAGGGGGATGAAATGTATTTTGTTTTCTTTGTACGAAGAAATAGTTGTGGTGGTTAAGACTTAAAGCTGTGTGACTGTGACATAGGAGTTGAAGCTTTTGATGTGTATGCAATAATGATATCTATACTAATACTAGCTGTGCCCCGCGGTTTCACCCGCAGCGCCCCCGTTCCCGTGGGAATTTTGATTTTTATTCCCTATAAACCTCACGGAGCCCGAGACCTTTCCAACGAATGCAAAACCGTGGAAATCGGTCCAGCCATTCACGCGTGATGCCGCGACCAAGGAAAACGGGTTTCATTTTTATATATATAGATATAAAAGAGTTTATTTTTTAATAGTCTTAAAGAAGAGGTTCTCAATTTTAACGTTTTTAAAATTGATATCTTGTATGTCAGTGAACTGTTTTATCTATCGTTAACGAATCGATTTAACATTATAACGGTATAATAAAAACTATCGATGTAAAACGTTTTAAAAAGTTCACCTGAAAACCTTAATATTTACTTGTGCTTATCGCTGAGATTCAAAAATAATAAAAAAATAAAATAAATAAATAAATACACCCGGACAAATTCACTCACGGTTAATTAGACCCAAACTAAGCTCTAAGCTTGTAATATGGAATCTAACTAACTGATACTACTACATATACATACACAAATACTTTATAAGAATATATAATCTTCAATATGTTATAGTACCTATAATGATTAATTTAGGCCACTTCTCCTTCTTTCCTTCCTTAATTTTCACGAAAACTCTCGCTAGTCTTTCAAAATATATCAGAAAATATCTATCTACTGTGTCCGAATTTCAAATGCGTATAAGTTTTGATTTGAAACAGGTAATCAGTAATAAATGGCTTTCATATAATATCTCTATATATAAAAGAAAGTCGTGTTAGTTACACTATTTATAACTCGAGAACGGCTGAACCGATTTGGCTGAAAATTGGTGGGGAGGTAGCTTAGAACCAGGAGACGGATATAGGATATTTATCCCGTATTTCCTACGGGAACGGCTGTGGGTGAAACCGCGGGTCACAGCTAGTTACATATAAAAACGATAAAAGTTATTATTCGAGATTGACTGCAAAACCAAGTTAAACTGCACCTACCGACTACTAAAATAAGACTCTTTTCTCATTGAACATGAACCAACCCGTTCCACACATATTTACTTAACACTAAATACCAAACAGCAATCAACCAAAAACTTCACTTACAAACACAAACAGACGTAAATGACTTCATTTCCTACTATTTAGTTTACGCGAGACGTGTAAGGCACTTCACACACTGGGCGATGAATGTTTCTGCAATATATCACATACTATCGCAGCTTTACGCTTCTTTCTCCGAAGAACCACATCATTTACTCTAATTGGCTGAGATATGCTCAAACTAGCACCCCGCGGCCTTACCCGCGTTGTACCCGTTACCGTGGGAATTTCGGGTTAAAATGTATCCCATGTGTTATTCTGATGCATAACCTATAATTACTGTAAAGTTTCATCCAAATCTGTTCTGTAGTTTTTGCGTGAAAGTGTAACAAACATACATGCATTACAAACTTCTCATTTGTAATATTAGTAGGATTGATAAGCAACTAGCGGTGTCTCGCGGTTTTACCCGCGTTGTGCCCGTTCCCGTGAGAATTTCGAGATTTTTTTTACATAAATAAACCTTTCTCTATCTATTAGAAAAAACCGCGTCAAAATCCGTGCAGTATAGTATTTGAGTTTATCGCGAATCGATTGACAGACAGACGCGACCGGGGACTTTGTTTTATAATATGTAGTGTAAGTAAATTGCTACTTTAGAAGAAACCTTAGGAAGTATTTCTATGCATGAATATCTAGGTAACTGTTTACTGAAAGTCGTACAGGAAAGTTGTGATAGGCTACTCTATAATTAGAAGCATGCAAAGCAACAAAGTAAAAACTTAAAGACAAGGCACGACTGTCTGATAAATACGTACACTTTTTTTTACGACACTTCAAATGTAAACTAATGTGGTTGAATTTCCAGCCGAAGACCATTCCTTCAGAAGGGGCAAAAGGTTGAACGATTTAATTCTATACTTACCACACTGAACCGTTTTCTTCAATGGGAGAAGTTGGCTTAGGTGGAAAAATCATTAATTATGCTTCAGGGTTCAAGAAAGGAGTTTGTTCCTGCGATTGTAATCCATAAAACATCTCCAATAGACAGTGGGCTATGGGAGGAGTTGGTTGATCTGCATGCCATCCAAAAAGACCGGGGTTGTCCTAAAGAGTAACCCTATAATAAGAGACCTCCTTAACCGATCGAGTCTGAGATAATACTATTTACGATAGTGGTAACTGGTAACGCGTCCTTACACTTTAAGATAAGTCTGCAGAGCCAACTCATTTAATACTCCTATCGGATGAGCAATTAACGCGCTTGCGGTGTTTCTCGTTAACCTGGCGTTTCGTACTTTTAACGAGCGTCTATGTTGTAGCGATAAACAGATTCGTTAAAATTAAACTTAGGAAAGTTGAAAAAATATTCTTACTTAATTGCGTGGGAAAGTTGAAAGACGGTCTCAAGTATAATTAATCTTGAGTAAAAATTCTATGATTTTCTATACAGGATTAGAGCTTGATTCTGATAAACGAAAAGTAATAGTTTTTAACTAAAAGTAGTTTTTACTTTAACTAAAATAAAACGGTCTAAAAACTCCCGACACTAGGGGTGGTAACTAACCTACTTTAAATGAATAAATGCATTTAACTTCGGTTAACAACAGGTGATACCTTTTCCGTATTGATCTCTTCAGTGAAATGAAAAGTAAAGGCAAGGGCCCTACATTGGGACATTACAGGGTTTTAAAACCATGGCAGCTAAAAAGTATCCTTTCCTGTTAGTAATGTTAGTTCACAGGGCCGACGATTTTACGTGCCCTCCGAGACACGGTAGCGCTCAAGTGGAGATATGCCACTACCGGCTACCCATCAACTTAGAGGCAGCGTTACACATTGCTTACCAATCCCAATGAATTAACATCGCTCAGTCAAACAACGCCACGAATTAAAAATACATTACATAAGACAATCATTGTATGCAAACCTCACCTTTTTAATATTGCAACGGTTAAACAAACATGGGTGTTAAAACCACATCAAAGTAGTAAACATATTAAAATAATCCGCTTTTCAGTTTTAATTTTAAAAACCTCTTCAAACGGGGAAACAAGAACATTATTTTAATTAGGTGGACCTTAAACGCGCTAAATCTCCAACCACTAAAAGGTCGGAATACACAAGCGGGCAGACGTGACGTTTTACTTACCTTTATTGGTCAGGCTTGTTGACTTGCATATCTAGCGTCGTGTGTAATTAGCCTAATTGAAGGGCCATACAATCTTTTTTTTGAATCAATTTCAAAAAACAAGATTTGTATCAACATGAATTAGTTCAATAGAATTCACGTCACACATTAAGACACTTGCCACATATCAAAAATTGTATTTGAAATTCGATGACTAGCATCTATTGTAGCCTTTCTACTAGAGCTATGCAGCGCTATGTTTATTTTAAAAGAACCATATCAAAAAACCACATAGCCACATAGCCATAAGAAAGTTCATACTCGCTCAATGGCAAAAAATCTTAAAGCCCAAAAAGGTACCCAATTCAAAAGGCATCCAAAACACAAAAAGATATATCTACAAAACAAACCTTACCGAAAACTGCGTAGCCACAAGTAAATGGTGCGAATCAGTTCACATTCATTAACTGAATTGGGCGGCCCGAGCGCGCTTAACGGGTACACGTACCTCGAGATACCTAAACCACTACAACACGCGGTTGAAACTGTTACCCATAGTCAGTAGACAGAGAAAGCTCTTATCTATTAGCCTCTAGACATCATTGCCATCGACACGAAGAAGAAGAAGAAGAAGAAGATTAGCCTCTAGAGGGAGATAGCTCGTCTTACCCATCAACTATTAGAAAGAGAGCTAGATACATTTTTAAAGAGCGGTCCTTCCCAGAACTTGATTGCTGCCCTGACAATGCCATCTAGACTCAGTTTTGGCCTACCATATTTTATAAATAATTGAAAGGCTCAGTGATTCACAGAAAACTCGAGCATAGTCGACCATTGCGCTTCAGAAGCCGTTAATCTAAGATCTTCGCGAAGGAGGACAGCGAGTGGGAGTGGGAGAATGAATAAAGTAAGTCAGACCACGCAGACAATGGCGGATGGCGGGACGAACTGGTTGCCTATGAGAGGGACAGACAATTGGTGGCCATAAATCGAGAACAGTGACGGGAATGGGGGGAGGCCTTTGCCTAACTGTGAAACAATACGGGCGAACAGTAACAGTGAGAAAAGTATGATTAGTAATTTTGAATATCAACTTAGTTTAGAATCTCTAAAACGGCAGCACCCCCTGCCCCATGGCGACACTCTACGCTTTGGCAAGTAACTGTATCAGCCACTCACTATAGCACCTATAGCACAGGTACGAATACTACCGACCGTTGTAGACCGAACCTTCCCAAACGCTCATTTCCCGGCCCTACATTTAGTTTAATTAAAGCACTAATTACGCACGCTTCTGTACTAAAAGTGGGTAAAAAATGTAACGTATTAAAAGGTCTTGTTAACAATAGAGGTTAGGGTATTAAACTAAGAATTTATTAGTGCTTTTGTGTGGCTCTTTCGTCCGCGTCCAAGGACTTTTTACTTGAGCAATAATATGTAAAATTTAAGCTTTCTAGGTTACTTATTTGTAAGTGTTTCAGCCTCTGAACCGATTTTACTATGACGAATAGTAATAGATTAGTTGTAATAATAAAAATAGTAGGCCTCCTGCCAAGAACTAGGGCTCACATTCATTACATGGGCAATGGGAATTATGTTCCGAATCGACTTTTCAAACATTTATCGGGTTAAGAGTAGTGACTATGCCTAGTTTTCGGGTTTGAGATTACAAATCTCAGTAGTCGACCGTGGTGACTATGACTACTATGGTGACTATTCCTCCTCACTTTGCCTATATCTTCAATGAGCTGTAAGGCTTTTAGCCTGCAATACTTCATTACAGGCTTAAACTCACTTCACATAGCATACTTTTTATCCCAAAATTAACACGGGTATGAGGCAGATAAAACCGCGGAAAACTCCTAGTGCATAAATATGTAGTGATGCTATCTAATATTACCTAATCACATGAATAACAAACATTATAAAATTAAATTAATAACGTCCCTATTAAAGCCTATAAAGCAATAAAGTTTTAATTAAAATTACCTAACGGTTTATATCCCTAATAAGTTTGCTGAAACGTACACTGAATACCTACATTAAAATCTGTATTACCTATGTATTTCCTAAGGGCCAACACTGCGTTCAGCGTGCGCCCGCTTTTGTATGAAACCGCACGCGACGGTTCACTTTTGTATGAAGCCACACGCGGTGTGCGCACGCCGCGGGCGCACGCGACGGTTCACTTTTGTATGAAACCACACGCGGTGTGCGCACGCCGCGGGCGCCCGCGACGGTTCACTTTTGTATGAAGCCACACGCGGTGTGCGCACGCCGCGGGCGCCCGCGACGGTTCGCTTTTGTATGAAACCGCGGCGTGCGCACGCTTAACGCAGTGTCAACAACGTTTAATAATCGTTGTTACGTTACCTTCACACTTGTCCCTATTATGTCAACTAGAGTAGTAATTAAACCTCAAATTTAAACGGTTTTCGTTGAATTTGTACGAGTAGTGTATAGAGTGCAAGCCAGCTACTTTAATATAACACTTCTCACATGTCACATTTTGCCATTAAAAAATTCAAAGTAAGCTCGCTCAATATCAAAGTCACCTGAATCCTGAAGACTGGCCTTCTTCGCTTCTGTTTGTAGGTAGTTAACAATCTGCGACTTGAGCCTTTTTTATTTATTTACTAGCAGTGCTTTGCGGTTTTACCTGCGCTGGGCCCATTCCCGTGGGAATTTTGGGATGAAAAATAGCCTATAACCTTACTGTTAAATGTGACTATTAATTACAAAAAAAATGTTCAAACCGGATTGGTAGTTCCTGAGATTAGCGCGCTCAAACAAATAAATTAACTTCATTATAGATTCAGTTTTATTATATTAGTACTCGTTATAGTACTAGTATATAGTTAAGATATAGCTTAATGGTAATTCTAAAGGCCCGGCGGCAAGGCCGGCGGCCTGATTTTGAACGAAAATCGTTCAGAATCGTTCAAAATCAGGCCGCCGGCCTTGCCGCCGGGTTCGTGCCGCCGGGCCGGCGGCTTTGGTGTGAGGACACCTTAAGGCCCGGCTTTTTGATCTATTGTGCTAACAAATGTTTGAAAGCTACAATGAATAGTTCCCATTAACTACATGGATCAAACAACCGCGATTTATTAATACCTAGAGGTTTAGAAATTCGGCACAACATCCACAAAGCCCCGAATTATTTGTTAGGAATACCATTTTTATCGAATATAAAAGGCTATTTGCACGCGCGTAAATTAAGCTGAGGTTTCTTTGGGTAGCACCGCGTTGGATTATAAATTGTTCGGCCTGCGCGACGCCATAGTAATTTACAAATTGGTAAAACGTGGTCCGTTTTATTGGGGGTTGAATAAAGATTTTATTTCGTGTTTTATTGATTGTAAGGATTAAAGGTGTCACTCTTTTTACGTCTTCTTTTGGTATGTGTTTTAACACGATGGATTTCTTATTTTTGTCTTGTTAGCATGTTAACCATTAACCACTGATAATGGTTAACACGTTACCGTGGGAAATATGTAAGTAGATTGGCATTTCTATCTGAGCTTTAACGTGTTTTGGAGGGAACGTAAAATTGTCGGTCCCGGCTGTTTCAATTCTTAGGCCACTTCGAAGGCCTTTAGGCGGTGTAAAAATCCTACACTAGGGTTTGGTTATTAACCTACACGAACGTACTTTTTAACTAGTTCATAACATTCCTCTTCAAATTTGATTAGGAGTCCAGAGATTATGTCGAATAAGCCAATTAAAAAATAAACTTTCCATTTGAATACATTAGTCCAGACTAGTATGAATTTCTATGTTTTAATCTATGTTTTGATCGAAGTGCTTGATTGCCATCTCGTGTAACCTTGGTCAATTTTAAGATTGCCAATAGAACTGGAAACAGTAAAACAATATACATACGTTACTCGAGACATACGTACAATTTAAAGCAAAAATAAACACATTTAAACCCATAACATTAACAATTGAAATTAAACGTTATTCCATAAGAGATACGGAGCAATAGAAATAGTTTAACTAAACTATAAATTAAGGCAAATATACTCGGTATATTTTAGTAAATACCAGACTAGAACACAATTTCGATTGTCTAGAATAGAATATTCTCAACGCTTACTTACTCCGACTCTCGCATAGACTCGTATAATTAAATTCATTCGACTAACAATCATGAGTCTGATAATAATTAATACCAATCGCGTTATACGTATTCTGGGAACTTAATATGTAGTTAATCGTATAGTGTCATATTTTTGATCCAATAATATACTAGTGGTGATTACGCCTAATCGTCCTCGCTGTACTGATATCTTCGGTTGGCTGAGAGGCCTTTACCCGGCAGTGGGAATAGTTAGTGCTTGCCCACGTTGACTCGCGGGCGCGGTGGCGGGCGCGGTCACGAAATATCAAACATATGACGTGATATCCAAGTGTTCACGTTCAAAACGCGAGTGCGGTGTAAGTAGCGAGCTAACTAGCGACTAGCGCGCGCGGCGCGCTCCACAATGGTCCGAAAATCGCTCGTAGTGGACATAGGCAATCGCGAAAATTTACTTCGTATTTTTAATATTTTTATTGCATATTTGGGTTTTGCTATTAAATACAAGATGTTTTTATAGATGGTAATTTTTGATTAAACCTTATATTTTTCGAGATATACGTCATTGAATTATTTTTTGTATGGAAAAAAACACATTATTTCGAATATCTTGAAAGTCTCAAAATGTCTCAAAATATGGTTTTCAGATTTGGATATCACTATTTTAGTGCTAAATTAAAAGCTATATGCCAACCCTCGATTTGCCCCGATTTTTGAGAAATTTCACTTTTCATTCTCATTTCCACACCACCCCAGAGGTAGAGTATAAAGTGCGTTATTTTTTAAGTGGTGTCCCCAAGAGGCATATTCCACTCACACAGACTTAAAAACAAGCACTTAAAAAAAGTAAATTACACAAATCAAATTTTCCTGTCATTGTCCTTCGATGATAGTTGTCCTCTTTGTTGATATATAGGGATCAGAACTAATCAACAAGTTATTAATAATATCCTGATTACAAGCAGTCCGGTTAATTTTACGTGAATGACTTTCACGGTACCTTCTGAAATCTTTGTTTCTAGACTCTGCAGCTTCTTCTGATAGTTTTCCAATTGGAACATAAAATGTTTGTTTCCATGCAAAGAATACAAAAAAATGATTTTGAAGCCCTATGTCCCAACTTTGCAAAATCGGACCACTGGCTCGCTCCAATTTCAAACGCTTGAGACGTTTGTGTGTGTTCACGTCAAACTAGCGCGGTGGCGCGCGCGATTTACTCGCGACGTCAGGTAAGTTCAACCCATGGACTTATTACTAAAATCAGGACTGAATCAAATCAAATCAAATCAAAATTATTTATTTGTTCGAATACGGGTTACATTGTTTTTTTAAAACTCATATTCCGCCTTTTGGCATACGAATTTAAAGAAGAAACTTATAACGTAAACATAAAGTAACTAACTATGTAATAATATTATTATATAAAAATAAAAAACATAAACATAACTAACCATAAACAACTATAAAATATACAAACAACTATGAAATAACTATAAACAGGAATCATTTAGGAAATCTGAGACAGAATAATAACATTTTTCTAATAATAGTTTACTTAAATGAGATCTAAATTGAGTGATAGCGGAAGGTCTATATATACAAATATTTAAAATTACTCCTGTCACTTAGAAACGAATAGACAACATTTAGTGTGAACTCACCGCGATACAGACCCGTTTCATTTAGTATAATGTTTCCTGATATGTTTACGACCTCTGACAATACGTCACACTCGCGCGAACGCCTGGCGGTTAACGTGAACACGAGCTCGCGACGTTTCCCGCGCCCTCCACCGCGCCCGCGCCCGCGCTTTCAACGTGGACAAGCACTTAGCAGCAGTAGGTTTCATAATTTTTTTTAGAACATTCTAAAATTTCCCGCGGTTTTACCCACGATCTACCGGTATCCCTGGGGAATATTGGCATAAAAAGTAAATCGTAAACCTTTCTCTTTCATCACTTTGTAAATTGGTAAAAGCCGCATAAAAATACATTCCATACTTTTTGAGAAAATCTATTACATAAAGACAGATCGTTTTTGAGGAGTTGGTTTTATAATATGTAAGATTATTTGCCAGGTAGATATATAATTATTATTTACCAACTCCTTGCTCGTATGCTCAATCAATAAGCAAGGCAAAATCAATAATGTAGTTTTGATATTAGATGCCGTAATTAGATGACTAATAGTTCCGTTATTATGTAACGTTTGAAAGCAATCGTTAATGCGCAATTAGGAACAGTGCAGCGAACGGCCGCTTTGAGTTACCATTTTACTAAATCGCTAATGAATGCTTGAAATAATTACATCAAGAGTTGTATTTGATATCTCATTGTTAACTAGCCTGCTTTTAAAGTCTAACTACTGCACTCAGAGACGTCCGTTAAAGACGTACTTAACTAATTGACGAAATTTGTCATACATAACACGTCAAAATCACTCATTAAATCTCTATCTATTAAGTACGCATTTGACGTCGCTGAGTACTGGAGTTAGCAAATTATACTTAACTAGCAGCGCCCCGCGGTTTTACCCGCGTTGTACCCGTTCCCGTGGGAATTTCGGGAATTTTTATACATATAAACCTTCCTCTTGAATCACTCTACCTATTACAAAAAACCGCATCAAAATCCGTTGCGTAATTTTAAAGATTTAAGCATACAGACAAACAAACAGACAAAAGTAGCGACTTTGTTATAAACTATTTAGTGATATCTATAGTTAGTAAACTACATAATATAACGTTGTATAAATATGATAACATTTATTGCGTTTACTGATTACTACGGAGCTCGATAACGACGCGGCCAATTTACTCGGAAAATCAATTATGAGAGTATAATTCAAGCGATATCCGGTCGACCGTACTTTACGGTTATTTTATCGGCCTTCAGAACCTAACTTGATTCATTTAACCAGAAAGTAAAACGAACGATTATAAAATAAAAATACGCTGTTGTTTATTCATTGGAAAACGGTGATATGAACAAATTGAAAGTTCAATATCGGGGTTATTTTTTACCGACTACAAATACTACGATAATATTATTTTATTCATTTTGAATAGGTTAGTGGCCAACTCTGGTGTACGAGTTTTTAGACGGTCTAAAGGCCTCCTTCTTCTTCTTCATCGAGTGGATGGTCAACCTGACCAATCCTGGTGTCAGAGTTATTGAGCCGCCAAAGGCCTCTGACATGGCTCATGTAACGACTACTATCCGTAGAAAGTAACCGGGACCGACGGCTTAACGTGCACTCCGAAGCACAGAATCATCTTACTTTCCGGGCAATCATGTGATTCAGCCTGCAATGCCCTAGCCAAACTGAGGACAGTCTCACAAAGAGATTTTTGTGAGATATTGTCTCCACCGGGAATCGAACCCGGAACCTCCGGATCGTGAGCCGGGCGTTCAAACCACAAGGCCTCCGACATGGACTAACGATTGAAATAACCGGGATCGACTAGGGTAACAATTCGACGGTTTTATGTTTGTTATATTATCTTCGTTGGTTATGAACCAGTTTTTAAATGCTTTAGATTCTTTGGATTTACTGGTAGAATGGTCCAATTTAAATAAGTTAAAAATGAAATGAAATGAAAATATTTATTTCGAACAAAATGCACTTAAAGTTAAGACTTAAATTTAAATTATAAAAATATTCATAATACAGCATAAAACATGTACAATTTGTCGATGGAGTAACAAATTTGAATTTCTATATGTCTTCTCACTAGGCAAGCCTGTATCGAGAAGACATGAATAAGTCCTAATAAATCTATACAAATATTATAAAGCAGCAGAGTTTGTTTGTTTGAACGCGCCAATCTCAGAAAGTACCAATCCGATTCGAATTATTATTTTTGTAATAGATAGCCACTTTCTACGGGAAGGTTTTTCTTCATCCCGAAACTCCTACGGAAACGGGCATATTGCAGGTAGAACTGCGGAGCGCTGAATTGTGAACCTTCCCGTTGAATGTGGCTATCCATTACAAAAAGAATTATCCGAATCGGATTGGTACTTTCTGAGATTGGCGCGTTCAAACAAACTCTTTAGCTTTATCATATTAACTAGCAGCGCCCCACGGTTTTACCCGCGTTGTGCCCGTTCCCGTGGGAATTTCGGGATTTTTTTTACATAAAAACCTTCCTCTTGAATCACTCTACCTATTACAAAAAACCGCATCAAAATCCGTTGCGTAATTTTAAAGATTTAAGCATACAGACAAACAGACAAACAGACACGAAACAGAGACGACTTTATTTTATACTATGTAGTGATATAGATCTTATTATTTTCCTTCTATCTAAATATTAAAAGAGGATAATTGGTTCCGATTCCGTTCTATTCGCAAATGAATATTAAAAATGCGAAATTGTTTTAATTTCCTATTTTCAATATTGTAAATATTTACTTAAACGGTTCATGAGAATAACGATTTTTTCAACGTTAAAAGGAGCAGAAGACTTCACAATAAGGAAGCGAATCTTTTCTATAATTACTCTCTTTAAGTCGACGCTAGAGTACCCTAATCGTGAGCTTTCAACTATTCAGGAACTCTTAAAGACAGATTATACCGTAATGCGGTGTTGGAAGTAATTACATTTTTCAGGATCGGAAGTGTAGTTTTGTAACCGTTATAGGGTATATTTTTCAAGTCATATTTAAGTGGAAATAGAAACCAAGTCTCTTTTTAATGATAACAAAACTTTGGAACTGCAAAAAGTACTTTAGAACAGGAACAAACACACTCTAACAAACTCTAACTCAATAAAACCCTTTTTTGTGGAGTGAGTAAAAAAAGCAGTCGTCTTTTACCGTTTTACTTTTAAATTTTTAGATAGCCTTATAAAAGTCAAATTTAGGAAATATGCTCAAGAAATCAAAACTTCAAACATTTAAAAGTTCATGAAAACATAATTTAAACATTACACAAACAATAAATTTAGGGTTTACGACCGATTATTTTTATTCAAGGTATTCGCCGGTATTTTCCAAATAACTCCACGGCTTACTGTTGGCGCCACTGTCGCAGGTTCATTCTAACAAGTTCAGATAAAATCTAACTTTATTTAGTTCAAATTTTTTGCCGCAACCTGACTTATCTGACTCGCAATCTAGTATGAAAGTTTTGTAACTACACGGGGCGTATACTCGGAATTAATTCCGTTTATCGGATGAAGTTTAACGGGCGAATAAAAGCCGTGGGCATTTCATGAATGTTTAATACCTAAACTTCGATGTTGGATCGTCCTCGGGCCCAAGTTTATTGTGTTTTAAATGAGGGAATGTCCTCAATGACCGTACGATGTTTGTCCTCATGGCTCAAGCATTTTAATGATGCCATGACGTCATATCAGTAGAAAGCTTATTCACGGGTTCATTAGGTTTATGGTGGCAAAGGATTTAATTGGTTAGTTATCTATCCCAAAACAGTGAGATTTATTTAATTTTGGACAAGAATTTACAAAAAGTAACATGAGACTAAAATGTTTTTATTCACAAGTCCGTTAGCATGTCCAATGTATGAATAATAATTAATTCTTACAAATCTCTGTAATAGGAAACTGTTTGAGAATGTTAGGATAATAACTAGATACCTACAAGGAGTAAAGTAATAGTAATGTCCTTCTGCTTGGCAAAAGCCTCTCATCTCACCGAAGATATAAAGTGAGGATGAAGTGTTAGTCATGTACATTATGTTCTATTTATTCAACCTTTAAATGATATGATAGAAAAAGCCTTTCTTAAATATTGAGCAAATAAATTAACGTAATTGTATTTTTGTTTTGAAACACTAGCAGGCATTAAACAAACCCATTTTCCATTACCGTTTTACTTCACCGTTAATAAGGTACCTAATTCCATAATACCTAGTTCGTGGTTTAGTTTTAAGTACAAACATCATTTGGATTATATCGTAAGTGTGTGTGCGTGCGTGCGTGTGTGTGTGTGTGTGTGTGTGTGTGTGTGTGTGTGTGTGTGTGTGTGTGTGTTTTGAGTGTGTGGGTGCTTGCGTGTCTATGAGTGTGAGTGTGAGAGAGTATGATTACACAAATCTATATTCTTTAATATCATGACTTCAGTGACACAAATACCTCTTCGCAATGCCGTGTATAAACAGTATTCCGCTGTCATCTCTATAGAAGCTATCCTCAAACCATATCCAGCCATGTCATGCCCATTGAATCCAAACAGGGCCTAGAACTGGTGCAGAAGCTCTGTGAAATGCCATTTAAAAGCGCAATTTCAATTGCAAAGATATGTTGTGTTACAATCATCGTTCCCAAGTCTTCCAGCGTCAATATAGCGAGCTAAACCCAAACGAATATTCAGACGAATTCAAATAAAGAATACCTAAATAGAGTTGCGAAAGAAAGTAACAACTTCAAAATGTTATTACGTATATAAAAGGCAATTTCGCATTCCATAGCCATCATCGCAAACACAGGATTTTTCTGGAGAACCTCGCAAAAATTCAAACTACGACATCACTAGTTTTATAAAAGAGAATGCTACGGGCATCGATAAGCTATGTAATAGGTTCATAATAGTCCTCTCTCGGGAGCTTGCGCAATCAATTCCAACGTTATACATGCTCTGAACGAGTTCGGACGTTATACTTTTCTGTGTAGAGAAATTGGCTGTTTATTCTTTAGAGAATATGACGTTTTTTAAATTCAATTTGGAACAGGGTTACTAGTGTTGTGCTTGTTCTGTTGCCCCAAAATACCGTGTACATTATATTGTAGAGAACTTTTTTAACTAACACGATTTATTTGCGAGGTAGGCACTTACCCGGAAAACGATGGTGGCTATTCTTACAAAATGCGTTAATGTCTACGACATAATATATATATATATCGACTCTATTCATATCGACTCTAGTGACAGTCTGTTTGCTTGGTACTAGTGTCACGTAGCAGTAGTAGTGTATCAGCTCAAGTGTCATGGGTGTTCATTCGAGTGTCATCGGTGTCGGATCCAAATGTCGCTATGGTCGAATGTGCATGGCTTTGTAACAGACCTTTGATCTGTCGCCTTACGTTATTGGTAGCAATATTGAGTTTACTTTAAGCAATTTGGTAATTTCAAGTAGTTTGGTGGCCAATTACTTTGCTGGTGTCAATTTTATTATCTCCTGCATTAGGCAAGCGTGGTCATTACGCCTAATCCTCCTCACTGTACTGATATCGCTAGTGAGATGAAGGCTTTTGCCCAGCAGTGGAATATTACACGCTTATACTTTACTTTTACTACTTTTTTTAATCTCCGATGTGGTCTTACAAGCCAAATACAATAGGTGATGTATAATGTCGAACTGTCTAACACAAGTGTTAACTATTACCCAAAATCATAGCAGCACGAATTAATTATGTGCCAAATATTTGTATGTTTTCATAGACCTGGAGACTCTCTAGGCGTAACTACAGTGTGTTCGCTCTTATAGTTGAGATGTAGACGGTTGATGGTTCTCGTTATCGATACTAATATTATAAAGAGGTAAAATTTGTAAGTTTGTTTGTTTGTAATCTCAGGAATTGTCAGTCGGATTTGAATAATTATTTTTGTAATAGATAGCCACATTCAACGTGAAGGATATAGGCTATTTCTCATCCCAAAATTCCCACGGGAACGGGTACAACGCGGTTAAAACCGCGGGTTGCTGCTATTCATATTGATATGTGTTGAAAGAACGACGTGCCCATTACCATCAGTCTCATTATTTTTAACGACTCAAGTGAGTTTCGGTGACATGTATTGTTACAATAATGTTGGTATAACGTAACGAGTATTTTCATTTGTATGGAAACCTGATCAAATGTAGGAAAATCATTTGGGATAATGTCACAAGAGGCTTTGCGCAATAATATGTTTGTATTACATTATTTTTTCCTATCGATTCTCTTTAGTCACTAAATCTAATGTGTTTAGTCGATAACATTTTATGTGTTTAATGTATATATATACAACAAAATAACTACATATTTTAAAACAAAGTCCCCGGTCGCGTCTGTCTGTCTGTTCGTGATAAACTCAAATACTACTGCACGGATTTTGACGCGGTTTTTTTTGTAGATAGAGTGATTCAAGAGGAAGGTTTATATGTATAAAAACTCCCGAAATTCCCAAGGGATCGGGCACAACGCGGGTAAAACCGCGAGGCGCTGCTAGTATTTTATAAAAACATGGTTATTTAACTTGAAATGCACCATAAGTTTCAAAATCTATTGCTCAATCTTGGCTTGTCTAATAAGTACGAAATAAGTAATCATAGAGTAACTTCAAAACTAAGACCCGTCATACAAAATGAACACTTAAAATTCAAATAACGAATATTTCAACAAAGTATTCCTTCTCACCGGATATATTTCTTAGCAGGCTATTATCGAATTTAAAACATTGTCTCATACCATTCTCAGCCGATAACCAACTTGGAAATGTGCACCGGAACCGCTTTTAGCAAGATTAGACGAAGAAGCTCTATCTTTAAAATGTGAATACTCGGAAAATTGTCGGTTTATACCAAGTTTATGCGCTTTATTGTACTTTGTTAGATATTCTTAGTTTATGGCTGTATAGTAATATATATACTATCATATTATAGCTGTATACACTGTTATAGCGCTCGTGGCGTAGTTTTACTAAGCGATATTGTTCATTGCGATTGTTAAGTAACCGCAGTTCGGGTAACTTGAATGGGCGGCCAATGGTGGCATTTTTATCTGAGCGCTACCGTGCTTTGGAAGACGTAAAACGTGCGACACTTGTCTGTTTATTTTACAAATTTGTGACAGTTGAGATGAGATGAGACGCCTTTGCCCATCAGTAGGACAATATGGGCGGCTAACATCATTTCTTTTTTTCTAGAAAATATAATATACATAAATAGAGTTATAAACGTAAAAAACTTTAAGTATTTCTGTTTAAAAATGGCAAAAAGTTGCAACTTTAAAAAATATATTTCACGAAACAGATATAAAAGACTATCTTCTCAGTTGAAATGACAATAACAAGGGGTTATAATATCAAAAAATGACACAAGCACATTCTAGAAATAAGACGCTACTACAATGCGGTTAAAACCGGCCCACTTCAGAAATAAAATTGGGACAACGTCGCCGTATCGTTTTCCGTTTTATCACACTACGATCTGGCACCGGAATAAAAGACGACTGTATTATGTGGACATTGACACAGAAAAATATTGAATAACTGACTTAGGCCTTGTTCAGAGACGAGAGCGTTTAGCGGCGCGTCAAGCGACACGTAGAGCGTTTAAATCCAACTTTGTAATAAGTTATAAGAGATAATAGTTTCTTAAGCATAAGTGAACATTGCTCACAGAACAGTCTACCTTCACCAGTCTTCTAACAGCCTCCGTGGTCTTGTGGTTTGAGCGCCCGGCTCACGACCCGGAGGTTCCGGGTTCGATTCCCGGTGGGGATATCTCACAAAAATCTCTTTGTGAGACTTTCTTCAGTTTGGTTAGGGCATTGCAGGCTGAATCACCTGATTGTAAGACTCGAAAGTAAGATGATTCCGTGCTTCGGAGTGCACGTAAAGCCGTCGGTCCCGGTTACTTTCTACGGATAGTAGTCGTTACTTGAGCCATGTCAGAGGCCTTTGGCGGCTCGATAACTCTGACACCAGGAATGGTCAGGTTGCCCATCCACTCGATGAAGAAGAAGAAGACCAGTCTTCTGTGACCACGCTTCCTGTAAAGAGTCGAAACGTCAGAAAAAATGTAAAATAAAAACGAAGTGTATCCGTAAACGTAGTTCCAATTCAAAATAAGTTATGTGAGAGTTCACATACAAGCGTGATCACGCGCGTTTAATATACTAGCCATACTAGCGCGGTGGTTCCATGCACAATCCAATAGATGGCGCCGGTGTAAAAATTTTGATGATCGCTCTGACATTCTTTTCTTAGATTTAGTCTAATTTGAAGAATTAACACTGAAGAAAAAATAGGCGACAGTTTATTGATAGTAACAGTAAGCTCAAAAAGAAACTTTTAGATTGCCTTGAAGACTCCGAAATTATGTTACAATTGAAACAACCGGGGGATGGTGAATGGGGATGTTTAACGTAAATTGAAGTACAACAAATGAATATAGAAGATAGTTATATAGTGCCCTAAGGGCAGGTCTGTAATGAATTACCAAGAAATCGTCAGCTGATATCAGATAACCTTATAGATAGAGGAAGTCAACGACAGGCCAAGTGTGCGTAATTGAAATATCTTCTTTATTATTTGTATTGGTATTCTGAGTAATTGCATGTACACGTCTGTATGTGTATATACTTTTATTTATACACACTGTTTTTTATACACATTTATACACACTGTTTTTGCCATAATTTGCCAACAAACGCACAAATTAACATCTACCACTTAAAACCAATTAATTTATTTAATCAACCTTCCACTGTTCGCGTTAACATGTAAGTTATTACTTATTAACTTCGGGTACTTGATAGAGTCACGTAAAGCGATATTTCTGCACGATACTATAGACAACTTTCTTGCGGGCAAATATATATTCTACTACACTGTAATAAGGTTGAGGAAGCAAGCAAATGTAAAGTATGTAAGGGATGCCACAGCGTTTGTGGTATAACATGATCGCATATATGATAAATTATGCAGTAAGTCAAGCGGAACAAAAATATTTTGTCTTAAAATTTATGTATCGTAGAAAACATTCCTACTGGAGCAATGAACGTTTAGCTTGAGTAGAGTGACTTGAGTCAGAGAGAGAGAGCTTTGGTCCCAGGGCCGTAAGTCCAAAAATAGTAACTTTAGGATCGATTTTTTTTATATTTTATACCTATGTACTGTAGACGATAACGATATTTCCTTGCCGGGTTAACTACACTTAAATCCCGCTACAAAAAGGGGAATCATACTCTCCTCAATTGCTAGCTAGAGTTTCATCTATAGCTCAAGATTGTTCTGTAAATTAATTATCAAGTTTTAGGTACAAATCTGTGAATAAAATTTATACGTCGATCAAAATTCCGTTTCAAAGATAAAGTTTTTAGGTTATTGAAGGTTTAACGAGGGTTTGATGATATTTTCTTAGGAAACTGTCAAAAATATTCGATTAACTTTTGTTGAGTGTGGGTTTGAGATTGATACGTGTGAAACCGATACTTACCTACTTTTTAAACACATACTTATTTCACTTATTATAGTAAACTAGCAGCGCCCCGCGGTTTTACCCGCGTTGTGCCCGTTCCCGTGGGAATTTCGGGAATTTTTTTACATAAAAACCTTCCTCTTGAATCACTCTACCTATTACAAAAAACCGCATCAAAATCCGTTGCGTAATTTTAAAGATTTAAGCATACAGACAGACAAACAGTGTGACAGACACGAAAAAGAGACGACTTTATTTTATACTACGAGTATGTAGTGATGAAACGGGTATTTACTATTGCTTAGAACTTAAGTACAAATGTCTCTTTTGTAAACTATGTAAACGGGTGCTTAACATTATTATTTCATCTTATATTGCTCGCTATTCTCTAATTCTATTATAATGCTCTAAAAATAAAAATGTTTACAAACATACAACATATTTTCATAACAACGTTAAGAATATGTTTCCATAATAAGTATTATTAAACATTTCTTAGCAAAATAGTTAGTAGCAACTCAAAGCACTTTAAATAATTTGATAATTGGGTATTTGAATGTTTTTTTTTTCTTCCTATTAACTTATCTTGTTATCACGTGTAAGAAACTAAAATCCGTTTTTTTATATCGTTATTATTTCGAGAGTTACAAGCGGTCAAAGTTGCTGATTAGACAGAGACAGCACTACTACTAGTGTGACGTCACAATGTTAGAGCGCCATAGACGTCGCATACAAAAAATCGTTTTGCAAGAAAGGGACAGCATCAGACAGGAGAGAATATTTCAGAGTTTATAATTTCTTTATTTATTAAACGATTTTGATTCTGATTTCAGTTTTGATCATAATTTTAGTTATTTTACTAATTTCATCTCTCAAATTCAAATTAAAAAAAAATTCAAATACCCAATTCTTTACATACTTTGTTATGTCAAAGACCTTTAGACGGTTTAGAAACTCAGACGCAACTTTTGACCCTAATTAATGTAGTTAATGTATTGTTTGAGTCGGAACACTGTAAACTACTATATCTTTAGCGGCAGTGCAAGAGCTCCATTTCTTTCGCTCTGTCCACATAATTTGAACATATTTGTTAAATTTTATTCCAACAAAATCTGCCCCCAATCTCGACACGAGCTACTTCTCACATAATCTCGTTTTCTCTCAGAAATAGATCCCTTAGCCCGCGGCCTTAAAGTAGGGTCAGCCTACTGAACCGACGGTCTTGTACAAACTTTAATTTATTTACTTGTAAACTTCAAAACATATGCTTATCGAAACTAATATTATTTCTATACACATGTTGCTGGGTGGTAAAGTTTGTTGGTAGTAATCAATGTAATTTTTCTTCTCAAAAATATCTTTTAAGTAGATATATTAATGGTGATTGTCAGGAAGATCTGATACTATAATTTACGCCTATGTTCTTAAGGTGCTATGGTATGCGATGATCGTGGGTTACAAAATATCCCTTTTTTCTTTTAGTGCAAAAACATTCCAAATCTTCTGGACTTGCTCAGCTTGTAGACAATTGTTTTTCTTAACACATTACCTACTACACTAACTATCTTTTTGTATAAAAACTTAGTATTACGTAATACCATCTAAGCAAACTTCATTAGTAACCGAACTCCCAAGGTATTGAAATGGTAATCACTTTGCGGGAACACCAAGATCATTTAGAAAAGCTACTTTACTATTCTTTCCGGGGTAGTGCAATCAATCAACTGTGAGTCTCGGTTCAAACTGATTATTGACCGGGGAGCTCTGGCGCAGAGCCAAACATGCCGCGATACACAACGACGCCTTTCCACGCCACGCTACCAGGATTATTCAGGCTTACGTACTGCGCTCAAAAAACGACGCTGTTTTTTGATAGCTTTAGGGTTTATTGTTTTATAGAGATTTTTTTTTTGGCGCCTCGTTGATCTAATGGCATGTGCACTCGCCTGCCAAGACTGAGGAATCAGGTTCAATTCCCGGGTCGAGCGAAAACATGTTTCCTACTTTTCAAACATGGCTCGTAGACCGGGCGCTAGAGATAAGTGAGTATGCATAATGTGAGTACCGAATTTCGCCAACGGATTTAAGTGAAGAAAAGGTCAAAGAATAATAATGTGGATCTTGCCGGTAAATTTTTTGGTCCATATTGTTTTACCCCCTATGAAGAATATGAAGGGAGCGGGAAGGGACCAGCACACCGGGCGGCAAGATGTGTTTTGTCATTATTTAGGGTCTCAGGTATAAGAATCCTGTCATAGTTGCCGTCACTCGGATTTTGCATACTCAACTACCTCTAACGCCTGGACTATCGGGTTTGTGATCGCCAACCCGCGTTAGGCATGCGTAGTGATTACGCCTCACTGTACTGATATCTTCTGTGAGATGAGAGGCTTTTGCCTAGCGGTGGGACATTACAGCTTAATACATCTATATATATAAAAATGAAACCCGTTTTCCTTGGTCGCGGCATCACGCGTGAATCGCTGGACCGATTTCCACGGTTTTGCATTCGTTGGAAAGGTCTCGGGCTCCGTGAGGTTTATAGGGAATAAAAATCAAAATTCCCACGGGAACGGGGGCGCTGCGGGTGAAACCGCGGGGCACAGCTAGTAGTATATATATATAAGCATAGAGGTTTTTATTATATAGGTAGTAAAGTAATGTGTGTTTGCGATGTTTAGTGAAGGTATTTGGAAATGTAATTATTGAAACAATGCTATGCAATCGATTTCACTGTTCAATGCTTCTGCGTCTTAGTACGATTTTGTCAATTTTTTTTCTTGGACTACACTTTAAAATTTATATAAAACAACAAAAATATAATCGATATTTTCGTATCTTTTAACACGGTATCAACCACAGCTTAGCCATTAAAAGTCAACAAACTTTCCTAATCCTAAAATCCTTTACGTATTTTACAAGCAGTGCGTAAACCAACTCAGTTTCAACTGACAGGCCAAAGTCTGAATGTTGTGAGTGATAAATCCGACACCGTTAACATAACGACGTTACACCAATGGCATGTGACAACTTGAAGCGGCGTCATATGGGCTCAGTGCGTGAAGTCTCCATTTCTGCGGTATTGACTACACTGTGGTATCGATGCGGACAGTCTGTGGTAGAACGATGATCATTGATTAATTCTTCAGTTAAACTGTATATTGGTTAAGCTGTATAGGTGGTGAGCGGTACTAATATTGAGGTTATATGTTCTTCTTTTTCTTCTTCATCGAGTGGATGGTCAATCTGACCAATCCTGGTGTCAGAGTTATTGAGCCACCAAAGGCCTCTGACATGGCTCATGTAACGACTACTATACCTAGAAAGTAACCGGGACCGACGGCTTAACGTGCCCTCCGAAGCACGGATTCAACTTACTTTTCGGGCAATCAGGTGATTCAGCCTGCAATGCCCTAAACAAACTGAGGATAGTCTCACAAAGAGATTTTTGTGAGATATCCCCACCGGGAATCGAACCCGGAACCTCCGGATCGTGAGCCGGGCGCTCAAACCACAAGACCACGGAGGCGGTTATATGTTTATTTATTAGTAGAATTTTGGGCTTCCATTTTCATCATTTAATGACCTTTTTGAAGCAAAATAATACTATAATAATTGTATATAAATTGATATTAAAATATTAATTTTATGTATTTGACTAGCCGCGCCCCGCCGTGTTACCCACATTGTACCCGTTCCTGCAGGAATTTCGGGATAAGAGTTATATCCCATGTGTTATTCTGATACCTTTATTACTGTAAAGTTTCATCCAAATCCGCCCAGTAGTTTTTTCGTGAAAGAGTAACAAACATACATATATCTTTACAAACTTTCACATGTATGATGTTAGTAGCATTACTTTCAAGAATATCAAAATGGCGTCACAGTTCACACACCCACAGTGATAATTTTGCTATTTTTCGGTCCTTATTGGCATAACTCAGCATGTTATTTTTATAATCACTCATATACAGAATCACATACTTGGGATCATTGAAATGAAAGGTTACAATGTTCGGAATGTTACCTGTCTAATGTTTTCATGGAATATTTTATCAGACGAGATATGAGATGTTTGTCTGTTATTATTTAAATAAAATAATGTTTTTATGAATGTGGTTTTAAGTAATATTCGTTTCACTATACTGTATTATAGTACATATTTATATGTACTGTTATTGTAGTATAGTAGTACATATTAACAGCCTCCGTGGTGTAGTGGTTTGAGCGCTCGGCTCACGATCCGGAGGTTCCGGGTTCAATTCCCGGTGGGGATATCTCACAAAAATCACTTTGTGAGACTGTCCTCAGTTTGGTTAGGGCAGCTCAGTATTGCAGGCTGAATCACCTGATTGCCCGAAAAGTAAGATGATTCCGTGCTTCGGAGGGCACGTTAAGCCGTCGGTCCCGGTTACTTTCTACAGATAGTAGTCGTTACATGAGCCATGTCAGAGGCCTTTGGCGGCTCAATAACTCTGACACCAGGATTGGTCAGGTTGACCATCCACTCGATAAGAAGAAGAAGAAGTACATATTACATGGATAAGTAGCCCATAGTGGCATTCTGTTTGAGCGCTACCGAGTGACACCAGCGACACCAGCGACCAGAGTTAACCACCAACCTAATCAAACTTACCTATTTTACTTTACTATACTGAATACTGATAGACATCTTTAATAAATGCGTGTGAAAGAGAAGAGAGATATAATGTTCCTGCTTTGGAACGTTTTTATCGGATACGGCTGAACGGAGGAATTAGATAAGTATCTGAGTAATAAATGTCCACTAAGCCATTTGTTCGTAAGTTGTAGATGTTTTCTATGGCAGTCAGCAGTGTATATCATTTCAAGAAAAAACTTCTCTTTTCACTTAAAGATTCCTCCGCTTTCTGATACGTGGAGAGGACAAAGAGAGAGAGAGAGAGAGAGAGAGTGCGGAAGAGGTGTTGCCCTACAGTTAGATATTACATTTTTACTACTTAATTCTTACTTTTCCCGATATTCAGTCGTAAAGAAAAATAACATATCTATTTCAACTACATATCGAAATCATTAAACAAACACAAACAATAACTTCAGCTTAATCGCAAACATCTATTACTATATTACCCCGAAAGAGTAATTCATAACTACAAAGTTATCAACTACAAATCCAGTGGCTATTACAACTTTACCGCCGTCAGGTTAGCAGAGATAAATTGCATCACTAAAATGCACCTTATTTAACTATAATTAGAAATCGATTTAGGTTGCGCTTCTTAGTTTGGTTAGAACGGTAACTAAAAGCAGTTTAAACGCTGACTAAGCCAAAGATAATAGATAAAGTAAGGTAACCGGGCCAGCGGCGAACTTGGCCAGTTATCTAAACTAAATATTGGGCAGTGTTGCCTAAATATTGGCCCCTGTCGTACGTGGGGGTAATGCTGCCAACTTTATGACCGTAGCTTAGACAGGCTATTTAATCCTAATCCCGAAACGTGAGGTTCCGCTTTTTATTGTCTTGTTTTGTTTATAATGTTACAGGTGCGTCGGATTTATTTATTGTTTGTACGTCGCTAGGCATGTCCTTTTGTATATTATGTTTGCTCATGAGATTTGGACCAACTGCGTATTGGACAAACCGATATTGATTTTGGGAATTTGGTGCAATTTTCTTTTGTTTATTTCCCCTTTTATCCTCCTTATCATCCTATCCTCTTATCTGTCTACTTTGGAAATTACACATATTCTATTTTTAACTACTGTTGTGCCATAGTTTTTGTGCCCTTCAACTTTTATAAAGGTACCTGGTAGTATCAGTGGCGAGCCAGATGAAAAAAATGTGAATTGTGGGATTTTTTTAATGTACCGAAATTTTGTCAGTAAGTAAATAAAACTAGTTTTACTCCCCACTTACGCGCCAATAATTTTAAAAAAATGGTCATAATTAGGAATTGTTCTTCAAAAACAACTATAACTTTCCAAACTCACAAAACACAAAAGCCAATAAAATGGCGCTCTAATTAAATCCATATCACAATTCTCAAACATCTCCATCCGTTTCGACCGTAAATTCCATCTATACAGAGTACGTTTAAAAGCGCCCATCGCGTCGGAATGCGCAAATGAGTCGGACAAATCAATGCGGCATTTTACTGGCGCTAGTGCTCGTGTTAAAGAGTTGAGATAAACATTGAACGGACTCTGTGGATAATTTAAACGTGTTCATTTAGCAAATAAACTCTCGGAAACTCGCAGCTTTATATGTATTTTAATTTAAACTGATTTGTTTTATGGTAAAATATGACATGCCGTGTCGTATTGTAGAGATGGAAAAGAACAAGGTGATTCATTAAAGATATGATTAGCTGAAGTTGAAGTATATAGTGGCTCCTAATAGATTCACTTATAAAGTGACATTATACTGGTACCTATTTTGGGGTTGGATATAAAACGCCAACGATTTTTACCTCGATTGTACTTTACACTCGAAAGTTTTACGGAAACTAGACTTGAAATGATACAAACCTTTATAAATGCAGGTGCAAATGTCAGTGCGACAAACTTCACATCGATAATTAACGCTCTGCAAAACCGGAACCATTTCTAAAGGTTGATATTCAACGATTTCTGATGTACCGTACAATCAAGATGCAATTTATTAAACAGGCTTTTAACCCCAAAATCAAAACGCAATCACGTCAAACCTGTCATCATAAAATACTTAAGTACAAATAGATCAGAAATAGCGTCGAAACGTTCACTTCCGAAAATGGATCACTCTGAATTCCGTTGGTTTCGATTCCTATACTTGATACGTCATTACGTTTATTGGGAACTAATTGGTACAGATGGATTGGCATTTTGTGTCGACAATGGTGTGATTTGGAGCATAATATGAGAGATGTTGTTTGTTGATAGTGTGTATTTTGGTCAGCTAACAGTTGTTGATACCGCGCTACAGTAATGATACATTAAAAAAATACTTATCATGGATATGTACGAGTATATCACTTAAAGTGCAATTACATTTTCAAGCAACATCAGCAACAGCTCAATTTAATTTGTCCATGCTACATTTTAGCCCCCAACTGAAACGTTTTATCCACTCATGAGCGAAATAAAACTAAAAATAAATTGTTCTTCCAACAGTATTTCAACAAACTATTTCATTGCCTTTTAATCTAAAAACACAATTACTGAAAATTTATTTCCACATGCTCTCGTTATTTGCCCCGTTTAATAGAAATGGTTAAAAACAAAACGTACATTCGTTAGGTTGGCGACAGCAAAAACAATATAATTTTCGGTTGGAAACTGGACTTTGTGTCTAGAATAGTAGAGGTCATTAGGTAGTTAACAAGTTGTGACAAAGTACGTAGCAAGTTGCCGAAACATTTTGTAACCATATTACTAGAAACGAATGGTGTCCGAAGAGTTGGTATTAATGGAACCTCCACGTAGTTTAATTGTGATTGACTTTCTAACTTGGTGAAGACAAGTTTGGCTCCACTGAAACAGATTTAGGGAACCATTCAGTTTTCATTCTCTGGAATTAGGAAGATAATTGGAGAAGTTAACTGCTTTGAGTGGCTGGTTTAATACTTGGATTCTAGTAAAGTAAAAGGAGAAGCGGATCGGCGATCAATAAGATATTGAAAGTAAGGGCTTCGCTTAGATTTACCAAAGTATTTTATAAGTAGCGTTGTCAAGGAAGAAATATAAAAGTATGCCAGGAAAAATTCACACAAACCCATTTAGACCTAATCTAAGCTCTGAGTTTGTATTATGGAATCTAGTTAAATTACTTACATAAAAATACATTGACATACACACATATGAATATATACTCGTAAATGACACCAAGACATATTCACCAATAACTGCACAATACGTTGACTCGGGGCGGGAATTTAACCCGCAACCCCGACACAGTAAGTGCTCTCACATGCCACTGTGCCAACTGGCTTGTCTATGTATTTTACAAGTAGCGTTCTAAAAGAATAAGACATTTGTTAATATTTATGAAAATCCTAATAGTTATAGATAAAAATATATGTTTATATATTAATAAAGTTGAGCCTGATAAATTCAAATACCTAAATTATTATTATTTAGTCTGAGTTGTAATATTGACCTACCAAAACAGAAAAACAGACACAAATCAAGTCTTTAACATCTAAACACCGAATCAAAATGACAAAACAACATAAAATACTTACATAATCACCAATACCGTAGCAAATCTTAAACATACTCTTTAAGAAAACGTCGTTAGCCAAACGATAACAATACAGCTAAATACAATAAAGAGTTTCATAGACATAACATAATAATAACAGATTCAATTCCAAAGCCCCGGCTATCTCCGAAGGAAGGAATTTCTTAAAAACAAAAAATCTGGTTAAGTGCTACTTGTATTTATATAGAGTTCCGTAGGATATCTATTACAAACTCAAGTTGACAACGCCAAATAACAGAATACCTTCGCGTTTATTGTATTTCTATATCTTTTAATACTTTATCTACACTACATTCACATTTCGTTGTAACATTCTACTTATGTTTCCAATACTTGACTTATAATTACTACTGTTATAGCGCAGACAACTAAAACACTCAATTTAAGCAATTGCACATGATGTTATAATATCCACATCGATATCGTAAAATCTCATTATAACATCGCGCCCTGCGCGGCGGGCGCCCTGCGGCCCTGCGCGCGCAGCTGCGCTCTCATTGGTTAGATTTTAATGGCGGCAAGTTCACTGTGACAATACACGTACGCGTGAATTTAATGTTTCGCAATGTGTTTTGTTTTTAAAATTTTGTTTGATTAATTGCATTAGTGAAGATAAAGTAGTGTATGCAACTGCATATAACACGGGTATTAAAACACTCGTTACTATTATGAAACTCGCTGCGCTCGTTTCATAAACTCACACTCGTGTTTTAATACCCTTCTTTATATGACGGTTGCATAAACTACTAATAATACACATGATTTTTTTTAGAAAATGTTTTATAGTTAACATATAGTATCGAATCTTACCTCCGCATCACAACAAGTAAACGCCTTTAAACTAGAATAATCAATAGTCGAGATATAACAAAATAGATCTTTATTAAGTATCGTTACTTTTTAAAAGAAGAACAGTGGACATCACAATTATTGTATTCCTTACAACTCTGAAATGTTATCGAATTAAATGGATAAGGTTGTCGATAATATTCTTGGCAAAGGAACCCTAAAAAATAACTCCGGTCAAGTGAATTTGGCACATGAACCACGGTTTCCGTTGGATAAACTCACTATACCTCGGATAAAGTTATTTTCTAACGAAAGATATAGAAGTTAACTTAATGGGGAAAAGATAAATGACTGTTCCTGCGGTGGTTAGTGTAAATAACGTTTTGAGATGATTTGACAATGGTGTTTTTACTTATTACGAAATCTCAGAAACAATAGCCTCAAATTTTGGACGGGGGTTCCTTTTAGAACGTGAGCGTTCGCTACAGAGATTTTGCGAAATTCAACCCCTAACGAGCCTTTCCCCAACTATATAGACCAAAAACTTCATGTTTTAACGTGTACTTAAATATGGGTACTACTTGCAACTTTGCGATAAATAATTTAAAAAAATATTATAATAGTGAAATTGAGCCATTTTTCCTTTTCAAACATGGCTCCAGTTTGAGATCACCAACCCGCATTTGGCAAGCGTGGTGATTATGCCTAATCCTCCTCACTGTACTGATAACTTCAGTGAGATGAGAGGCCTTTGCCCAGCAGTGGGACATTACTGGCTAACACATTTCTTTTTAATTGTGAAAATACTTGCTTTAAAATATAATGTTTTTTTGTCCCTTTTTCCTAGCAGTAAATAAGCAAAAGATGTAAATAAAGCTTTAACACATAGCATGTGAGGTGTTACGTAAAAACATCTTTGTGGCGTTGACACAACCATCATATTCACTAACCTACTTCCGTGCTTCGGAGGGCACGTTAAGCCGTCGGTCCCGGTTACTTTCTACGGATAGTAGTCGTTACTTGAGCCATGTCAGAGGCCTTTGGCGGTTCAATACCTCACTGGCTTATTTATAATCAGATTCAGTGATCAAATCAAAACCAAATCCTCCCATTATACATTACTTAAAAACTCGGTACAAAGTAAATCTTCCAAAACAATTCGCACCAGTCCGGGATAAACTTAACAAACGGAACCCTAAAATCAATAAAACTGGAAGTAGCCCTCCAAAGTGTAATAGCTCTAAATGCCACTCGGTACAGTTTCACTAAAGATTTATTATAATAAACTCGGCAAATAGTATCTTTAGCTGCGAGAGAACTTAGCCCTATAAGTGCTGTTGTTTCTTTTAATGTCCCCATTGACGTTACTCAAGAGTTTTTAGATCTAAATTGGTATTGGGAATGATTATTTTATACGAATACGGAAAAATATATTTTTTTTGTTCGAGATCACAGTACGTAAATAAGTGTTTTTTATATCTAGTTCCTATGCGGGAATACACTCTATTTTTTCTGAATAAGATAAAAAGTGGACTAATGTAGTCGTTTTTGCAACTGAAGATGATTTTATTCCATTCTTACACTATTACAGAACCCTTTTCTTCAATGAAGAAGTTGTCTTTGGGTGAATAATCAGTCATGATGTCTTAAACCATTCCAAATTCATTTTCATGATTTGACTTATCACGATTGTTATTAAATGCTAGATTTTTTTCAGACGTTACAAAGTTTAATCAAAAAATAAATTTGCAGTACATCCGAAAGCCGTATGCTGAAACCCACTTACATTCCAACAAGTCTCCACACAATGCAAAGTACGTCAATGTTTTAGTATAGGTACATTAAAATGTATATTACTTAACTAGTTTCAGGGTTAGAGTGTGTTTATTTAGGTCGAAAGTCTCATTATTCATAAGTAAATGGTTTTACTCGGAGCTGCTAAAGCGTAGTGGTAAAAGGTTTATAAATGTTTTTCTTTTTCAGTTTAGAAATAATCACAAATCTGTAAAGTTTTTGTCCAAAAAATACAACCCAATACAGGGTGAAAAAGTTGAATAACATTTAGATTTTTTCTGAACTAGACATTGAAAAACTGATTACTGATCCTGAAAGTGCTTCAGGAGATATAAAAATCGATTAATATATTTATTAAAAAATATTGGTGTCAATAAAAGTGTATACAATAAACGGGGTCTTTACCAAATCTATCCATATACAGTTTAGAAATAATCGAGTGAGATTACGTTTCTATCCTGTATATGCATCTATACCAATATTATAAAGAGATATTTGTAAGTTTGTTTGTTTGTATGTTCGAGCTAATCTGGGGAATTACCAGTTTGATTGTAAAAAATATTTTTTTAAAACATAGCCACATTCAACGGGAAGGTAATAGGCTATTTTCATCCTTAAATTTTCACGGGAACCGATATAGCGCGGGTAAAACCATAGGGTATTGCTAGTCATTACATAGTATAAAACAAAGTCGCGTCTGTTTGTCGTTTGTCTGTTTGTCTGTATGCTTAAATCTTTAAAATTACGCAACGGATTTTGATGCGGTTTTTTGTAATAGGTAGAGTAATTCAAGAGGAAGGTTTTTATGTAAAAAAAATCCCGAAATTCTCACGGGAACGGGCACAACGCGGGTAAAACCGCGGGGCGCTGCTAGTCTCCTAATAAAACGCTTTCATTTACTAGCTTTTGATGTGAAGTTGCCTTTTACCAGAGTGTAACTCGTAACTTATTGTACTTAAGTAATTTTATAAGTGTGTTTAAACTAAACGAAATGTTCATAACGTTAATAAACATTTACTGTAACACTAATGATAAAATTCGCAAAAAACACTAAACCCAAGAACCCTCACCAACAGAATTAGTTCAACTTATGTAAATCTAAGTTATCAAAACTTCGCGGGAGTAGATAAACTTAGTAATTGAACTGGTCTCGGTTAGTTCGGTATTAAGAATATTAAGTTAACACTGTACGTATCAGACTACACTGATATTGACATTAAAATTTTGTTGTAAAATTATGTAATATGCCGCTTGTTGGTATATATTATGTACTGTCGGGGTAAAAGACTAACTACTGTGCACTGAGTGCAGAGGTTAATCTTCATCGGCCATTAAATCGATACTTAACTAATTGATGTGATTTTTCATAGATCACATAACAAAGTCACTCTTTAAATCTGTTCTAAGGAAGTATTTGACGTACGGGCGGAATATTATGATTGATTGACTTATGAGTACTTGACATGTTTCATTTGTTTTGCAAGAGTTAGCCTGTGATGTCCCACTGTACGGCAATAGCCTCTCTCATTGCACTGAAGATGTCAATACAGTGATGAGAATTAGGCGTTATCACATGATTGCCTACTGCGGGTCAATAATCTCAAATTCGAGCTACATATGTTTGAAAAATAAATTGGTAACATCGCTCGATCCGGGAATTGTACGCAGGACCTTTACAGCGAGTATGTACACACAAATCTTTACTAATTTTATAAATAGGATGATTTATTTCTTTCTGATAAAAACTATGTTTGAGAACTGGGTGCGATCATCCTTGATTTGAGAAAGTAACGTAAGTGCGTTCTTCAAATTGTCACCCTAACGCCATCTATTTGATCGCGGGTGGAACCTCCGCGAAGAACATCTACTTAACTAATATCTTCAATGAGCATCAGAATTTGTTCTGTAGATGAATTTTATAAGCGTTCCATTATTATTATGAAAATTGATTAATTACATGTTAATTAAGTACGGGGAAAGTTAATTACTCTGAACAGTACTTCCTTCCAAGTACATGCTTTATGATTAACGTAAATTCTCAACGAGTACAAGGATGGAAAATTTTCAACACTTCGGAACTAAGTTATAAAATAAATAAAGAAATTCCTTTACATCGTTTACTTGACGACTATTTATGTTAATAAAGTCTAAGGGTGCTTTCAAATTATGCGTTTCGTGTCGGACCGCTGCGGTGCCGAAGCCGTGCGTTTGTCGTATTGTGAACGTACGATCGTGTGTTTTCATACAAATCGAGCAGTGCGGCAACAGTGCGTACTAAAATTATTTCGCGGTACCGACGCCGCACTGTTGCCGCACTGCTCGATTTGTATGAAAACACACGATCGTACGTTCACAATACGACAAACGCACGGCTTCGGCACCGCAGCGGTCCGACACGAAACGCATAATTTGAAAGCACCCTAATATTTTAGCCGAGTAAGTCACTCACTTAGTCCGTATAGCTTAGTGGCCAACCCTGGTGTCGGAGATTTTAGGCTGCCTAAAGGCCTCACCGACGTCGGGACCGACTTTTTTACTTACACGCCTTCCAAAGCACGGTAGCGCTTATATAGAAATACCACTATCGACCACCCATCCAAGTAGGGACCGAGCTGCACGTTGCTTAACAATCGCTAGCAGCGTTAAGTCAAACTACGCCATGAGCGCTACAGTGTAAGTTAATAAAATCTAGTCATAATAAATAGGTTGTAGGATTCTCAAATCTTTTCATCCTATTATTACTATGTATGTAACTCCATAATAAATGTTCATAGGACTTTGACAACGAGTGGAGAATAATGGCAAAAAATGATGGATGAATGAATAAATTTAGGGAGACCTTTGCCCAGCACTGGGACATCATAAGTTTTTTAACTTGAAAAAAATAATGCTATACAATTCAGTTTGTCTTAACCATCTAACAAATACATCATTTTTCGACGCCACAGTCCCAAAAACCAAAACAAATCTTTAAAAAGTCAGACGTCTTAAAAAACGTGCATTTCTCGAAGGAGAAAGCAATATTTCATCTCCAAAGTAAAGATAGAGTTATACGTACTGTGTGGCATTATCGTTGTGGAGTACGTTTACCTCGGTCTTTGTAAAATTCACGTCGTTCCCAGGGAACACTTTAGCGATGAATATTTCCATCACAGGTGCAACTGGCATTACAATGTCTACTCTTCAGATTGCTATTTATGTTGTATTGATTTTTAACCTTAGACACGAATTCGAAGTTCGGTATTTGTGTACTTGAGTATTTGTCCGGAGTATAGTTCCTAAATGGTTTCATATAATACTAGTACCTTATTCAAAATTGATTTTAATTATGAGATTTTTATGAATGGACATAATATTTCAACATGGGACTATCAGTTTGGGTTTGTATGAATTTTTAAAAAGTATGCATCTTAAGGTACTGCCAGACGTGCTCATTACTAGCACATAAGCATGCTTTTATTGAGCAAGTGCTCATTAGTAGCACGTGTGTAATGTAATGAGCATGCTTATTTAGAGCATGCTCAAAAATCAAACAACGTTTGATTTTCGAGCATGCTACCTGAGGCGCGGGTAGGGGGAGGCGTGATCCGAGCACGTCTGAAGTTCAGACTCTGAACATGTTTAATGCAATTAATTGATGTAATTAATTAAAACAAGCATGCTTATTTCTGGCAAATGTGAACAGTTTGCAGAGCATGCTAATTTTAAGCAAGCTTAGTAGCATGCTTTTTTTGAGCACGTCTGTCAGTACCTTTATTCATTGTTAAATCAACTGCTCCTATAGACAGACAAGATCAACTGATTCACATTATATAAATTTATCTACTGTAAATGTATGTGAGGTAATGCTTAGGCTAGATAGAGTCTAAATCCATCTTAGTTGAAGATAAACGTTTCCTCTTGAATACATAAAATTATGATCGTAGTAAATGATAATGGCACTTGTAAGTTCAGATAGACATGTCAAAGCATACGCTTTGGATGCCTCACGACACATGCCTCTATTTCGGGCATGCAACCGAGCATTTATGCATGCATCTATAAATGTTTCCCTTTGCCTTTACGATGTTTAAATTGCACCTTATATAACAAAGTTGGAATTAAGCGCTAGACACACATAGTGCGGCTATGCGGCGGTTGCAGATCACGTGTCGTTGCATTCCTTTACTTGTATGATAGGTGTTACACTGACCCACCGCGGGCCCTTTCGTTACCCCACTATCGCACTGCAGCCGCACTATATGTGTCTTGTGCTTTTCAATAAAATGATGTATACTACTGCTCAATTGGTGAAGTATTATTTAGATCATAAATTACAAAATTACCTGATAGGTTTCGTAGTACCGAACAACTTAAATGCTTAGGTACTAAACTCTAATGATACTAACAGCACCTGTTTTAATCGCTATATTTTACAAAATAAACCACTTTGTACACAGAGCCATAGTGATTTACACCAAGCAACGCTAGTTTTAAACTACAGTGTTTTATGAGTACAGTAAAATAGTGGAGTTTCACTGAACGAGAGTAAATGGCTACCGTAAGGTTACTGTTTCGTTATTTATTTTTCTTTCTTTCGTAAAGCTTTGAGAATTTTAAGGAGAACGTTTTGTTGGAGGAACTTTGGTAAAGTAATAATTATTGAAAATATTATTGTTGTGTAAAACATCAGCTGAAAAACTTTACGATACAAAAAAACAAAAAAGAATCATAAATTTTTTAAATTCGCTTATCTCAAAAACTATTCGTCTTCATTGAAAAGTTTATTTTGAATATGATTTCCACAATCATGAAGCAATAACCCCATCAAACCTACTACATATTTTTCATCCCGAAATTCCCTCAGAAACGGGCACAACACAGAAGAAACCGCGGGACGCCAGTAAATACATTTTTATCTCCAGACTCTTAGAACGTTCCGCCGGTCGTCACAAAATACAGCTTTACTAATGATGTGTCATTAAACTTGATACTCTCATGTTTCTAACATTGTATGTTATTATCGTCAGGTAACATACTCCTACTTTGTATATGAGACTTTTAATAGGTGTGTTGTAATGTTCAGAAACTGTAGAAGATGATAATAGGAACAACCTTTATAAACAAGTGTATATATATATATATAAATGTCACGTTTATGTATATGATGTTATGTATGTATGTAGTCATTTGGTTATGACACATTTCCATGCATACTGATATTAGCAAAACAAAGTGAATACTAAGGCTGTACCCACAGTAGACACAAAATTGTTATGAGTACATTCAGTAAACCTGACATGACTTGCTACGAAAACATCTACTTTAATAGATTTTACATAGCAATGCTACGAAGCATCGTAGCTCCGTAGCATCATTACAGCGTAGTATCGTAGCATCGTATCTTTTCGTAGCATTCGTTTCGAAACTCGTGTATAACGCATCTACATATGTGTGCGTGCATCTGTTGGAGAGTGTAGTTGGCCATTTTTCTTCTGAATGATTTTACTTTATTGTAAACATGACTAATAAAGCGCGTTTCTTCATCAAGTTTGCTTTAACTGTAAAATACATAATTATTGACAGCAAGCGTAAATTTTTCGAATCCTTACGTGTCCTTACGTGCTCTGTTAAGATTGAACCTCCCACCTCCGAGCGTCACTATTTGGCTAACACAGCATTAAATACTAAGTATTTTGCAACAAATGCGTTACAAACTTGGTAGACTACCACACGCTGGTAAGCTAAAATTTCCGCTGGTTTGCTCTGAATTCTGATGCCGATACTGTACAGGCGCCTACATAAACTGGAATTGCTGAGGCTTAGCTACACGATAAATATCGTATCTCTAGGTAACTATATCTTTTAACGGCGCTTTGTATTGTTCTGTGTTCGATTGTACAAAGATTCAGTAATGTTAATTAGTTAGTCTGTGTACATACACATGCAACATTGCTACATATTCTAAACAACTTTCAATGGCTATTTTTAAGTGGACTGTAGACATTTTGATGGGCGTAAACTTCTTTAAGCGTTCAAATAATCAACATTTTTATGTGACTAGCAGCGCCCCGCGGTTTTACCAGCGTTGTGTCCGTTCCCGTGGAAATTTCGAGATAGCTCATAACCTTTCCCGTTGAATGTGGCTATCCATTACCAAAATATAAATTTACTAATAAGAATATGCGAATATGATAATATTCGCAAAACCTGATATTTGACCATTCTTTATTCAAAACTCTACAATAGCACGAACCATAACAGTATTGTACAAGCAATAAAAAAAGTGTTTTCTTCCGATTCCTAGTTAAATCAATAGACGCGTCGAGCATCCATTGTCACCCCGTCCATGGAAGCATTCACGACATGGCATACATATGTAATGACACATATTTTTTCTTTTAACCACTCAACAGGTACAAAAGAATTCATAGAACGTTCTATTTCGAAAAAGTATAACGCTTAAATAATGAAAGTTAAAATTGTTTTATAGCAATTGCTTGCAAACGAAATGCAGAATGAATGTCGCTGTATTGTGAAAATCTGTTTACATTTCTTTCAACTATTTTGTAATCTTTTGTTCAGAATTGTTGTGATTTATGCCGACTGTGAATACTTTCGGAAATGGGACTTGAAAAATATTGTTTTACTTTCTATTTTGGTGTTGGGACTGTTTTAATTTTTTGAGCATTTTTAATTTTGAATGTAGTAAAGTTCCCTCGTTCTCGAGCTTTTAAATGTGAACTTTTTTGCAGAAGTTTCGGCGTAATATGCATTTTCAGTATTATATAAGCTAATAGGCTTATGGTACAGGGTATGTATTGCATTTGGTTGTTTGCCTACTATCAAATGTATAGCAACGTGTCATCACTATTTGCTATAAATTAACATGTTTGTACATTTTGTTTGCAACCAAATACATACAAAAATATTACCTTGTCTAGGGACTTGGTATAGAGTATTATAACTTTGATAAGTTTGTAGGTCTATCACAATTTTGCAAAGGCAAGTTATTCCTTACTAGTTTAGAACTAATTTATCAAAAAATGTTGAAAAATAATTTTACCTTTTAATTAACACTATTTCCTGCCCTTTTGCCGCCACATTCAATCAATAGTCCTAGCTTTAAAGTAAAGAGTCGTAAAAACCGCCCTGTTCCGGTTGAATGCAGATTTCGCCCGTACAATGTCACAGGTGTATCTCCGGGTCAATTTATTGCCCACATCGACAATCTGTACCCGAAACCTGATACGAATAAAAGATAGAACAAAATGTGGGTTTACCCGTAAATATTTCGGAGAAATATCTGTTTTTAATTGTTAACAACTATGAGTGGGTAAATAAAACGTTTAAAATATTTTTAAGGTAAATATTTATTTTAAACATTAATACAGCTGAACATTTTTTTTTACAATACAATAGTTTAATGGTCTGTCAGATTACAGATATTTTTCAATGTTTTTCACCTCAATATTTTTTGGTATGAATTTATTTTTAAACTATAGACACCCTACGATTTTAATAATCAAAAACGGGTTTTCGTAAGAATTATAGGATGAATAGTAGCCAAAATCATAAACTTGGACTTTTTAAACTAAGTAAATATATGTAACTAAGTTTGCCCATACTTATATAGTCTGCGGTTTCACCCGCGTTGTTCCCGTTCCCGCGGGAATTTCGGGATAAATTGTATCCCATGTGTTATTTTAATGTATACTGTACAGTAATATAATATAGTACAGTAATATAATATATTATTGTACAGTTTCATCCAAATCTGTCCAGTAATTTATGCGTGAAAGAGTAACAAACATACATACATCCTCACAAACTTCCGTATTTATATTAGTAGGATTAGTTAACCTTCAACCGTTTTCAGAAAACGTAGTATTTCGTATTTAAACTTAATTTATATACCCTTTGATGTTACTAAAAGTTATCCATAATAAGCACTAATCTCATTTTGTTAGTGTATTTTTAACGATAGCAACTCGGAATATAATTAAGTTACGTCACAACAGATGACGGCATTACGGAAGCGACGTGAAGCGATGTTGCACACCTACACACAACTGTGCTAAAATTCAAGGAACTTTAATCTTCTCATTTGAATTACCCTTACATAAATACTTTATGTCAGTACGTACGAAGTTTGCAAGAACAAGACATTGTTTTTTATTTTCTATCAGTGTACGTATGAATTACATTCGCAAAAATAACAAGAGATAGTTTTAGTAATAGTACTTATTATTGTTACTGCCTCGGTAGTGTGTAGTCTAGTGGCATGTACATACCTGCTAAGTGATATTTGTTTCCAAGGTTAATACTTTTTTTTGATATTGTGTGGAATCCTATTGTTGGACAAAATTCTAAGCAAACCTAGTAAATAAGGCCACATACTTTAATTGTTGAAATTAGTATAAAAATAATGTATTTCAATTACTTGTTTAATCTATGAGTTTGAATAGTAGTCAATGGATTGTACTGTCTATGTTGTAATGAATAAAAATTATTAGTCTATGCACAGCCATTATGTGTGTTTCAATATTAATATTATACGGTTCGCATGCTAATATTAACGCTAAGATGTAAATGTCATTATCGGCCACCCATCCTAGGGCTGAGCTGCATGTTGCTTAATCGCAATGAACTACTTCGCTAAGTCACAAGTGCTACACATGAAGGCTGACTTGACTTTAATGCCGAAGTAGGTTGGTGCTTAAATAAACACAAAAGAGCCACCCTGACAACTATATAAAAATCATACAGAACTATACAAACTAATTGAGTATCCTTTACCAATAAAACAGTGAAAAAGAAAAAGATTTTTGATACAAAGAAAATGCCAAAATTCTTATTTGTACCAAACTGGCTAGACGGTTTTATAACAACTCACTTAGACCCAAATCATTAGTATTCTACAAACAAAACCGTAATAAATCCATACATTTCTCAGAAACTAGAAATACGGCATTCCCATTTCAAAAGAGAATTCTTCGGCTTCAGTACTTGATGGTTCCAAAGACAGTCATTGTAAACTGTTCTCAACTGTACTTCACGAACAAGGAAACTTGGACTTTATGACAACGGTATAGAATTCAAAAGTTTATAATGAAACGGAGTGAAGACTCGGTTTTGAATTTTGAGATGTCTATAAGTAGTACGGCAAGCATTATCTAGTATTTTATGTTAGCGAAGTACTTAACTTTGATTAGATTTGATAAAAGTTACTGATGTTACGCTGGTAAACTTTTACTTGTTATCAAATTATGTTCTAATTTTTCCTGGAAATCTTTTTAGTAAATATTATTTTCAAGTCTAAAATGTTATTGTTGTTAGGTAACTTTTTAGTTGACTTTACTATCGTTAATTGTTAACTTTACTTATTATATTTTTTTTACCGCAGCTTTCTTAACCGACTTAAAACAAGGAGGAGGTTTTTCAATATGACTGTATGCTTTTTGTAAGAATTTTCCTATAAATATTCCTAAGTCCATCTCTAACGTGTAATTTATATCTTTGTTAAAATTCATAAAATACGCTTCAGTGGTTCAGATCTAAAGAGTGAAACAGACAGACAGAGTAACTTTCGCATTCATAATATATACTGGCAATCTGCCTTCGCTTCGCTTCGGTTAATCGAGATTACTTGAGGTTCCTGTAGGAATTCTGGAATAAAAACAAGCTGTAAACCATCGTCGTGAGACTATCTTTTTGAAAACCATCATAATATTAATCCGATTAGTATAATTCTGAGTTCACGCAATCATACCGACAAGCAGACGCGGCAAAGAACCTTGTTTTTGCCACGAGTAATAATAATGACAAAGTTCATGATCTATTGACATCCTAAGCTAAACAGATTTGGCAAAAAATCACCAACCTTCTATACAAATATAATAAAGCTGAGGAGAACGCGGTAATCTCAGAAACTACCCATCTGATTTGAATAATTCCTTTTGTAATAGATAGCCACATTCAACTGAAAGTTTAAAGGTTATTTTTTCATCTTAAAATTCCCAAGGAAACGGCACAGCTCGAGTAAATAACGACCAAACCAACCATTATGACCTGAAATCCTAAAAACGTTTAGAAAAACCCTTACCAAGAACAATTCGTCTCGTAAATCTAGGGCAGAACATCGTTATTCCGTTGAAACTCGAATGCGCAGCGCGTCACGTATCGCCTATCGTCACATGCCTATTATACTAGACCTAAGGTTTCAATACCTAGAGCAGTCACGTACGTAGTTATACTAAGTTATACTGTGTGGCTCTATTTGAAAGGACGTTAGATATGTAAGTTCCAGAAGGTTAGCGTTAGGTTACCTAACCCTGGTTTCGGAGTTGTTAAACCGCCTAAAGGCCTCCGACAGGATCGTATGCTGAGGACACACGGCGACACTTGACATTAGACACTCAATGTATACATCGAATGTCTGTGTGTGTCCACTGCCGCGACACTTAGTTGCAGTTGTTGTGGCAATGTCGGTCAGTGTCTGTGTTGCAGCCGTGGAGACAAGTCGTGCGCAGTGTCCGACACAAGTGTCGCGAATTTCGAACTTGCGCGAAATTTTTAGCTAGACCAATAACCGACCAAATGTTCATGGCGAGGAAATGTACCACACTGAATTGCAGTGTCTCCGTGTAGACAGCTAACCACACATAACCGGGACATTAAAATGTTTACACCGATGTCGACACAAAATATTGCTTACCATGAGGACGCAATCTACACTAGTGTCGACATTTGTGATGAGTGTCAGTGTCGCCGTGTGTCCTCAGCATAACGATTGAAACAACTGAAACTTACAGTTCAACGTGCCCTCTAAAGCACGGTAGCGCTCAGAGAGAAATGCCACAATCAGTTACCCATCTAATTAGGAGCCGAGCTGCACGTTGCTTAACAATCGCATTGAGCAATAATCGATTAGTAAAACTAGTAAAAAATATGTTATGTTTGTAATGTAGTTTATATGAGTAGTATTAGTAGAGTTTGGTTACTTAGTTAGATTTGGAAGAATTTAGGCATTATACAAATTAATGTTTGACTTCAACAGTGTTTTTTAAAATAAATAAAGTCCAGACTTGTTTCTGATTCAAAAATTCAAAATGATCTTAATTCGATCTTACGATACCACGATCCTCAAACGATAATATTTTTGCCAATCAATATTAAGTTTCCGATCGTATTCTAGTTTGATTTTCACATTTCAATTTAGTTTTCAATTTGATCGTGCTAGATAATATTATGTTCTCAATAAAAAATCAACAACTTTTCTTGTTATCTGATTCTGATAACCTGTCTCAGCCTTGCACATCAACTACTACTCAGACACTTAACCATAAAGCAGTCTGCAAAGAAAGTTTATGACATTCAAAGAAGTTCCACACACATCAGTATAAAGAGACGGAGAATACCTAATAAAAATTGTGATATCTCTTCATTTTCAACTTCAAGATTGTTATAACTGGTAAAATTTATGACGCCACTCCGTAAGAAGATCATTATTTATGAATACTTAATGCGCATATAAATATGTGTAGGTAATATTTCCCTACATGTGAGCAACTGCCGACAGAACGTTATAATATTTTTTCCCTTCTATAAATTAGTTTTATGTGAGCTTTATGTAAAAACAGTGCAATAAAAAGTTCCCCGTTTAGAATGAAGACGTTTCTTTCGGGAGATATTGGAACATAATTCAAACTGGATTAGTATGGACGTTGCGATTCGATATGATTCCTATTTTTATTTATAATCGAAGTTATTCGAAATATATTGATACTAGCAATGCAAACAACAAACAGTATGATAACAAAGGTAATTTTATCGAACTGTATGAATAGTTATGATACTTTATGATACTGGAGGTCGGTAGGTATGGTAGGGTTCTTATTCTCAGTCCTATAAGGCTGGTATTTCTGAGTTATTAAAGTGTTTATCTACACTAATGTTGTAACATTCTACTTATGTTTCCAATACTTGACTTATAATTACTTCTGTTATAGCGCAGACAACAAAACACTCAATTTAAGCAATTTCATGATGGTATAATATCCACATCGATATCGTAAAATCTCATTATAACATCGCGCGCTCGCTCCTGATTGGCCCTGCGCGAGCTGCGCTCTCATTGGTTAGATTTTAATGGCGGCAAGTTCACTGTGACAATACACGTACGCGTGAAAAACTATTGTCAGCTTTTACTCTTGTTGTTTGATTAATTGCATTAGTGAAGATAAAGTAGTGTATGCAACTGCATATAACACGGGTATTAAAACACTCGTTACTATTACACACTCGTGTTTTAATACCCTTCATTATATGACAGTTGCATAAACTACTATTATTACTGGTACTTATCGACACGAGCGTGCACACGCGACACGTGCGAGTAACACTGTTTGTGTTCACTACACCCGCTGAAACGATATCGAATAGTACTCGTAGAACCTAATCTCTTTGTAAAAAACTTGTACAGAATATGTAACAAAGCAAAAAATTAAATGGAATTTCAGTTCAAGGCTATTTATTGATCCGAAAATGTAATTACTTTGAAGCTACCAAGCCGAAATAAAACGGTATTCATCTAAAACAAATTCTCAAAGACAGGACTCACAATGAGATACTATTGAAACATGATCCTTAATAAGAGATTGGATGAATCATTCATTTAATGAATGAATCCACCTTTTCGTTTTCAATATGTTGATCCCAAAAGTTGGGATCAGGTGAACACGAAACTTTTCATTTTACATCAGAGAAATACTTTTGAAACTTTTCCGACATTTTGATATCAAATAAGTTAATGTGAAATTCTGTTTGACGTTATAGAATTTTACTCTAACAGTTTGGTACAAACAACTTTATTAAATTACTAGAAGCGTCACTTGGTTTTACTCGCGTTGTGCCCATTTCCTTGAAAAATAGGCTAACCTTCCCGTTGAATGTGGCTACTCAATACAAAAATGATTATTCAAATGAATGTCTGAGGTTAACAAATTCAAACAAACAAAAAATCAAGCTCTTCAGCTTTATTAAATTATTATAGATTTTAATCATAAGTGTTTCGTAAAGGTAATGATCCACTTCAACTAAGCTACACCAGTGTTTTAACAGAAAACCGCTCTACACATCCATGAGTGTACAAATAATTTGATTAATATCGAAACTGCTGCTAGTTGCAGCAGTGCAACAAAGTCCTTAGATAAATATGTATAAGTTTTGCTTCAGCGTATGATACGAGTAGTTAAGCTAACATATTTAGATATTGGATTAGATTAGACAGGTTTATTATACATGGTTACGTAACGGTATGTAACTTAACATAGCAAATAACGTGGATTTCAATTTAGTACAAAGTGCTTCTGAAATATGGTAAAGTAACGAATTGATTTAGTAATCGTTTGAAAGAGTAATTAACAGTTAAAACTCATGCTTAAATATGCTTCTATTATTTACTCATATTATTAATACGTTGGCCAACTAAATGCCACATTCATTGAGCGACTTTTGTGGGAAAAGAACATTGAAAATTAAATAATTTTACCTCTCTTTTACTTCATATAATTTTGTTTAAGTATTCGATGTCGCGTTTGAATCGAGGTACTCTTAAATACACAAGAACAGAACAGTAAAAATAGAGCAGCCTATTTTTTCACCACGCTACATAAATCTAAAAGTACTCCTATTATCTTTGGTAGCACTAAAATCCAGGTACGTATTTGAAATAGAATACCGCAGACCGCAGACGTCGTGTTATAAATTTAAATCTACTTTGTGCTTATCCGAAAGACTAAGCATTTTTGTAATAATCTTTAAGGATCAGAAAAGATAAAAGGTCAAGTTTGGTGAATTATTTCCAAATTTGTTGGATTTAATAAAGTTTTTGTACGTACAGGTTCAATAGGTTGAATATGTATTTATCTCATTACTCAGAGCTCTCAAACCTATCCAACAAACTCAATGTCAAAATAAGCTCGCACACACGTTGGCTCTACTTAAGTATCGAACACTACCTTTACAGTTACAGAAAATACACAGTAACACACTATATACTGAAAGCAATAACTCATTAAGCTACTTAAAGTACAATTAAATAAAATATACAGCACTTCATTTGTTACAAAGAGAAATAACAAAGTAAAAGAGATATTTTTAACGAAATTGTTGCTTTAAATCAGTTAAATGTCCATTACGTGTTTGTAAACAGTGTCCTATTTACTTACTCTCAATTTAACTCGTACTCCGTTAATGTTTATGCGTGTCGAAGAATCCTACTCATTGCGGAAGTTTTTGACGATGGATGGATGTGTTAGTCGTTAGATGTTTGTGTTAGTCGTTAGATGTTTGTTGTTTATTTACGCCTTAATAATGTTATTGGCATGTGTGTAATGCCCCGTTGCTAAACAAAGGCGTCTCTTCTCACCGCAGATATCAGTGAGAAGGATTAAGCACTTGCCTAATGACGGTTAGTTACGCGTGCCACGTTTCAAAATGCATATTTTCGCTCAACCTGAGAATTGAACCCGGGACCTCAGTCTTGGCATGCGGGTGCACATACCGGGGCGTTAACTGATATTTATAGCGAAAATATGTCGTACTATCCTGATATTATTAGTCTTCTCTGTAAAGTACATTAAAACTTTTTCTTGAGGCTTGTAAATTGGTTCAACGTATCAACGACGATGCGTAATTCTTAATATCTTAAATTTCAGAAAATGCCTCTCATACCTGTAAATCCCAGACTGATATAACTAAAAAATCCCACAAAAATGTCAAGCAAAGTTCTGGCAAAAACAAAAATAATTGAAAACGGGAAAAACGCTTGGAATTGGCGCCTATTCCACAGTAATGGTTACGATTATTCATGCCTTACGCACCGGAGTGGTAGGATCGAGAAGCGATTTTACGAAAACCAACGTTTGTCTCACTTAAGTCGTTTTTGTTTGTTTTCCTGATTTACGAATTTGTTTGGCTTAACCTGAAGGGCTGCGGAGTTTTGGATTGATGTACTAGAACTGTGTTTGTGTTTGGAAAATGTGAGTTTGATCTGAGAACGTAATAGTTTGTTTTGATTCGAGAATAGGTACGTATTTTGCCATTAATGTAGTATCGATTTCTTTGTTACTCTATTTAATTATAATGGAGTAAAATTTTACCCAATACCAGACAGAAAAATGTAAAGTACGCGACATAGAATTGAGCTTCAATTCGAATTAAAATATTTACATATTTCTGGGTGTCGATAAAATTTGCGTTGGTATTTATAACATGTAATACTCCTATAAAATATAATTATAATTGCTAATATAAATAAACTTATCCCCAATTGCCAGACATATGTTAAAGAAATAAATAAAAAACTCCTGTGGGTCGCGTAAAAGACAAGAGGAAAGACCTCATCTAAATTTAAGCTTCGTTCTGATCTAACTATTCGTGCTATTAGATTACTATTACTATTAAATTAAAAGCGCTCATTTATTTCTGAAGAATCATATTCACTATTTCTATAAACAACGACAAAAGTAAAAATCCATACAAATTGAATACTTAGTTTCCCACGATTACCAAAACAAACTTGCCTAACAAAGCAGGCTACGGATAATTAACCAACAAATTACAAACCCCACTGCCTTAAAATTGACATCGAAACCAAAATAAAACAGCGAACAGACTCACAAGACAAAGGGATATTGTATAAGTTTGTGTTAAAGTTACAACTAAGATTGAAGGTAACAACCGTCTTGGGACCTCTACAGACTTCGATTGCGTACATTTGTCTCGTAGTGAAGTAATATAGAGTGATCACTCATTCGGAATGCTAGATACGAGTGAAAGATAGGGGGCGAAAACGCAGGACACTCGGAAATAGCTTGGGAGACATTATGAGGTCTCTTCACGACTGTACCAAACCTTCAATAGACGACATCGATCTCTATACATCTATATATGTAAATGAGGTGGTCTGTTTGTGTAGATAAGTGTACATTTGTATGTATAGAACTGATATCTAAGCATACGCATATTGATTAGTTTAACGTCATTAATTTGGTTCGAATTATTTATGTTGGTTTTAGATTTGTTAGTAGTGAATATGTGTTTCTACAATACTGAGTGATTGAAAAGGAATATCTTAGGTTTACCGTATACAATTAAGGTAAGTAAGAAAGTATAAGCCTGTAATTTCCCACAGCTGGGAAAAGACCTACATCCCTCATATCACTGAAGATATCATTACAGTAATCACTACGTTTGCCTACAAATGACAGATTTTTTACTTCATGATTTGGAAACCTATATATAAATAAAGTATGTTACCTCTATACAGACATGCTTAAACAATAACTAAGTGAATTCGTGTAGGTTAGTGTCCAACCCCGAGGCCGGAGCTTTCAGACCGCCTAAAGACCTCTGACATGGTCTTACGATTGTAACAACCGGAACCAATAAAATATAATGCATCCTTCATCCTTAACAAAGCAAAAAACAGGAAATGATTAAGAAGCAATATTTTATTAATTGCCATTTTTCCTTCCTCATTTCTTCCTCTCGTAAAAGGTTCTGAGGGAACGTATTCCAGTCACGCGTATGATATACGTTATACCATTTGTAAACCTTCGAACTTGTAATAAATTCTCCAGTAAGTTGTAACTAAAATGCAGTATTACTTTTGTTATTGTTACAACTTTGATACTTAAAAGTTTTGCTATAAAGAAAAATCAGTTTGAGTAATGTGTAAATAGGAATAGATCACATCAGCGAGAGATATGTAAGTATATATTATACTTACATATCTCTCGGTGATGTGATGTGATGATAAGTACATATTATACTAGCAGCCTCCGTTGTCTTGTGGTTTGAGCGCCCGGCTCACGACCCGGAGCTTCCGGGTTCGATTCCCGGTGGGGATATATCACAAAAATCTCTATGTGAGACTTTCCTCAGTTTGGTTAGGGCATTGCAGGCTGAATCACCTGATTGCTCGAAAAGTAAGATGATTCCGTGCTTCGGAGGGCACGTTAAGCCGTCGGTCCCGGTTACTTTCTACGGATAGAAGTCGTTACTTGAGCCATGTCAGAGGCCTTTGGCGGCTCAATAATTCTGATACCAGGATTGGTCAGGTTGACCATCCACTCGACGAAGAAGAAGAAGAAGTAACCTCCGTCGTACCTAAGTTCCCGTTTTAACAAATAATAATGATATTAATAACGTACGTTTTAATTATTAGTAAATTTAATTCAAAACTAATGTTTACTTGTTATTTCCCAGCGTTTCCAGTGGATTGCGCTTCTCGTGCTCGCGGGTTAACTGAAGACATCGGAGTTACCGCTGTGATATGAGGGTAGGCGTTCTAAGTGTTGGAAGTACCCACATTGTCAATGTTAGAATTTATTAACTTTATATCCCAAAAAAACCCGTGTGAGTACGTTACTATGTGCAAATCGCGTAAGTTTAAAAAAGACTATTTGTAGGTGCTATTAAATGTAGTATTAGAATCATTGTTCGCAATAATTATAATTAAATGCTTCAGTTGTATGCGTAGTCACTAAAGTTGTACGTCTAATGAACGCAATCTACGAAACTTTGAGCAATCAAATATTGAAAACAAAAGCTATCGAAACAATAGCACACCGTTCATTCGTTGATCCATGCTTCAAACTCTTAACATTACCATTTATACTTTTGCATCATTAATGTACTTTAAGTCAAAATATTTACGTCTAAACTTGTAATAAAAACTATACATATTTTGACTCGGTACTAATATAACTAATAGATAACTAGGTGAACTGCCTTCCGCTTAACAGTCCATAAATGTAAAAAAAAAACAATTTTATTATCTTGTTCCAAAAAACGGATAAATAAAATAAAATAAACAAAAAAATTGGTAAAGCCGTTCTTGACTTATAAATGGTGTAACTAACAGGACTTTGTTATCATATATGAATATAAATGATGGCCACCAGTCTGGAGATACAAGAAATAGTTTTTTTTAAGGAACCTTATCACTGATTTTAGAGATAAGAACAGCGTCAATATTTTTCAAAATATTCGAAGAAATGTCTGAAATAAAAAAAATATATTTTTTCAATATGTAACCGAATGAGGCTACTTCCATTCTATTCCATGGGTAATTGAATATATAAAACCACTATACTTTAAAAATAAAAGCGTGTTAACATAAATATATTTACACACACATTTTAGTACATGAACATAACAGACATTCCTTTGAATTTAACATAAAGATATATAAACTTATATCGTTATAATTACCTTATTATTAATTAATTCTTACACTTGAATCCTTACAATCCTTTAATTCTTTCAATCCCTTTTTTCACACGTCCGTGGCCTTCTAGAGTTCAATCAAGATTCCCGCCCTTTTATTTTATTCTCTCCAAAAGTTTTCGATGTAACCGAACCTCTTTTCATAAACATAAAAAGTTTGCAATGTAACCGAACCTCTTTTCATAAACATATAAACCTCTTTTCTTTAAAACATACAAAATTCTGTTAATAATTTATTGAACCTAACAAATAAAACATTCGTCGTTATTAACCTTTCCATAAATCCTTAAAATTAAACTTTCCTTAAATCCGTAAAATATTCGTAATATTTAACCTTACCTATTGGCACATTAAAATACAGGGTGCTACTTTTTCAAACTGCACTATACTTGCGATTCGTACAAAGGCTTTCAACCTTATATCAAACATAATACACAATAACTACGGACTAAAAACCTCTTCAGTGAAAAGCAGATGCTAGAAGCTGACAGTTTGCTCTCAGGATGCATCACATTGAACAAGCGTGGATCGTAGCATGCATTTCTATTGGACGAACAAAAAGCAACTCCGATCCAAGCTTTATTAAATACAAGTAGCAGTGCCCCGTGGTTTTACCCGCCTTGAGCCCGTTCCCGTGGGAATTTCGGTATGAAAAATAGCCTATTACCTTCACGTTGAATGTGGCTATCTATTACAAAAAGAATTATTCAAATTGGATCTGTAGTTTCTGAGATTGAAGCTTTTAAATAAACAAAAAGCTAACTCTTCAGGTTTGTTTATAGAATTCAAATGTCTCATAGTTGAGGTTTTATGCGTTTTGACGGAGACTATTAGTTTGCTCTGAAAAATGTGTGACTAAACTGAAATCGGGAAATATGAAAACTAAACATTTATGTTATTTGATATGTTTTGATTATTAAATTGTGTTTTAATTTTCCAAGTATTTCAATACTAGCTTGGAGGAAGTTAGTTTTAAGTCCTCATAAAAGTTTAGGGATAGTGGTAGCCAAAAAAATTGTCTTTAATCAGCCTAGCCGTTGATAAAAACCGTAGCAAGTTTGTGTAGGTACTCGTACTAACCTAGGCCACTAGGCCAACTCTGCTGTCGGAGTTTTTAGACCGCCTCAAGGTCCGAAGTGGACTATCGATTGAAACAACTGGGACCGTCAATTTTACGAACCCTCCAAAGGACGGTAGCGCTCAGATAGAATTGCCACTACCGGCTACCCACCGGAGTTGCCGAGCAGCACGTTGTTTAAAAATCGCAATGATCTAGCATCACTTAGGCGGCCCCTAGACGATCAATTATATTGCGCAATATTGAATATTGTGCAATATAATTAACCGTCTAGGGCTAATATTGAAGACTGCGCAATGATTGAACTAAAGTTTGAGCGAGTTTAATTTTTAGTGTACAATATTTAATATTGAACAATATTGCTTCGTGTAGGGTCAGTATTGAGCAATATTTGACATGTTGCTCGGGATCAAACTATTCTCCGACTGAACAAGAAAACATTGCACAATTTTCTTATTGTGCAATATAATTGACCGTTTGGATCCAAACGCAATTCAATCTTATTGCACAATTAAATATATTGTACAATGTTATTGTAGGTCTAGGGGCCTCCTTAGTCTAACTACGCCACGACCACGCCCATCCATAGTGAGATCAACTCGAACAAACAGAAACAGACGCACCAGTGGCCTTTATTCAAAGAAAATAAACAATCATAGAATATCAAGTACTTCGGTCTGTATCTTGTTACAAAGTTTCTCTACAACGATCCCAACACGATATCGAGCGCTAATGTTAGTGCCTGGTTTTATACTTGGTCTAAAAGTATTCTAAACTTTATCCCGTCTGAGTTACGGGAACTACATTATATGTAAACTCTTTCTAATATAGGGTGTTAGTAAACTATTTGTTGGACCTTTTTTGGATACACTTCTTTTTAGACCAAAAAGTTTTTATATTAAGATGTAGGTCCACTTTCTTTGACAAAAGAAGTACGAAATGATACCTATTATTATAGTACTCTTTTTGAATTTAGTTTGATAAAATTGTATTGGAAATGACATCAGCCATAACGAAAACCATTAAACAATTTTACTTCTTTTATCGATATATGATAGGACTCTAATTAAATTATTTCGAATCTGATTTACTCCCTGTTTTTACTCCCTGGGATTGTATAATTTTAATTATTTTTTGTTTGTTGAGACTTTCATCTTGTATCTAAAATATCCAAGCAGGTAAACTGGTTTAGGTTGAAGACAAGCTGAAGACAAGTTGAAGACAAGGTTGAAGGCAGCAGCTGCAATCTGCACGGGTTTCCAAAAATCTCTATGAAATTGATTCCAAGGAGAGGTTCATAAAAGCCTGTAGTTTAGCTGTCGGCGGTGTATGGTCTTTGATTTGTAGCATTTACCTACTTTGGTTATTATAATACAAGTAAAATAAACTGTAGTCTATATTCATGATGACATATCATATGAGTAGATACATTTTAGTCTGAGGAGACTTCTCAGAGCTCTTCTATAATTCATGAAAATAAACTCCGTGTAACATAATTAAAAAAATAGTTTTAAAATTATTTTTTGAACCACGCCGTACATCACATATTACACAGAGTATTCTAAAGTACACTCTCGTATAAAATTCTTGGCTTAGTTTCTCTTGAATATTACAAGGCTGTTTGTTTACTTTGTGTGCTCGGTGTTACAAGAAAGTTAGTGCGAGCGATGTTTTCATCAGAACTAGTGTTATGATTAAGTGTATACTGTTTTAAAACAAAAGTGTACTCGTAGCTAAATAGATATACACTTTATAATTCATCTTATTAACATACACATGAAATAGAAAACAAATAACATTAAAAGTTGTACAATGAGCGGCTTGATCGATCTCTTCCAGACAATCTGCAATCTTTGAATGGAGACTATACATAGTATAAAACATAGTCGCTTTCTTCTACCTGCCCCTATGTATGCTTAGATCTTTAAAACTGCGCAACGGATTTTGATGCGGTTTCTTTCAATAGATAGAGTAATTCAAGAGGAAGGTTTATATGTAAAAAAATCCTGAATTTCCCACGGGAACGGGCACAATGCAGGTAAAACCGTGAGTCGCTGCTAGTTTCATAATAAATAAAAAACAAGTGGCGTTATATGGGGAAGAAAAATACTTACAAGTTATGTAGGTAAACAGAAAACTCGTTGGCAATAAAATCTAGGTATATTTTTATGGTAATAATGTTTGCCATTTGGTCATGGTTTTGTTTTTCCAGAAGAAGGTATTTAGAGTAAAGATCGAAAGAAGCTAAAATTTACTTTAGAAGCAAAAACATTAAGTAAAAAAAAGATATTTAATCACGCTTTTATAACACGGATAGGAATTAATAAATAAAATAGTTTTAACAATTTATCAACAAGGTGTTTTAACCCTACTAATATTATAAATGCGAAAGTTTGTGACGATAAATGTATGTATGTTTGTTACTCTATCACCATAAAACTTCTCAACTTATTTGAATGAAACTTTACAGTAATATAGTGTATATCATCAGAATAACACATGGGATACATTTTATCCAACATTCCTGCGGGAACGGGTACAACGCGGGTAACATGGCGGGGCGCGGCTAGTGCTTATCTAAAGTGCTAAAATTTTTAGAACCGTAAAGTAACTAGAATCATTATATTCTCACCAGTGAACTTGTGCCAACTTTTACATCCTTCTTTTATGCCGAAGAAAATAAAACATACTAATCGAATTCTGATGAATGTTTCCATAAAACCTAGGCGTAAGAGAAATTGTCTAGAAGTTAATGTCTTGGAAACTCACAGAGGTGTTCGTAAGAACATTATTCGGTCAGCAAATGGTTGATATATTTCATTATTACGTTATTTGCAGTGATTGCGATAACCCTAAGAAAAGTTAATGTGTTAATCTTTAGTTCTATTATGTTCTACGATACTAGTCAAGCTAGCTGGCACAATGGCAAGTGAGAGCGCTTACTGTCTCGTTTGTTGCGGGTTTGATTCTCGCCCGGAGTCAACATTTTGTGCAAAAATAGTTGTCGGCGATAACGTCTGGATGTCTGGGTTCAACCCAAAGATAAAGGATTTGTACTTATTTTTGTACAATTCCTTTAAGATTGTTGTTTCTAGATAACTTACTTACTTATTAGTCCTTTTATAAACCTTTCTAAAACAAGGGATTACATTCTTCGTTTCATTTTACAGTTATTCCACAAACGTTAACACAAGGAATTTCTGGGTAACTCTTCCCTAAATTATCCTCAATTACACCCTAATTCCAGAGAGCACTATTCGAAACCTTATCCAATAAAGCCTTCCCAGTTATTTTCAAAGCAGTTTGTTCAAACAGATTTTTGTAATTCAATAAATTGTCACTACAAAAAAACTTGTGTTTGCTTTTATATATCACTTAGTCCCTTTTTATCCTTGCGTGTGTATCGAAGCGTATAGCTGATATGGGTTCTATAGAAATCAGTAGTCGTTTTCATTTGAAGTTGGTAAGCCGTACGAATATGTTTGTGGTATGAGGTGAGACTTGCGGAGAAAGGTTGTTGTTACCGGCCTGCTTTCCAGAAACCTTATTCTACGCATTGCAAAGATTTTTAGTTAAACCTTCGCAATTTGAAAATCTTTCTGATATTTACATTTTTGTAAACATCTATTCTTAAGCCGACTTTAGTGACCGGATTTATTGAATGACTCCCACAAATCTAGGCTTGGCAATCCACCTTTTAAAAATTATGATCATGTTGATTATTTAGTCATGATATATTTTTTATTAATTAAATATATTTTATTATCAATTTCTCTTCGAGATTTTGCCCACTGCGTACTTATCTGCGAGAAAAGTATAGGTCCAGTTTATATCTACGCCATACATACAAATCTATCTACATATATCTTTGTCAAACATAAATTTAAATCAACTCAGTAGTTGAGGCTTCAAAGCGTATCATACGTAACATACAGGCCAAAAGACAGAAAGTTATGCACTATAGCATTAAAATATAGGCAAGGATAAGTAGGTTGGGTTGTACATTCACGTCTTGTCTTCTAGTGAAGTTCCTAATGCATGTCTCTTGAAATAATTTAAAAATAGAATACCAAATTAAGCTGACTCGTGAAAGTCTTCCGGTATTAAGTTTCAAAGTCTAATTGTATTGTGCTTTTAGTTTGCGCCTATTTCGGAAGTCAGGCTTATAGTTATAGGCAACAATCACAGGTTAGGAGCTTCCTAAACGCTTTGGGAGTGGCTATCAACTGTCTAATGACCGATTACTTAAATTAACGTGTCCGGCTTAACGCCATCTGGTGGCCGAAAGTTTAACTGCTGACCGCTCATACTTAACTATCAGGATACTATTTAGGACTAATGGGATACTTGTTATTACGTTTAAGTCCATCGCTTCCAGCCTCAATTGTCTTTCAAGTTAGGATAATCTCAGGATTTTTTCTTTGTAGACTTTTTATATGTAAAAATAACTCTAATCCGCCGACAAAGGCAAACACCAGCTCCAAAGAGTCTAATTCCGAAATGTATTCCTATAAAATATTCCGAAACTTTCTTTAACGTACAAACACTTTATTTATACATAAACAATCGTTGTATTGCCAACGAAGATTTTTGTTGGTTGTTATAAAAGTAGCTGGAATCGTTCTTTCTCTACTTATATTTGAATACGGAATACAACTCGTATTGTAGTCTCGAATGAATTGTACTATGGAAAACGGTTTTCACGTTATTCAATGATGGGTGCTAAACTTTTCTATGTACGAGTATCTTGAGAAAAATGTGTATTGGGGAAATTGTGTGGAATACATGATGGGAGATGAATATTTGGGGTAAACCACGCTAGTTTCGTATCGGCGATATTGGGAGGTGACGCGAGTTTGTTTTATTCGTTTGCCGTCGCTGTATTTTGTCGGTTATTTTTTGTCGTACTTTTATTTGGTTCTCCTCTTTCGAATAGGCTTTAGGCCAATCCTGGTGTTGGAATTATCCGGCTGCCTTGCGATATAACATTTTTACATTGTTTTTGTCAGATGCAATTCGCTTTTGTTCTATATCGGATTAGTTTTGTTTGTTTATAGTTGTTGGATAATAATCTAACTGATTCTAACTCAATAAATATAGTATACTAGTTTGTAATGATATTATTGCTTACTTATATACTTATTGCAGACAATACCTTCTTGCACAAAGGTTTACGTTGATTAGTATTCTGCAAACACGTCACTTAGCAAGTGCTCTTTAACAATGTTTACGGCTAACCAATAAATAAGATGGAATAAACCGAAGTCCAGAATTGAAGTTATAAAAAACTTTGCTCTATAGATAAAGGGATGTAGTGGCAATATAATCCTCTGGAAACGACTCTGTCCCCTCATTTGGATTCTGCCCGAAGAGTTGCCAACTCGTAAAGATTTCCAAAAGTTAAATTAGGGCCACTTGTTACTGTCACCGGCCTTTATCTACCTCCCATTTGTTTTTCGATAACAATATTAAATGAATATTTTTCCAACTTCTAAGACACCTTTTGGGTTTAATTAATTTAATTATATTTCAAAGATTTTAGATTATTGTAATCGAGTTGGTTCAAGCGACGTTTTTAAAGAAAGGGAATGAGATTAATCTCGGAATTGCATACCTAAATTCATTTTTTCATTTTCATCTCATTTCGTTGAACTGAACACTAAATACTAGATTATGTAATGCGATAAACCTACGCCCGTACTAAGAGACGTTTAATGCTTCCCATGTAAAGTTTAAAGTTTTATGAAAAAATTCGTCAATTAGTTAAGTGTTCATTTAATGGACATCTCTGAGTGTGGCAGTTAGTACTATAATATGTAAAATGAAAACGTTTGAAACTAGTCAAGATGTATGCGTACATACTCGTAGTATCATGTCGACTTTTCCTAATACAGTACGTATTAAGAAAAGTGTCTTACTTAGTACTTAGTGTATCATAGTACAATATTAGAGCTTACCTACATCTTACTTCACCTAAACATTCTCATGCCTATCCAAGTTGTAATCTCTTGATTCGTTTCAACGTTAATAATCTCGTTTCAGACCTCAGAGAGACATTAAGATGGGAGTTTCTGCACTATAATCTTAAGTATTACGTGACTGGGTACATTCAGTGTACCCCTAACACTAGTTATTAACGTAATAGTGTAGTAAGGCTCAACGGGAAGAGGTAACTGACCATAGCCAACGAAAGGTGATAAACTATTTACTTGATTTTTAACACGTTTTGTGTTTGACGAGTGGCTTACTCTCCTGTCTCGGTGTGTCTGGGTTATTATTACGCCAGTGGTAGCTGTAACGCTACGCTAAGTGTAACGCTTAGTACCGCTAAATCACAATGAATGATCTATGTATATCAGTTTTGTTTGCGCGGGACCAAAGGAATGTTTGTGTATATGTGTGAAGGAAATGCGTGAAACAATTATTGATAATTGTAGTCACTATCCCGTTTGCTTGCAGCTCACTAAGACCCCACTGTTCACGGAAGCGGATTTTTATAGATGCGTTATGATACGCGTGTACGTTTAGCTTACATACAAATGTTAGCTAAGTTTGTGCAATGCGGACGTGACATTGACAAAACATCTTCATGGGTAGTAAACCTAAGTCCGCAAAAGAAGTAAATACAGATTAACTATCAGACAAAATAAGTATTGAACGCCAAGAGGAAAAACAGAACTAAAAGTGCAATAAACCAATCTCGTTTATGTAAGTGCCCTGCTCTGTAGCTGGTTTTACGGTCTTACTGACATGGCTCATTGAGACTGAGAAGATGGACAGTTAACGTGTTCTGTGCATGATGAACCTCACATAGAAATGCCTCTAGAGATCACCCAATGCTACTTGTATGTGATAGCAAAGATACCCATGCTTAGTAACTGTTACCCAATGTCCGTGATGCTCTATGATTTTGTGAGGCTTTACTTCAAAGCAAATACACCCAGAAAGTTAACGACATGCTTCGAAATACACGTAAATTTGTATTTATACGGTAGAGACTAGCCCTTTGGCACAGTGGCAGTGAGAGCGCTTATTGTGTCGGAGGTTGCGGGTTCGATTCCCGCCTGGAGTCAACATTTGTGAAGATATATGCTTAGAGCTTACTTTGGGTCTAACTAATTAAACGTGTGTGAAGTTGTCCGGGTATATACGGTTTTCGTAGCAAATCACCACTGCATTAGTGTGACACATTTACAAACTTGTGTTAGGTGCATCTAAAGGTGCATTTGGTTTAAAACATAGTATACAAATTAACCCGTGTTTGTGACAATCCCATTACGAGACTTATATAATAGTACAACAAAGACTCAAAAAGTACATTGCTACAGTTATACCGCAAAAAAACTCGTGTAAGCATTTAATACGATATTACATAAATCGGTTGAAGGTTACACGTTAACTGTAACGATGCTAAACAATGGTAGCAGAATTGCTGCTCTGAAATTTAATTCAAATCCCCATCAAATCTTGCCTCTAAGTAGATTAGTGGGACATGATATCGGATGACCCTCGTCATACCACACACGTCCCGATATGTCACGCCACAGTAGAAAGGTGAAATACAGCAGGCCATTGTAACATAAATATATTATTTTATGTGACTAGGATGGTCAGATAGGTTGTTTTTATGAGAGCTTTTATCATATCTCTCTCTCTGGTAAATTAAATTAATTATTTTGTTAAATGCGTATGTTTACACTAAATCTGATTTTACCGCCACGGTAAAAATTCAGCGCTCTTCAAGGTATTACCCTAAAGGTACTTAAAACATAGTATATTATGGTTTTAGCCTGTTATATCCCACTGCAGGGCAAAGGCCTCTCGAAACATATCAGTACAGTGAGGAGGATTAGGCATAATCACCAATTCACTTCACTTGCCTAATGCGGGTTGGTGATCACAAACCCGAGCCATGATTGAAAAGTAACAAATATGTTTACGCTTGGGTATTGAATCCGGGACCTAAGTCTTGGCAGGCTAGCATTTTAAAACATGGGTACATTGTATGTTTTTATTCTTGACAATAATTAGCGGCCCATTTAAGTTTACTTATTTATGACTTAAGTCATTACAATAGTTAGGTAAACTGCTTGCAGCTCGACTACAACTTTGATAGGTGGCCGTTACTGGTATTTTTATCTGAATTCTTAACGAATATTAAAGTACAGTACAGTAAACAGCTCACATCAAGATTTGAACTCACTTAAATCCAGGTATAACAAAATTACGGCTATACATCACAAATTTAATAAAATGTAATGTAATTTTGAATTAATCCTAATTACCAAAACTAATGAGATTCCGAAGCTAATCTCTCGGCTAAAGCAAATATCAAATACAGTTTAGTTCCATTTTCATAATTAATATAGTTTTGACATTGGCAGAATTAATTTGAATACTTAAACCACTTACTTAATTAATTGAAATGGGTAACAACATCAAGATGATTTTAGGAAATATATATTTTTTTGAGATGGATGCTGTATTTCAATAAGAAAAAGATTATATAAGATTCTTCTTTCACAAATTCTTGTTCAAGTTTGCGTTGATTTAAATCATATTATCTTCATTATTAAGATAACCTACGAATAAGGCTTATTCAATAGACTAGCAGCGCTCCGCAGTTTTACCCCTATTGTCCCCATTTCCGCGGGAATCACTACATAGTATAAAACAAAGTCGCTTTCCGCTGTTTGTATGTTCCTATGTATGCTTTCTTGTAATCTTTAAAACTACGGAACGGATTTTGATGCGGTTTTTTCGTGATTCAAAAAGGTTTATATGTAAAATTAGCAGCGCCCCGCGTTGTGTCCATTCCTGTGGGAATTTCTGGATGAAAAATAGCCTATGTTACTCGTGGATAATGTAGCTTTCGAATGGTGAAAGAATTTTTAAAAACGGTCCAGTAGTTTTTGAGCCTATACATTATAAACAAACAAAGTTTTCCTCTTTATAATATTAGTGTAGATATAAAATTTCCCGAAATCTCCACGGAAATGGGCATAACGCGGGTAAAACCGCGGGGCACTGCTAGTTATGGAATAAATAGCCTTTATCCTTTTTGTTGAATGTTGGCCATCCATTACATTAAATAATTATTTATTGTTAGTTTCTGAGACAAAGAAAAAAGAAATCAAACTCTTCAACTTTATTATATTAGAAAAGATATAATAGTGACATAACAAAATTCCTTTACAACCGCCTCTATTGGTTATGTAATCTCTGATAAGTCTATCAAAAGAATACCTCAATGAGTAAGCTTTGGATTGTGGATTACTTACGAGTATATCACTTGTAATAGACCTCTTTGAATAGGCTTGACCCGTAACTCTCTCTCTAATGATTTATACCCTGAGCGATTCCCTTTTTAAAACTAGTTACGTTTCAAATATAATTTGTCAGTAAGTCAGATTGCACAATAAAGCTTAGTTTGTGTCGAACTAACTGTGTATGAATTACGCCCGTACTGAGATACATAAAATGCGTCCATAATAGAAATTAATGAGTGATTTGGACGTGTAATGCATGGAAAATTACGACACATAGTTAGGTTACAGTATAAGTATCTAGGTGGCCATTAAATGGACGTCTCTCAGTGCGGTAGTTAGAACTGTGCATTTTATTTGTTTAAAAATATCATTAAGTTACACAGAATGTGCGTACAATATTCGCATCATACATTATGTCATGTTCCATTAATTTAGTGTTATTTCCTATTCATTGATAAACAAGACTACGAAAACACGTCAACTATATGTAAACAACAGAACGTTTACTTTGTCAAATGCGGCATTACGATCTTATGTCACGTTCAAATCCCGTTTTGTTATCAAGTTTAGAATCATTCTGTGATATTCGAGACTTGAGACTCAGTGCGAAATGGGAATTATCTTATCTATACGTATTTCGTATCCATGGTATTTAATTACGTTGATCATGACATATCGTTTTGAAAGTTGACTTTGTTTAGATTTAATTGTGTCAGTGGTTTCACTACATAGCATAAAACAAAGTCACTTCCCGCTGTCTGTCTGTGTGGGACACAAAACTACGCAACGGATTTAGACGCGGTTTTTTAAATAGATAGTGTGATTCAAGAGGAAGGTTTATATGTATAAAAAATCCTGAAATTCCCACGGGAACGGGCACAATATGGGTAAAACGCGGGGCGCTGCCAGTTTAAATATAAATTTAGTTTTTGATAAAGAGTTTTCATAACGTTTGTATTTATTGTCGCTTTTTAAACTAACGGAGTGTTGTGAATTGATTTTTAAATAATAATTCTATATTGTTTAAAAAGAAAAGCTTCAAATTGTATTTAAGGCGACGATATATGTTAATTAGGCTAAAACACTCCGGGATTAAAACCTTTTTTCTCCATAATCTGTAACAAAATCATATTTTTTTCAATACATGTTAATTTAGACACAGTCCGTATTGTCTTCATTTTATTATTTAAATAAAATTATTTTTAGTAGCTCTAATATATATGCAAAGAGACCCCCAATTTAGACATTTCAAACCATTTTTCTTCAAAACTATTAAACGCTAGAGGTTTTTACAGGCATCATCATATTAGTAAATACAAAATCTATTGATTCTTCATCTTATTTTTTCAAATAACTTTTGTAATAATTTTTAGTGTTAAATTAACTAAAAACGATACACAGAACGAGTGGTATACCCCTCCGGCCACCCAACAATTTACTCGAGCAAGGTCATTTGGATATAGCCAGCTCTTAAATAACGGAACTAAATAGAAAACAATATTACTCAACTTAGTTTTGCTAACGTTTAATCACGTGTAAATACTTTGACACCTGATAGTGACAGTGTTGTTCAAATATGGTAATCACATTATTTGAACCGAAATTGTAGCTGTAATTTATGTCTCTGTTGATAGAAAGTACCTATGTCCTTGATTGTGAATTTAGGTATCAATTATCAAATATTAAAGAAAAATTTAATAAATTGACTGATTGTTCAAGCCTACCTTTATTTTTCTACATCGTGAATTTTGCTATCATATACGAGTATTTAAAATAAAAACGAATCTTACTGATTGTTTCAAGGTTAACGCGTTCAGAACAAAGAGACAAAAATGAGTTCTTTTGCGCAGTTTACTGCCGTACTCAAAAACTTTCATTAAACCTACACTTAACTGACTGATGTAATTTTTCTTATATAATAATAATTATAAAAATAATTTTTCATATACATGTCAAAATAACTCAAGAAACATGCGACATCTCTGAGTACAGTCGTTGTTTTTAAAACTAAAAATATTCATAACATATTTTATATATTAAAATAGTGTAGTAACAAAAAGGACGTTATCGAACGCAATTTCAAAAATAAACTGAAAATCCCCAACCATTGTAATGTTTCAAATAAATCACGTTACTAACCAATAAAATGCCAGTAAAAACCTTTGTACAAAACGTTGGTTTTAGTAAAATATCATTTCTATGCAGATATCCGCACCCCTATCATAAGTTACCATCGTTACCGTTAAGTTAAAGTCGAGTTTTTAATGATAAATAGTTTAAATCCTTACATGTAAGTCTCACATTGAAGGGTCATTGATATGTTCGTTTACATATTGTTGACTCAGATGTGTCAAGTTCAATAGAAAGCTAGCTATACACTTAAAATTTCAAGCGTTATCTTCGCCATATCGTAATATTAGCTGCGTAATATTAGCTGTGCCCCGCGGTTGTACCCGCGTTGTACCCTTTCCTGCGGTTATTTCGGAATAAAATGTATCCAATGTGTTATTTTGATGTATAACCTAATATTACTATAAAGTTTCATCCAAATCTGTCCAGTTGTTTGTTCGTGATAGAGTAACAAACATACATCCTCACAAACTTTCGCATTTATAATATTAGTTGGACGTAAACTCGGCATTTTAAAGGGTATTTTTTAAATACTACGTTACCATATCTTTTAAGATTTGGAGAGACCGATCATAGTCGTTATATTCAGCTTTAAAAACCCTGTAACTATGATCGTATTATTAAAAATAAAAATAAATTATAAAATCAAGAAAAATAATTACTGAAAAATATGATAAAGACTTACCCAAACTTTACTGTCACGAGAGAAAATCATGTTACCAACACACATGTCAATGCCCTTCTCGCATAAAATTCTTAACACATGTTGAAAATTTTATATTTTAAAAAATGAAACGTTGTTTGAAAGAAGTACGAGAATATTTTATTATTTTGTTCAAACAATGAAGAACAGGCTCAACGGTAAAAAATAAAATTTTCGTGAGATGATGAAAATGTGATTTAATTTTTAGACCTTTTTAGTTGTTACATTTTATTTTTGAGGTGTTTCTGTAAAATTACATTTGGTTTAATATTTTTTGGCGAGATACTTTAGAAATTTTAATTTTATAAAAATTTAACTTTTAATATCGCAGAAGGCGGAGAGGCTGTGGCATAATAATTAACTGCTTTGCAAAATCAAAATCATTAGGTTTATAAGACTGTGGGTGAATTGCAAACGCATTTTTAATATTATTTAGTGCCTAAATATGTTTACTAAGTAAACGATATTCGTTTTAAATAGTGTTCTATTTCATACAATATAAAATATAAATTTGAATGAACAACTTGTGTTCCTTTGATAGATTTAAGAGTTCTTTTGCAAGATAAGACGGATAATAGCACTTTGATATCAATTCCAACTGAAGTGCTTAATATCCCGGAGTATGTTTGATCCATTTAAGTTATTTTCAGTGATAAAGTAAGGTTTTAGCTCCTAAATCTATATAATGGCGACCCGCGCGTATCCCCACGGAATTAAACCGAACATATACGCAAAAAGATATTTTCTACTTGAATTATTTTGGGGACAATCGGCATTTGTATTCGCTGTAAAAACACGCCTTTTTCTTTGTTATTTTTTTCTGTACTTTTGTAATTTTTCATGAAAAACTCTAAAACAACAAACATTATAGAACGGTGTTACATAACTATAAACATGAAGCCACATTTTCTTGACCGAGGTAACTCAAGCACAACTCTATCACAGATATAACAATCAAATATCTTCGTAACCAAGGGTCTTCGCCCTGGCACAGTTGCCAACTAAGTTACGAATATGTACTAAATTTAGTAACTTTGAATATGACATTTCATGTTGACAACCGGTTTACTATGTTCATCTATATTGTGTTGTACGGTCAACAAGGGAATTACGAGAAGGGCTTGTTTTCATTAACGTTTGTATTTGATAAACGCCTGGATAGAAATCATATTTCTCGAAAGACTACTTACGAATAGAAGTCATTGAAGCACTCGTGGCGCAGTTTGACTAAGCGATGTTAGTTAATTGCGATTGTTAAGCAACGTGCAGCTCGACCCCTACTTAGATGGGTGGCCGATAGTGGCATTTCTATCAGAGCGCTACCGTGCTTCGAAGGGCACGTTAAGCAGTCGGTCCCGGTTGTTTCAATCATTAGACCATGTCGGAAGCCAAAAAAACAAAAACAACAGAAAACTTTGATACAGGGCTACTAACCTACTCGAAATGAATAAATGAATTGAAAATCTTATATATAAAATTCTCGTGTCACAGTGTTCGTTCGCGTACTCCTCCGAAACGGCTCGACCGATTCTCATGAAATTTTGTGAGCATATTGAGTAGGTCTGAGAATCGGCCAACATATATTTTTTATCCCGAAATTCCCGCGGGAACGGGTACAACGCGGGTGAAACCGCGGGGCGCAGCTAGTAGTATATAAGAATGAGATGGGTTATCACACTTCTTTTGTCTCCATCGACAAATTATTGTACGATTGTACAGTCACGAGCGTTAATTTGGGACCCATTTCCATCAAATGTTGTTAGAACATTAATAATGCAATAAGGTCGAAACTTTAGTTTGATAGAAACGTAAAGTTATCGATGGTCAACAATATGACATTGATATTACGATAAAATTAGCTCTAAATAGCGTAAGTTTGCTACAAGATATTCAACCTTAGGTGGGTCCCAAATTATACACGATATTCAACCTTAGGTGGGTCCCAAATTAATGCTCGTGACTGTACTACTTGATATATCGAACGGTTTCTGATTTGATCAGATTCTGACAGATCGTCATTTGTTTTTTACTTAGATTACCCGTGGATGGTAACAAAGTAATGATCAATCAAATGAGCGAGTCATCTATTACGATAGCTTTTGTTTTTGATGAGTTAGTCCAATAAAAAACATTGGCCAAGTTCATTTGGACCCGTATGATGTTTTATTAAGATTAACTTTTTGTACATCAAAGTTTAGTCCAAGTACTTTTTTGATATTTATCTAAATTATTCCACTATGGTAAACATCAGGTTACTTTGAATTTATACACGAGATAGAGAGGAGACTGCTAACTCATTCCTGCTTTTTCCAGAATTTAAAACAGTTCTCTAGGGAACAAGATAAAACTTTGCCTCTAAATCTAATTCTAAAGTCCGCTAAGATTTAATAACTGGTCTAGACTTTCAAGGAAAAGAAGTAAAAACCTTATTTGTCATTGGAATCATTCAAAAGAAGTTCGTTACATTTTTTATGGTTCATTTATAACGGTGGAATTTAAAATGTGTTTTACGTGTATAATTTTAAATTGTGTTATTTCACAAAGGTTACAATTTTCACTTTCTAAATTTGAACATGTAAGCAAGAGTATTTTCGGTGAAATGAAGTGGTCTTTGTCCAGCATTAGGACATTACAAGCGAACACTTTTTTTTTACTTTACATTTGAACTAAAAGCACGACACATGAACATACGAGTATTATGTAGCTTCCCCGTATTTAAAGATTTATTTACTAAGGATACTTAAGGTATTTATCTATTCTATTATATTTTCAAAATTCCATTATACAAGATTAGAGCTTAGTTTGGGTCTAATTAACCACTTGTGAATTTGTGCAGGTATATTTGTATTTATTGATCTTCCTTTTTGCATCAAATAATAAGCATTACTTAACTTTCTATTAAATTTCAAGCACTTTAAAGAATAAAAAACACCAAATCTTAAACAACAAAACTATGTACATATACCAACCTTGAATTAAAAAAGGAGAAACCATTTTTTAAGCGTTTATTTAACCAGGCAACCATAACTTTAACTTTTTATCTTACACGGAACAGAAGTTGTTTACACTTTTAAAATAAGTTGCATCTAAGTTCAGGATAGTTACACAGCTTATTCTCGCCAACTTGTATCATAATTCTAAAATCTATTCGGTTCAAAACAGCACTGAACATTTCCTCGCAAGCCACGCCATTAAAATTTATAACCCAATGTACTTCCCAATGTTTAAATTACTCAGACAAGATTGTCTACTCAAAATTCCTTTTAACAGTTCAAAATATTTTTAATTGAGTCACTTTGTTTATTAAATATTAGATTTGGATTTTCAAGGATCGTTTTTGGGTTCATTAATGGCTTAATTTTCGTGTTCATGTTTCGTTTAGCTCCGCCATTATTCAGTGGGATTTTATTTTATTTATACTCAATTTGACTTTATACACATACTAGCAGCGCCCCGCGGTTTTACCCGCGTTGTGCCCGTTCCCGTGGGAATTTCGGGATTTTTTTTACATAAAACCTTCCTCTTGAATCACTCTACCTATTACAAAAAACCGCATCAAAATCCGTTGCGTAATTTTAAAGATTTAAGCATACAGACAGACAAACAGACAGACACGAAAAGGAGACGACTTTATTTTATACTATGTAGTGATTACTTCCTACTAATATTATAAATTCGAAAATTGGTGAAGACGTATGGATGTATGTTCCTCTTTCAGAAAAATAAAAATTAGCACAGAAACAGATACTAGTCAGGAATACATAATGGATTACGTTTTGAGCCAATGCTACATTATTTATACATTTTGTTGTATCTACAGTTAACTTATGTATTTTGTTCGTGGGTGTTAGATGTAACATTTCAACTACATGTTATGAGAGTAAAATGATTACTACTCGCCCACAAACATCAATTGAAATTAAATGGAAAAGTCGTTATATTTGAAACGCTTAGGATATTGAAACGCTCAATAATACGGATTAAGCCTGAACTTTTTGACTCCCTACGCAAAGTGAGGGGTGGTATTAGTTTGATGTGTCTGTGTGTCTGTTTTGGACATCATAACCGCTAAAAATATACACCAAATGACTATGGGGCGATAAAAAATAATGGGCAAAAAACATTTTTCACTTGTCTTTGATTGTTACGAATTTTGGATGGATCGGACACCCTTGAGACTTAAAATAATGACAAGTAGGAAGAAAAACCTATTGCCTGTCCTTTCCTTGGTCAAAATAATTTAGTACTAACCTCCTTGACGTCACAAGAGTTGCTTTTTAACTTCAGGTCAAAGACCTCATCTACACTCTTATATGAAATCTTTCATCTAAAGTAAATTTTTTGTAGGTTCCAATTTCCATACAAAGGCGGCTAGGTCTCAAAACACACAAACAAAATAATAGAAGAAATCATTTAAATGCAAATATTATAGAAGAAAATAATATAAAGTTAGAGAATGAAATGATGTACATTTTCATTTCTCATGGAACTAGGTAGCCGAAATTGGGCTTTTCTTTCATTTCGCGCAAAAAACTTTTGCTTATTTCATTTTGGACGATGAATAGCTACGGGAAGCTTTAAAATTACTTTTTATCCACGTCCACACGCTAATTTGAATCCTATTCTTAGTTATTTGCATGTAGAAACCGGAGCGTAGGTGCTCCAGGCTTATTTAATTTTATTTTACTGATAAAAAGTTTCATTTACGTGTTTATTATCGGGTCTGACTTAAGCTCATTACTCAACATAGCACACCCACGCTGGGTAAACGGAAATGAGGAAAATATAAAATAATTTATATTAAATACTTTACTGGATCAAAACAAACAACTCTTAATTAAATGAAAGACACTAAGTTTATATTTTTCCCACGCTTTGTCACGCATGGCGTCCTTTCAAATTTTTCAGAGCAAAGAAATAAACAGGAAAAATAAATAAAATTCCTAAAAATAGAACAAAATTGTGACACATCCGCCCTTCCTGCCTCGTAGGGCGGGCGGAATTCTAAGGGCGTGTAATAACTATACCTTAATGTATGAGTATTTACTTCCTTTGGGTGTCCACGGGGCGACAATGCTAACGGTTCTCATTGTGCGAATTGTAGGAATTTAACTTTTGTTTTAAGAGCAATTTCATTCTTCAGATTTACTGAGTTGTACTTAGATACTGTATGCTTTTGTGAAAACAATTCTTAGTAGTAAAATAGTGTGGATACTATAAATAGTTACGTACGGTCGGCCAAGAAAGTGGTCTACCACTTTTGACAAAAGTTTCTGCGAGATGTAACGATCGCTAAGGTTGACTTTTCTATGCACAATTATGTTATGACGTTTAAAATTGACCTTGTTGTTTCATGACATTCAAATGAATCACAACCGTAGGGTGGTAGATCACATATTTGGCTGACCGTACATAACTAACCGTGTAACAGCTAGACAAAGGCCTCTCATCTCGCTGAAGATAACATTTTAATAAGATGAGGACGACTTGTATATATTATTTGTAAATATCGTATAAAAATAGCGTAGATTGTTTATTGCATACCCTCGCTGCCCCACTGCTGGGCAAAGATCTCCCCCGATTCTTTGCATGTCTCTCTTTCCTGTGCTAACTCCTTCCAATCCTTGTTAAAATTGTCCAGCTCTTTCAACACCATTTCAATATGAGATAAAAAAAACTTTTTACTTTTATAAGAACCAAACCAAGTAAGAATGCAGTTGAAACTAACGCTACCTCACTTAACATAATCGTGAGATAGAGAAAAGAAGTCATTCCATATCTGAGCTTGTCGTATAAGTGTCTATATTCCCGAGCTAGGTTAATCTAAGCTTAAAATCTTGTACTAATGTGAGTTTCAGAAGCGGCTTAGCGTCACACACACCGCCTTAGACCTGCTACAAACATTACGATAAATCGTTGCAATAAAACTGTACAGACTTATTTGCGTAGTCCATGACTAATATGCAACGCACTTCACCGGTCACCAATGATCATTCACCAACGATCGATAGATGCGCCCAAAATCTGTTTCCACATTAGTAAATACGAAATGTTATTTTTTATTTTATACTCTAATAGAAAAATATATATTTGTAAATATATATTGTTTTTAGAAACACACTACGTACATACTTTTGCATTCTCATATTTCCTCTACAACGGAAATAACGTGGGATCCGGGCGCTGCTAATATTTTTTAAATAATTAAAAAAAAAATCGACAAACTGGTGTTTGTTGACGACAGAAACCGCTAACACTGACTCCAAAACGTCAACGGTCGCGGTCTGCGGCGACGTTTGTGGCCGACGCTCGTCCCGTGTGCGGTAAAACTTAACCTTAACTTTATAAAACAGGAATAATGTATTCAAAATTCATAAAATAAACACGTCACGTATGACACGCAAATAACTCTACCCCTGATTATTCTTGTTCTTCAATCAGATTAGTATTCTTCGCTCTCGCTGCAAAGTTAAGAATTTAAAACTTCACTTAAGATTAAGTAGGTTAACGTTTCCAAGGAATGGTTAGACACTGAGATTAGAATTTTATTGATAGTAGTTCTGAGGGGATTCTGAAGTTCTTTATTTGAACTTTGGGGTTAATCAGCCGTTAGGTGTTGAAATCGACTTGGTCTGAAGCAGGTATTTGCTTTTAAGCTTGTGCTTCGAAATACTTTTTTAATCTTTATTTTCTCAGGTAACCAGTATAATAAAATCCCCCGACAGAAAATTTTACCTATTGGAGAATTATGACTGGTAAGTTTTGGTTATGAGGAATTTTATAAACGATGTAAAATTTGTCGCACTAACACAACGCTAAATTGACGGATCTGAACTGCTGGAGCTTGTTACTAACTACACAAACAAATCTCAAACAACTTATTTAGCCTAGAGCCTTATAGAGCCTAGACTATTTGCCGGGTAGTGTTGTTTCATTATACTCATATAACTTCTACTTGATGCTTACTGTTCGTCAGCAATAACCAATATCTTTATCCCTAATACTTAACTCTCTCACTCTCACACACGCACACACACACACACACACACACACACACACACACACACACACACACACGCGCGCACGCACGCACACGCACACGCACACAAAACCGCATGCGATATTAATAACAAATCGTCATAAACTACTCTATAAATAAAGCTATACTTTTCCTCATAATTCAATAAACCTTTTCATATCTCCTTAAGAACACTATATGGCATCAACCCTTGAGAATTGCCTAATTCTAAAGGGCACTTCAGTCGAACTAGGTACTTACTTAAATTAAGCCTCCCTGTTAAACCAATAGCCTTTTGAATGTCATTGAGAGGGACAGAATAGTTCTCAAGTCGAGCCATTTATTTGGGCCACTTAAATACAGGAAGGTATGAAGGTTCCTTAAAAGGTCATTGCCGTAAACGTACAAGATGGTATGTTGCTGCGTTTTATTTCACAAAACTAAAAGACTATTCTACAAAATTTTACAATTGGCGTTTGTAGAATTTTTTTATTATTTTTTTAGTTTGTTTTTTATTTTTTTTATCTCAGGAACTACCTACCATCCGTCTTTTTTTTGTAATGCATAATCACATTCAACGGGATGGACACAGGCTATTTTTAATCAAGAAATTCCCTCGGGAACGGACAAAACGCGGGTAAAGCTGTGCGTTGCTGTTGTTGTTAATATGCCAACGGTCTTCTGGGAAGATTAGCAATGTTGAGTCACTACTCATTCGTCATTTATTCGAATTTAACCCAAATACATATCAAAATAGCTTAAGTTTAAAAGTGACATTACTTGACATTACCGACATAATTAAAACGACAGTACTTGTAGTGCTCGATCAAGAAGATAGTTCTTTGAACTAAGTGTTTAACAAAAAGCTTTTTAGAATCCTGAGATCGAATAAATGAATTAGGACCAAGAATATTTTTGTTCATTGGTTGTAGAGACTTTTTAGGATTGAACTAAACACCTTTAAAAACAACTAAAAAAATACAACAGCAAAGCATGTTACAATTTATTCATCTAAAAAATATCACTTTTTGTGAGAACTATGTAGCCAAAAAAATTTGCAAAACCTATCGAATGCCATGTGGCATATAAAAAGACTCGTTAACTTTTTATTATGACCGACTCGGACACTGAACTTGTTTTAAATATTATAGTCCGTACAAGGTAATGATATCTTCGGATACTTCAGGTTTTTCTTAAGTGATAGTTATACCACGTTGCATTTCAAACACTACGCCGAATTTAATGACGTCATCTAAAATCTAGGATTACTTGAGTTTCTAGAATTTCTTCCAATTCGAATGATTCAACATAGACGTGTATATAATAAGATTTAATAATATATAATAAACACACTCTAAAACCGTTTTGTATGAATCTTTCGACCCGTTCGGATAGAACTGTGATATCACCCTAACCCTCTGTAGCATATAGTAGACTGTAGGCAACATACTGGTCAAAGCCCTCTAACTTGAATAGAATTGATTTCCTAACTTAATCGCGCATTGTAACCCATAGGCTACACTCCTGACTAAGGAATAAATACCAAAAATTGCCACAAGATGGCGTGACTTGTCTCAAATTGAGATTGTTGTTGTGCGAGTTGATAATTACGTAAAGTGGCGGTTGACTAAAATTTCAAAAAGTGAATAAAAATAGTTAAGCGTGATAAAGCGTGTTTTTTGTTGCTGTTTTGGATAAGTTGTAAAGGTAAGGGTTTACACTTTATTGTGTAATATTATTTTTGAATACTTTTTATGTTTTACTTAGTTTTTTTGCCAAATTGTTTGTTTGGTTTGTTGCCCGTAAGCTACATTAGGCGTAAAGGCGTAAGTTGCCTGCAGGCAACACTCCCTATTTTTGCATTTTTGTTGGAAAATAATTGAAATAATAAAAAACCTAAAAATACGTGTACTTTGTTTATTCGTTTACTATTCCATTCTAAAAAATCAAACAAATCCCTGTTCATGAGTGATAGAGGGCTAAGTATACATAAGCGCGGTGATTAAGACACTAATCTACTTCAATGTAAGTAACTTGAGTTTGAGAGATTTAGGCCTTGGGATGGAACAGGCATTATATCATCTGAATAGTTTTGAACTATTACCCATAGTTCATAACTATTTATTCTCTCTATGTACTCATCTATTTATTCTTAAGCATATAAGTACTCGTCTTTAAGCTTCTATAGCTTTAATACATTGATTTAATATACATTGTTTATTAAAGATATTTAATATTCTTAAGAAGATATTTGATGCATCTTTTATAAACCTTGCAATTAAAAAAGTTAATTAAAAAGTATCAGCCTGTTATATCCCACTGCAGGGCACACAGTAAAATTATTACGTCCGAGGAGGTTAATGACCAAGACCTTTGAGTCGGAGTTTTTAGACCACCTAAAGCCTCTGATATGGTCTAACGATTGCAACAACTGGGACCAACAATTTCGCTCAGAAATGCCACCATCGACCACCCATCCAAGAAGATTCCGAGCTGTACGTTGCTTAACAATTGCAATCAGCTAACATCCCTTATCAAATTACGCTACGAGCGCTTCATGAGTGGGAGTAGATGTAATTAATAACCACGCTTATACTGCGGATTGGTGATCTTTAACCTTAAGGTGCTCCCACACTGCTGTTATAGAATGTTAAGTAACGTTAGTAAACATTTGTTAGCTAACATTTAATCACCAAAGTCAAAAAATGTTTTCATGTTAGTAAATGTTAATTAACATTTTTGAACAAAATTTTGTTTGTAAACATTTTATACGGGTGACGGCGGGGTATGCGGTGAGAGCAAAACCAAACTGCGAGCCAATGCCAGATTCAAAATGTTATAAAATGTTAGTAAACACTTTCCATCAGTGTAGGAGCACTTATAACATATAACAGTTCCTAACAAAATGTAAGAATTGACAACATTTGTTAGTAAATGTTTTAGTGTTCAAAAATGTTTATAAACATTTTGTAACAGCAATGTGGGAGCACCATTATAAATATGTAACAAATTATACGTCTTATAATTACGACTGTCTTATTTGATATGTTAAACGTATCAATTTCAATAATTCTAACCAATCAAATAATTTAAATTGTTTGCAGAATTATAGATATCGCCAATGACAATGATAAATTGACCTAATTATGACTGAATTTACTACATGTGTCGCTTTACGCTTGTTAACGATATCTAATGAGTGAACAAAATGGAAACGTCAGATAGACATAGACTAATACTAAATTATAGACGCATCGGGTTTTAATAACAAGTGTGAATGAACGAAAGAATAGATGAAACCGAAATGAGTGATTGAAAGTCTGAAGAGCGAGTGAAATGAACGAATGTTATTTTGTTAACTATAAAATAAGTTATTTTGTTAATCAATAAAAGCAATTTCATTCGTTAGTAATTATTATTTATTATTATTAATTAGCCATAAATGTCCCACTGCAGACACACTTCTTAAAGAAGCTTAATTTTATTATTCGATAAGTAATTTTTAAGTTTAAATATTATTAAAGTAAATTACTGAATTATAATGTCGGAAACACTTTTTCGTTGCCCGTTAGCTAATGGGCATTTTACTTGAAGCTTTTTATTTTATGTTTGGTATAAATATACTCCGTAGAACAATAAACATGGGACATAATATTTTCTTCCAATTTCAGATTGATGTAAAACATTTACTGCTTAACTGTTGGTGTAGATTCACTTTTGGTAAGCACTGTAGCAATATTACGACACTTAATTAATGTCGAGTTACCATTTTAATAAGCGTTTCTCTTACATTGTTAAATATCATGGACCAATATTATCTTTAAACATTACCAAATCCTACTTATATTATAAATGTGAAAGTTTGTGAGGATGGATGTATATACATATGTTTGTTACTCTTTCACGAAAAACCTATTGGATGGATTTGGATAAAACTTTACAATAATATAGGTATTACATCAGAATAACACATGGGATACAGTTTATCCTAAAATTCTAGCGGGAACGGGCACAAAGCGGGTAACACCGCGGGGCGCGGCTAGTTGTATATATTTTTGATAGCCTTCTAAACAGGTAAGCTTTGCAGTTATAGTACTTCGTTAATATTCGCCAATCATCGTCAAGTATTCATAAAATCCTTCTACATATTTAAAATAGTCTACTTGTAGATTACAATTAAAATTCAATTATAATGTCCAGTCTAGATCCAACCGTTACAGCTAGAATTGACTCTATCACAAATAATTAAATTTGTTTATTCAATCTAATTTTCTGTCTAGACAGTAAGATATCGGAACGTGATTTGACAGTCAATTGATATTCTATTAACTTGATATAGACATAATTTGTCTGTTGATTTTGTATTACTTTTTTATCGATTATGTAATTGAATGAATTAGTTTTGGTAGTCATGGTTTGTTGATAGTTATTTAGAAGCAAGTTAACACTTATAGGTTCCGTAATATATTTAGTAGACTACCAGTTATTTTCCTTACTCTATCTGGCTGCTGAACCAATTAAAAAAATGTTGCTAAGATTTAATTGGATTGATTTGATTTTCCCTTGAAAATGCTGCAGGAGAAACTGCGGGAGACAACTAGTATACTAGTATCTAATATTACAACAAATTCTACCTAAAATATAAATTTACCATACATGGATAGAATTTTTCATTTTTAGATTGAGAGTACGAGAATGGACTCAAAATACTTAAGCGTTGAAGTAAAAAAATACCTTTGAAAATCGAAACTGTTTCCTACACGTGTTTGGCAAAAGCAAGTATTGAATAAATTCAATAAATCGTTTGCTTATTCATAAGTTTTCTCTCAAACAACTCGAAGAAACCATGAAAATTGTCATCCCCCCCATACACTTGATAGAAACGTGCGTAATAAAATACAGAAACACATACGACTATTTATACAAACTTATTTATTGTTCGGTCTCTAACGCGTGAACATAAAACGATTCGGAAAAATAATACCTTTCCACTTCCCCATTGAGGAAACTAATAAAATACTTGAAACGTGTTGCTTGGTTGTAATAAAATATATGGAGAGTATAAACAAAAATAGTGACATGCGGTTAACCGCTAATCCTTCATTCGGTCAGGCATACGGTCAGCCGCGGTCCGGTTAACCGCACTAGTTCGTGTAAACTCTCTCGTGTGTGCCACTAGTTACAGCGACGGTGATGAGTGAATTTCTTGATTTTAAAAAACACGTAAATCGGATGCGAAATTCCAGAGTTATCGGTGTACATACATAAAACAAACAAAAAAACACCGCATTGAAAAGCTCCTCCTTCGGTTTTTGAAGGCGTCTAAAAATACATTGAACTTGTACTCATTATCATCATAATTTTGAGTAGGTTAGTGACCAACCTAGTGTCACAGCTTTGAGACACTAAGTCACGCCTTAATGCCTCCAACATCGTCTAAACATTGAAAATCCGGGACCGACTGCTTAACGTGCCCTCCGAAGCATGGGAACTTGTCCTATGTACCTATAACGTACTTTTTAAAATTGTTTGGTGCCGTCTCTTGCCTGCGCTATGCCCCAGAGACCCGACAATCGAACAGAAACTTAATATCCAACTTCAACCCCATTGATTTAATACCCATCTACATATCGTAACAAGAATTCTTGGTATAGAAATAAAGTTAAAAAATGTCACTTCAGACGTTTTCAATGTAAATTTGAGTTTAATGAAACCGAATACTTACTAATAAACCCGACAACACTCAAGCAATAAAGAACAATAAAATATTTAATTTCCCAAAAGAAAAATTCCCTTTAAATTTATTTTTTCCCTGATTACAATTTTTTCAAAGTGGAAATCTTTTCAAAGGACATTTTTTGAATGCTTTTGAAGGAAAAAGTGTCGTTTTATCAAAAGGGAAGCCAGTGTCGAGATAAAAATATTTATTTTCATTATGTTGCGTAATTCGTCACTACCTCATCGTTCCTGTAAAAATTATCCATTCAGCCTCACAAGTTTATTGAGCGAGAGAGATGTTTCACGAAATTATAAAAGACTTCTTAAATATTCTAATTAAGCTGCTATTAAATGACGATAATTATCAAACGAAATTATTTTTTGAAATTCAGAGGTAAATTCAACTTTACGCAGACATATTGTAGGCTTTATTGCACTCAAGTTAAGGTACTTAAATATTTGTGTTATACCAATAGAATTAAGCTGATGAGTTAATTTATTTTATGTTTGTTTGATTTTGAACATGCTAGTCTCTGAACTACCCATCTGATTCGAATAATTCTTTTTGTAATGGATAGCCATATTCAACGGGAAGGTTATAGGCTATTTTTCATCCCGTCACTTATTTTTCACCCCTGTTAAATTTATTTGGGAGCTAGTAGAAAGCCACAATTTCTCATTTTCTTACGTCTGTAGAGACTGACATTTTGTGTTAACTTTAACTGATGCGTAAGCGTAAACTGACGCAACCCGCCCTTGTTATTAGTTAGGTAACTCATCTTAAAAAAAAAAGGATTTTCAAAAGTCTTTCGATAAATAAAATGGTTTACAAAAATAGTTCTTGTTCTTACAAAAAACATTTTACTTTACTTTACAGTAACCGTAGTCAGAGATAAGTCATTGTCTTCTATGCCCACGGTTCCAGTAAAGGAGCTGAAACAGATAAAAATGTAAATAGAAAGCAACCTGTACCCGTAAACGTATGTAGTGTCAATTCAAAACGTGTAGTGTTCGCTTAAACTTAAAACCAGTAAAAAAAAAATTTACGTCGGTTCAAGTTACTGTCAGATATGTTATTCAAAAGGTATTTCAATAAAGACAAGCGAGTTATAAGCATTTGTCTATAATAATATTATAAAGAGGTAAAATTTGTAAGTTTGTTTGATTGTATGTTCGAGCTAATCTCGGGAATTACCTGTCCGATTTGAATAATTCTTTTTGTAATAAATAGGTACATTTAACGGGAATGTCATAGGTTATTTTTCATCCCGATATTCCCACGGGAACGGGCACAACGTGGGTAAAACTGCGGGGCGCCGCTAGTATTAAATAAAATATAGTCATAAATATTCTTCACGTTATACCCAGTATGTATCATTTGTCAGGCTTCAAACATGTGAAACGGCATAATATGTTTTCTTGCTCAACTCCCAACTTTACTGAACGCTCAAGAATAATGTTTTATGTTTAATGTATTAAATACTTTAAAAAGTTTTCTGTGTTCCGTGAGTCGTGTTGTGGATTATAATGATATCGAGTTTCTTTCCATTCTGCTTTGCATTTACAAGTACTTAAGGTGAGATAAAGCCCTTGCTCATCAGAGGGACATTTAAAGGCTAAAGTTTTTTTCAAAAGTCAGTCAGTTTAAAGACTGGATTGTGTATAGTCTCTTCTCGGTAAAGACTTAGCTAAAGTCTGTGTTAAGTCTAAATTGAAGTTTATTTGTGTTTTGTGTTGAACCTCTTTTGTTCGCACAGTCAGGCAAAAATAATGAAAATAACTACATCCAATTAGGTTTGATAACTCAATAAAATATTCTTCTTCTAAACTTAAGAGCTGGGCTCTTGTCGATGGAGTTCCTTCCACTTTCCTCTGTCATCTGCCATCCTCTTCAGTTGTTCGTACGACACGACTTTTGCTCTTTCCTTCAGTTGGTCTGCATATGCCCTTCTTGGCCTTCCTCTTCCTCTCTTTGCCTCTATGTGTCCTTCTGTTATAGTTTTTATAAATTCGTCGTGTCGTAAAAGATGTCCAAACATCTTTCCTCTCCTGATTTCTATCGTCTTTAGTATTGCTCTCTTTTCCCCTATTAGATTCAACACTTCCTCGTTGCTTTTCTTTTCCGTCCAGCTTATTCTTTCCATTCGCCTCCAGCACCACATTTCAAACGCCTCTAGCCTTTCCCTATCCCTTTGGATCATGGTCCATGTTTCGCTGCCGTAAAGAGCTATACTCCATATAAATGTTTTTATTAGTTGTTTTTTGATGGATCGGGATATTTTGTTTTTAAACAGATGTTTTTTGGTGTTAAATGCTGCTTTGGCCATGGATATGCGGGTTATGATGTCTGTAGAGCTTCTGGAATCGTTTGTGATGATGCTACCTAAGTATCTGAATTTATTAACTTCTTCGATTTCGTTATTGTTGAGTGTGATTTGATTATTGGTTGAAGGGTTCCGGGTTATTGTCATAGTTTTTGTTTTGTTTATGTTAATTTTTAGTCCTATGTCATTGAATGCCAAATTTATTGCTGTTATTAGTTTTTCTAGTTGTTCTTTTGTTTCTGCTAGGGCTGCGATGTCGTCGGCGAAACGGATGGTGTAGATTTTTTCGCCGTTGACTCTTATACCTCCTTCTCCATACTCTGCTATGGCACTGAGGGCGCTTTCGACGAAGATGTTAAATATTATGGATGAAAGGGGACAACCTTGCCTAACTCCTTGTCTTATTTGAGCATATACTGTTTCATCCCCGGTTTTGATTATAGTAGTTTGTTGTTTGTATAGTTTAAATATTATTCTTCTGTCTCTGTAGTCTAATCCTATCTTTTTCAGGGCTTTCATCATTTTCTTCCAGTTAACTTTGTCAAAAGCCTTTTCTAAGTCGATGAATGCAATGTAGGTGTCAAGTCCAAAGTCTATTCTGCGATTGCTAATGAGACGTAGGGCAAGAATGGCTTCCCGCGTTCCTTTTCCTTTTCTGAACCCATATTGATCTTTACCAATATGTTGTTCGGCTTTGAGATGCATGCGGTTTTGTATTATTTTTATCAGAATTTTTGAGGCGTGACTGATAAGACTGATAGTTCTATGTTCTTCGCATTTCATGGTATTTAGTTTTTTGGGTAATGGTACAGTTTTGGTGGTTTTAAAATCGTTTGGAATATGGCCTGTTAAATACATTGATTGGGTAAGGGAGAATATTTCATCTAGCATTGGCTTGCATACAGCATATTTTATAAGTTCTATTGGAATGTCATCTTGTCCTGCTGCTTTTCCATTTTGTATGCTCTGTAGTGCTTTATCAAATTCTTCTCTTAATATCGGTGGTCCTAAGTTATCTTCATCAACTTCTTCCTGTTTTTCTATATCTCCTTCTTCTAGACCTTCCCCTTCATATAGTGTTTCTATGTATCTTTTCCATCTTTGTGCTATATCTTTTTCATTGAATAAAATTTTCCCATTTTCATCAAGTATTGCAGAGCTTTTTCTTTTATGTTTTCGATTAAGCCGCTTGATAACGCTGTAAGCTTGATCCATCCTACCTTGTTTTATATATTTTTCTATTAGTTCGCAATCTTGCTTAATGTCCTTTTCTAATTCTTCTCTACATTTTTGTGTAATTTTATTTGTTAGACGTTTGTACTCTTTCTTACTATTTTCATCGTTTTTATTCTTATACTTCCTTTTCTCTATCATTAATTTCTGTATATCGTTAGATAACCATTTCTTTCGCGGCACGATCTTTGCTTTTTCAATAGTTTCTTCCGCGGTGGTTTTTATTATATTTTTAAAGCTCTCCCATTTTCTGTCTACACTAATGCTACTTAAATTATCTATGTTACTATTCTTATATATCTCTAGTTTATCTCCTAATTTATTGCTATATTGCACACATATATTGCTTTTTTTATCCTTAAGTTTAGTGAGATCCATTTTCTTTGGTTTGTGTATGCGTTTAAGTTTTTTGGGTTGGAAATTATGACAGCTGATTAGTAGGTTGTGGTCGGTATTTAAGTCGGCTCCCGGAAGTGTTTTACAGTTGGTAACATTTTTCTTTTGTTTATTTTTTATCATTATGTAGTCTAATTGATACCTTGCAAGGCATTTTCCACCTGGCATTTTCCATGTATACAACCTCCTCTTTGGTTGTTTGAATGTTGTGTTTAGAACTATTAAATCATGTTCTTTGCAAAATTGTACTAGTCTATCTCCCCTTGGATTTCTTTTTCCCAACCCAAATTTTCCTACAGTTTCTCCGTCTGCTCCTTCTCCTATCACAGCATTAAAATCTCCCATCACTACCAAGTTATCTTTCTCTTTTACTGCATCTAGTATAGTATCTATGTGATTGTACATTTCTTCAACTTCTTCATCGGTGTGGCTACCAGTAGGCATATAAACCTGTAGGATTACAATGTTTACTGTCTCCGTTTTTATTTTTACTGTAGTTAATCTATCACTGTGGTGTATTGTGTTTTCTATCTGATCTCCCCATGTTTTGTTCAAAACTATTGCTGTTCCGTTTGTACCCTGTTTTTCTCCTGTAAATATTATTCTGTAGTTTCCTATCCAAAAGTCACCGCTTCCTTCCCATCTTACTTCACTCAGCCCAACTATATCGAGATGTAGTCTCTCCATTTCTTCAATCAATTCTTCAATCTTCCCTGGAGGCAACATCGTCCTCACATTCCACGTGCCTATGGTACAGGGATTTCGCAGGATGACGACCTGGGCAGCCCTGCTCCTGCCCCTGCCGGACTCGGACCGCCACGGCATATGACCTCGTGGAAGCCCGTTGTCAAGAACGTTTACTCTTTTATTGGTCATTTCCATTTACTCCATAAATAGGGATTGTAGTGCAGTGGTTTCCCCATTTGCCTTCCGCACCGCAGTTCAGTGATTGGTAACCAATCGCTGATGTCCGGTCAGGAGCCCTTCCAGAGCCCTCCTCTTCGGCCTCCTGCCGGTACCGATGCCGCTGCTGCACAACACCGGGGAAACGCTTATTTGATGGCGGCGCTGGTTCGCCATGTCACAGAGCTGTCATTGGATCCTTGTGGCATTTTTTAGGTCAGCCCGTTCCACTGGACTACCCACCACATCCTCAAACTTTGCCGCTACTTGGTCGGGGACTGCTTATTCAATATTCGCAGCGGGCCACCATATCTGATGGTCGTTCCACTATCCGCCACCTGTGGACCCCTCCGGTTGCCTGCAGCTTAGCGAGCGGATAAAATATTAATACACTTAATTTTTATTCCATATTAATTTTAATAATAGATGTCTACGTTTTCATACCGTTTAATAAAGCCGAAATGAGAATCTCTTCATTCCAATATTGAAAACATTTAAAACTCAAATGAACTTGTATAAAAACAAACGAATTAATTTGACAATGGCATATGCATTGAATATTGAAGTAATTGCTTTTATTTTAAAGGTTCTTTTAAAATCAAATATTGCTTTAGATATTGATGAATAAACGATAAGTAATAAAAGAATATTGTTCAATAATAAACCGTTATTTCATTAATTGAGTTTCCTTCTACTTTGGCTACTTTTTATCCTGAAATTCCCACGGGAAGGGGCACGACGCAGGTAAAACCGCGGGGGCTGCTTGTGTAGAAAAGTGTATCCGTAAACGTAGTTAAAATTCAAAATCTTCAAAATAATATATTTTGTACATTAGTTGTCCGAACAAGAAAATAACGAAGTTATATTCATAGCCGAATGAAATAGTGTACATAAATATAATTAAATCAAACGTTAATATTGAAAGTGTATACATAATTACTGAATACCCATTCTTCTTCGCTTTGCTTCTAAAGATATAATGTTAAAGTTTGTAGATTGTACAGTCCCACCATCTTATCTGTTCAGTTGACAGCGTCGCTAGTGGAGAATTTGGTTTTGCCATAATATAAGAAATTCACCAAGAAACAAAGGTAATTAAAACATGTCTTGCAAGTCAGTCTATAGATATCATTAAAAATTAAGAAACTACAATATCAATCATATAAAGCCTAACTAAGAGAGAGATTCAATATGACGCGGCTGTAGTTCCCATTTTGCCCACCTGAACAGTTAAGTTGGTGGCACTGTTAGTTTGCGACACAAATGTCAGATATTATTGTTTGACATCTAGACATTGCTGTCATAGGCGTTGGTGTTTAATTTACTGGATACAGTTACAACAATTATAATGCTACAAATTAATAATGACACACTCATATTTAGATGTATGAGTACATTCAGTACCTATATACATATAGGCCTCGTCTGAAAATCAGCGCTGCCAGGGTCACACGATCGTGGCGGCATTACGCTGAGACGAGGCCTGTTCAGACCTCACACAGTAGTTCTGTCCGTGTAATTGTTTAGTGTTATAATAACTGTTGTTTTCTTTTTGTCTTTGTTTTTTTTCCCTTTCTTGTTGTGTGATTCGTCTGAATAAATGATTTCTATTCTATTCTATTCTATTCTATTCTATATACACATAATTCTTACATTCTGGTAAAGTACATACAAAATCAAAAGAAAATGTAGTTCTAAAAAACTACTGCTTTGGGATAAATGACGTTACCGACGGCCATGTAAGGGGTTGCTAACTACCCCCTTTTAGTTTTCGGACATCGCCTGCTTCCAGTATAATGTCCCAATAAAAACCAGGCTTCAAGTTTCAATTTAATCAACCAGGCTTCAAGTTTCTTTGATAAATTATATACAAAGATTCTCCTCACCACATTATATGCAAAGAGGGTTACACATCAATCACAGTATTTTCCATTTTCATCTGAAAATGACCACGCATCTTAGAGATGAATCTAAAAATCTTGATAAACTGTCCAAACTGCCTTTTTGACGGACAAGGACAATCAAAATTAATGTACATTTCTGACCTCTATCAAATACTGACAAGGTCACTGGACCCTTAACTATAGTGTTTACTGCTGACACAGAGTAAACATTTACAGTAGTACAATTTCACTGGACTAACATTGTTGCTATTATTCCTAGTATTTTTTTTATTTACTTCGTTGTGCCGTCGGAATTTCGGGATGAAAATGCTTTCCGCTGAATGTGGCTATCCATTTCATAAATAATTATTCAAATCGAATAATGTTTCCTATTTTTCAAATTTGGCTCGAGTTTGTGATCGCCAACCCGTATTAGGCAAGTGAGATGAGAGGCCTTTGCCCAGCAGTGGGATATTACAGGCTAATACTTTTTACTGTGGTTTTCACTTTGGGATAGGTAGGTAATACCTCTCCCAAACTGATCAACAACTTATTATGATTCACACAATTGACCTAACAATTAACACAATTAACCTAAGTCTATGTACGTACACTGTGGTACAAAACGATAGTAAACCATAGTAAAATCGCTTAGTTTTAATGGATAATTTCGCTGTTTAATTTCGGCGACATCCGTAATACTGCTGAGCTAGTTCATATAAAGTTTATTATGTTAGTTAATGTTGTCGTAAACTTTTTTGGGAACTCATGAATAAAGTTAAAGTTACTTAAATTCTCTTAATTAGACTCTTTGTCTGTATATGTGCTATTAATGTAAGGGCGCACGTGACGGGCGCACGCGACGGGCACACGCGACGGGCGCGCACGCGACGGGCGCACGCGACGGGCGCACGCGGCGGGCGCAGGCGACGGTTCACTTTTGTATGAAACCCGCTTAACGTAGTTTCGGCCATTATAGTTCTATTGCATTACTCATAGAACTTTCTCCTAGTTTTTGAAGTTTAAAAAAAATAACAGTGTGTATTTTAAAGAAATAAGTTTGAATAGGTCTTTAGAACCTGCAGACCTCCAACATGGTCTAACGACTGAAACAACCTGACTTACTACTTCTATTAAAAATCCTACAAGAATCAACTTCAACAAAAAATCATATTGAACTTTCTTATTTAAATAAACTCTAACTCTAGAGGGAACCATCGCTCAATTAATTCTTATTCAAAAAGGGAAATATTGGATAAAATAAACCCTTTAAAAATGGCTGAACAAAATGTCGGAACATCTTACTTAATGGGTGAAATTAAAAGTTATTGTTGCGAACGCACTCTGTTATCCAAGCCTCGTAATGAATACTTCAGATTGAATTCATTCAATTATGTTCCTTAACATTGACAGAGGTTTTTGATGATTCAAAAACTGTTTTGAAGAAAGAGCAGTTGATTAGTTACAGACCAAATTGTGACTTGGAATAAAATTTAGGAACTTCAATGCGGGAAGTATTATATTTATATCCTGTACGATATTTAATATCCATCCAAAGAAAATGAACACTGCAGCCTAATTATACCTTCTAATAAAAATATTTTGATAGCAACTTTAGTACATCGACTAATTGGGATGCCAAAAAAATCCATATCTAACATTCTACCTAAGTAATTGCCTTAGTCCTTAGACTAATGAACGCTCCGAAGTCCCTTACAGCCTTAATATTTAGATACATAATTAAGTAAACATACAGTTATTAAATAAATGAATCATCTTGATGTTTGTTTAGCAAATATAATTATTAGGCACTACACTCGAGGGAAGCAACGTGACTGGGGTAATAAATCAAAACATTTCCTTGAAGATGTTTTACGTAGAAGAATATGGAGACATTGTATTGGTAATTAGTGTATCATTGTTATGGAGGTTACTGGTTCAATGTATCCTACTAATATTATAAATGCGTAAGGTTTGTGAGGATGTATGTATGCATGTGTGTATGTACATACATACGTAACAAACATTTGGTACTCTTTCACGCAAAAACTGCAAAACAGACTTGGATGAAACTTTACAGTAATATAGGTTATACATCAGAATAACACATGGAATACTTTTTATCCTGAAATTCCCGCAGGTACGGGTACAACATGGGTGTGACGTTATAATGACAAATATAATGAGTTCGTGTTAATCACGAATGTAACCCATTTTGTTAACGATGGATCGATTCTTCCGGAATATATATTGACATACTTATTGACATTACTTCGTATATACTCGTATATTGACATACTTATTGGCATACGGTGCTTTTAGGTTGGTGTGATTATGTATCATCGTGTAAGCTTTTAGTCTGCATCCCCTTATATACTGTTATCCCCTTACTTATATTACTGTTTCTTAAGATGTGTAACGCTTTCGCTCGCTTTCTATAAAACTTGTCGTTTTGTAGCTTGTAAACTCACTCATATAAACTACGTATTATGGTCCGTTTCATCATCGTCATAGAAGCAGGAACTGTGCGGAAGTCAATCGAGCAATCACAATACATTATTCGTTTTCGACAATGTCGAAGCATTTTTTGACAATTACAATGCGTTGTGTTTCTTCAATTCCGCTCTGCTGCAATGAGAAAAAAAACACTTAGCATTTTTTTTTTTAGTGTCATCATCACAACTCAAAAATGGGTCGTCATTTTTATACTCACCGGTTGTAAATTTGATCGATATCGGCGTCGTGATAATGCTTTTTTGAAATGTCATTACCGCTATTCTTCAAATTCCAATAAAAGGGGTCAAAACATCCCCATTATTATAGCTATAACTAGCTGAGCTGGCAAACGTTGTTTCGCCATATAAGTAATTTGATTCTTTTTTTAATTAAGGGGAGGACCACCGTTAACATTAAGGGGTATGAAAAATAGATGTTGACCGATTCTCATGCACACAAAATTTCATGAAAATCGGTCGAGCCATTTCGGAAGAGTTTGGCAACAAACACCGCGACACGAGAATTGTATATATTAGATATACTCTTTTCTATTTCAAAGTGTAGTTACTCAGTTATTTATGGAGATGTGCGGAGTGACGCGTGGGTACTTTGTGATCCCACGCCGTGCATGGAATAATTACTTGTGGTTTTTGCATATCGTCGCCCTCTTTATATTTAGCGCACATATTTATCAAATGACCTAGTTTATCGTTCATATTTTGGAGTTTTTTTAAGGTCATGTTTATGTTGGTTTAAGTATTCATTTAGTACATTGACTTTTTGAAATTGTGGAGCCAGTTTTGGTTTCATTGAGCTAATTTGCTAATTGTAAAAACAATTTATTTAAGTAATACTACATTACATATTTAATGAATTACATATTCATTTAATAACAAAAAATACTTTGACTTAAGATGAACAAACAAACAATAAGATACGTGTACGTAGCTGACTAGTTCGATAGCAAAGCAAATTCTATTAAACTGGCCAGTTGCAAAAAAATATCTCAATAAAAAGTAACATCCCACAACATTATCTATCTTATTATTCACCCAAAAACACAGCTAAAAAAATTACAGCGGCAAAGAAACAAAACACTGAAAGCGTATTTATTCATATTTCAAAAACACTCCGGCATCATAATAATATAACTATAATTCACGATTATTCTACACATAAAATCTACCGGAATAAATAACTACATCAGGAGAAAGTACTTGAAAAAACTTGAAAAGAAGTATCGTAAACATCAGAGGAGTCGAGAGGCTCGGGAAGCCTATAAATTACTTTCATATTGTTTTTTTTTCAGTCAAACGTTGAAATAGCACTCGGTATTAAATTTGAATTTATTATTATTGCACTATGCATCACTTAGTTAATTATTAAAGGGGGCTAAATGTGCCGTAAAATTACGTTTGAAGATGTTTTTAGCTGTTAATTTATAAGGTTTGCGATTGGGTTAACAGTTTGGTTAAATAATGTGCAGGTTTTTCAATACCTATTTAAAATAGAGTTTTAAATAGGTATTTTTTTAGCCATGTCAGAGGCCTTTGGCTGCTCAATATATAATAACTTTGACACCAGGATTAGTAAGGTTGACCACCAACACGATGAAGAAGAAGAAGAAGAAGAAGAATATAGTTATAAGCGCAAGACACACATAATGCAGGTGCAGGCCGGGTGCGGGTTCGCACTATGGAACGCAAGACACGGACAATGTAACGGAGACTTTCCTAGACCTTTTTCTTTACAATGCTTTTAACTCACCGGCTTGCAACTAGTAAGATAGCTCAAAATCACAGTTTTTGCCTTCGTATTTTCTCCTAGGTTGTATTCGACCAAAATAAACCACTTTCACTGCGGTAAGGCCCCGTCCGATGTTCTAATTGTGATAACATTTTCTCATTAATAAAGGGTTAATGAACTCTCCGGATCAAAGCATGAGTTTTTGATGTGTATCACTTTAATTAAGTCGGAAATTGTATCCGTTTTTGTCGGACCTGATTACGTCAGAGTTGTGGTTACGTCACGATGGTTTTGTAATCAAGTAGATTAGAGTTCTTTTAGGCTATATTCATACATACTATAGTTTTTGCGGCGGTCTTGGCGTGCGAAAACGCGGCGTATACGAAGCGTAATTATATTGTAAACGTGGCAATCACGCCGTGATGTCACTGCATATTCTTTGCAACTTGCTTGTCTCTTTAGCGGCCGTACATCGCGTGTTTTAAAACAGATGCCCGGTGCCACAACGCGCTTACTGTCATCAAGTAAAAATGCTTGAGTGTAGGGCTCTAATACATTAAGTTTATAACAGCGCCTAAATGAAAAAGCATGGTTATTACAAATATTCATACTAAATCTTGAAAATCATCGCAAGAGATCTAAAATAAAGCATCTGATAAACAAAACTGTTATTAAGAAATTACAAATAGGCAATTCAGAATTATTTACATAGATATTGGATATGCCAATATTGCTTCGCAGAATATCGTCAGTCGTAACAATAATTGCTTTCAGTATAAGTAATAGAGTTATCAGAATTTATTCACGACTATTGTATAAGATATATCCTAATATAAAGAGCCCGAACGGAATCCGCATAGTTACGTAACTCGCCGCATAGCTTCAAAAACTCAACGTGATTTATATACCCTGGCTATCTTTGGATAAATTACATTCGAAGCGAATGCACACATGCGAAAAAGTGAGAAATGTACACGTCCACACGATTTCTTCGGTTCCTTGCGGTTTTTTCGCGGGTCAGATCCGACCCTTAAGGTTATTTATAATAAAGAAAAATGTGTTTCATAAAATGGTTTTGTTTGGTAGTTTTTGTTGATGACGGGATTTAGGAGTATATAACTAGAACATGTACAGTTTACATGAACGTATTATTAAGGGTCTGCCTATATCTATACTCTAATACATATAAAGCTGATCAGCTTGATGTCCTGTTTGTTTGCTTGAACGCGCTTATATCTGAAACTACCTACCGATTTAAATAATTATTTTTGTAATAGATAGCCACATTCAACGGAAAGAAATTCCCACGGGAACTATCACAAAGCAGGCAAAATCGTGGGGCGTGGATTGAACTTAATATATTTGTAGCAATAATCAATAAATAATGACATAAAGGTACCTCTATAGCTAGTAAAATTTTCCATTTTCCAATACACAATGGAATACCTCCCCATCCCTTTTATAATTTAAGAACAACAAGTTTTTCTAACTTTTACCCTAAAGATTCCGGGCAAAGATAATAATAAATTATTAGGGATTCCTTCCGAGAAACGTACAGGGTCTTAAAACTCTTTAACAACTTCAGAATTTTATTATACTTTTACAATTGTGACATAAGTATTGTAGACGGTAATTTATTATACTTTCAGTGTCATTTGTATATGTCTGCGGATTATATGAATGCAGGATTAAAAAAAAAACGTTTACTACACCTTGGATACTAAAAGTAATAATTCTTTCATTAAATTCTACTTGACTTTAGCTCACTGAAGTATCACTATACCTGAGTATATATAACAGTCGCCCTGGACAAATAGCAATCGTTTCTCATTGTATTTGGTTGTCTATCTTAGCGTATAGCATGATGTGAGTTATCATAATGTGATGTGAAAAGTAATGTTTAACGTGTCCACGGCCATGACACTTATATTTTTTGAAAATAGACAGCCATAAACATTGAATGGGATCACTTGGCTCTTCTCCATGGGGTACTTCACTACAACTAACGCATTTAACTACAGTACATTATTTTTAACAGTGCTAGAAACTATAACGCTCGTGGTTTAGTTTGACTAAGCGATGTTGGCTCATTGCGAAAGCGATGTACAATTCGGCCCATATTTGGTTGGGTTGCCGATAATGGCATTTCTATTTTTGCTTCGAGGGTACGTTAAGTCGGTCCCGATTATTTCTCCGTCCCGGTCTTTAGGCGATCTAAAAACTCCGATACCAGAGTTGGCCACTAACCTACACGAACATAGGTGTTGACACATAACATAATTTAAATCAACCATTTTTTACTTCATATAACATAAAAATAAGATTAAAATATTTTATGCCGCCCTAGCCTGAAATTGCAAGAGTCTCAATTATTTCACGGGCGATTTATAAGTTCTTACATTTATCAGTCGGTTGAGGCCAATCCCTTTGAAGAGGCTTTAAAACCAATGTAAATGAGATTCCATGACGAGCCCCTTTTGATCGATTCCTTGTCGAAATACGTCTTCTTTGTGAATATGTAAAAAGCTTTCGGAAAAACCGATTAGCATCACGGTGTGTACGTAGGTACAGTCGACTGCAAAAGTCGATCAACACATTCAATATAACGAAAATCATGATGAAAGTGGGACAGGGCCTCAGTACCGAATTTTTTATTACATTCTTCATATCTTTACTTGAAATCATTGCAGATGTTTGGTTTGTAAATACGCTGGCCTATATGCTATTTCAATTCGCTTCAACTTACCCAATGTACTGGTGTCTCGAGTGAGTAGAGAGTTCACTTTCCTTCACCATTTATACCCTACCAATAGATGTATTTTCTCAGATATCTCCACAATCCAAAATACAAGTGAACAATAATTTGGTGGCAATAGTCTTTTTTCAACTTACACGATTTGAACACATAATCTAAACGTTTTCGCGTTAGAAAACGCGAAAAAACCCGTGTGAGTACGTTTAAATTTGGTGGCAGTTATAAGCGTAGGTTACCTAAGCGAATAAACGCATTTTTATCAAGGCTAGATAATTTTCAGATTAGTATATTCATCTATAGTTGAAAGGCCTTTCGTCTCACTGAAGATATCAGTACAATGAGGAGGATTAGGCATAATTACAACGCTTGCCAATTGCGGGTTAGTGATCTCAAACTCGAGCCATGTTGGAAAAGTAGCAAACATGTTTTTGCACGGGAATTGTACCCGGGACCTTAGTCTTGGCAAGCAAGTGCACATACCACTAGACCACCGAATTTTATTGTTGTTTTTGAATTCCTAAGGCAGAAACTGCGTTAAGCAGACGTGACGGGCGCACGCGACGGTTCACTTTTGTATGAAACCTTTATAACAGCGGACACCCGCTTTACGCAGTTTCGGCCCTTATAATAAAGGTGTAAAATCGCAGATTTGATTTCATTTTAAACCTGTCTCGGTTGTTATTCGCAAGACGTCTAGAGGTGCGTCTTACTAATTTATGCACCAAGTACTCTCCTGAATAGATCATTCTCGTTTGATGTTTACGACTTGAAACCGTCCGCTTAAAATCTCTCTGCTCATTTTATTACGTATACTTCTGTTAGTATAACGAACTGGCTATAACTCTGAAAATAAAAATATGGTTCTAAGAAATCGCTATCTAGCAATTTTTCACATACAAATTTGAATTTCTATGAACATTCTTATTAAACTATCTGTATTAAGTCAGATAAAAAAAATCAACTGATTTTACTATACTATTATAGATGATGATTGTATTATTATCGCTCCCTTGACTTATGTAAGAGGTTCAAACACAAAGACCTTGATTAAAATCAAATCTAATTAAAAACGTTTGAACTTATTTATTTTATGAATTATACCTTTTTCTAAAAGACACTTTTCTAAGAATATAAGCTCTGTTGTTATATTGATTAAAGGTTTCTTAGAATCGTACAGGATTATGTGACAAAATATTTATTTATACTTGAAAAGAAAAGCGTTTCTGTATTAAACAAAATGTTACATTAATTCTTTATAAAAAACTAGTAGCGATTTGCGGTATTTCCCTTGTTGTACCCGTTTCTGAGGGAATTTCAGGATAAAATGTATCCTATATGTTCTTCTGATGTATAACCTATATTACTGTAAAGTTTCATCCAAATTCGTTTAGTAGTTTTTGTGTGAGAGAGTAACAAACATACGATATTATAAAATGCTAAAGTTTGTGACGGTGGATGAATCCACCCTCACAGACATTCACATTATAAATATTAGTATGATCAGAGAGGAGAGAAGAATTCGTTTATTCGCACCGAGTCACACTGAATCCTGTCACTGTGACTGGTTACGAAAAATATTCGCATCGAGTAACGTTGTGACTGCATGCAAATATTTATTACTATTACTGGATTGTGAAACCAAAAATCATTCACGGTAACATTTCTTTAACCGAACAATGTTCTCAAAATATTAAAGTAGTAACAAAATAAATAAATATACCCAGACAAATTCACTCACGGTTAATTAGATCCAAACTAAACTCTAAGCTTGTAATATGGAATCTAACTAACTGATACTACTTCATAATACATACACAAATACTTTATAAGAATATATAATTGACACCCAGACGTCGTCGCCAACAACGTCTATAACTATGTCTTCACATGTTGTTGACTCCGGGCGGGAATCGAACCCGTAACCCCCGACACAGTGAGCGCTCTCACTAGCACTGTGCCAACGGGCTTGTCAATAAACTGAGTGCTTAGTGCGAGTTTTCCAAGTTACTTTACGTTTGCGTTTAAATGGGTTCCCAACCAGTGGTCCGTGGACCACTGGTGGTCCGCGGAAGACAAAATGTGGTCCACAGACGCACCAAAAGTCGAAATATAATTCGCGAACATTTTCAAATTAATTTATGAAAATTGAAGGAAAGTCGTTGATAAAATACTGAACAAAATATATTTCACAAATTCGATTACATACACTCATAAACATGCTTCTCTACGTCTTCCGTCCAAGTTAACACTTTTCTTTCTTGGCGCTCGCTTGTTCTGAAATGTATAAGCTTCTCTACGTCTCTTGTTTACGTTACAAGTAAACTTTTCCAGTACAATTTTCGCTCACTTCACAAGTGCGGCCCAAATGTAGCCGTTCGCTGGTTTTTAATACCGACAACATACCCATATTGTGTGCATCTACTTTTTTTCTACCCAGCGTGACCAAATAAGAATAGAAAACTTTTCTATTCTTATTTCTAAGAAAAAAAAAATATTTGGTCACTCAATTAACATTCTGTAAGTTTAAAAAGGTAAAATCGGCCTTAAAATGGCTATAAGGGCCAAGTAAAACATGCACAAACTTCGATCGCGTTCCGCGCTCGCTCAAATGTTTGATTGAATGAAGTCGAAAATACATTTTCTTTGAGGTCCAAGATAATAATAATTCATGCTCGAGTCGGACTCGCGCACGTTCAATGTGAAATACAAATAAATTAAATCGCTAATTAATGTAAAAAAATTGACTGGAGGTCCTTGATGACAACAATAATTAAAAAGTGGTCTCCGGTCTAAAAAAAGGTTGGGAACCCATGCTAAACTCTGTACGTAGTGAGCATCGAATAATTGTGAGTGCGAGTCTCTTTGAGTATTCACTTTTATTCACCGTAGCTCTGTAAAGTCACAGAATAATAACTAGTACTACGGTAAAGTCCAGACAATAAACCGGCAAAATGGAATATACCATATCGACTGTGTTTTCATAAGGTATAAAGTACATATAACATTTATGCGGGTTATTTTATTAGACCTCGACCATGGAATTAGTATGTACTAGTTGTACGTAGTACATACTAATTCCATGGTCGATGTCTAAAAAAATAACCTTCTAGTTGTACGTAGTACATACTAATTCCATGACATCGACGTCGCGCACTTGACTGACATTGTTTGTTGTTTGTAGGTTGCCATAGCTCCTTACTTATGACATTTTTTACCGACTTCAAAGAAGGAGGAGGTTTCTCAATTCAACCGTTTATATGAATTTTTGGAAAAGCGATATCTTTTATAAAAAATAGTTTTCCGTCAATTCCGTCAGAGGATCATTAGAAACTCGAGCAGTAGAACAAACACTGGACATTATAACAAAGATCATCTTGAGCTCTTGCGGTCGTAAACATCTTCCAGGCGAAAAAATAATATGCTGACCATGACATCGTTTCTTTATAACACTACTAGAAGCACCCCGAGGTTTATTTACCCGCGTTGAGCCCGTATCTGTAGAAATTTCGGGAATCATTATACATATAAACCTTCCTCTTAAATCACTCTATCTATTTAAAAAAACCGCGTCAAAATCCGTTGCGTTGTTTTAAAGATCTAAGCAAACATAGGGACAGACAGACAGACACACAGACAGCGGAAAGCGACTTTGATTTATACTATGTATTGATAAATCACTATAGTTACAAACAAACAATTACATTTTACGTCCGGTCGCCCGTCTCTCACCAATAAATTCAAAGTGAGAACTTTACTTTACGCACAGTGAGCGTAACTGTCAAACTTGCAACTCATCGTCGATGGCAGATTTTAGTTCGCATTGTGACCACTAGGGGCGCTTTTTAGCTACATATATTTCTGAGTTAGGCCGTGGTCCCACAGCAGGCGAGAAAACGAGTAACTCTCGGCGATTTTCTCTCTCAAGAAACGCACAATAAATGCATATTCCGTATAAACGAAAGAGGTGCAAATATTAAAAGTTTCTCGCTGACTGTTCACACTGCCGGCATCGACTCGTTTTACTACTTAGTTTTGTCGCTGAGCGAGGAGCTTCAAAAAGAAACTCGCTCAGCGATACTCGTTCAACGATGCTAGCTCGAATTATCATTTCTTTACAGTGCGACAATGAAAGTAGATAGAAGTAGGTTTGCTCAGGATTGAGCAACTGCGGGCGAGTTGCGCGAGTAATCCCAGCTACAATACTATCGAAACTACACACTGACTTCCTGTTGATCGCCAACTCGTTTATACATAGTTTCTAGTTCTACTCGTTTCTCGTTCATCGTCAGCGTCGGCCTTAATGTTGACGCGAAAAAATAACTATGGCAACTTACAAACAACAGACTCACAGAGTTATTTAGGTTTACGTGACGGTAAAGTTATTTGGAAAACTCCCACTAAGCACACTGATTACGACCCAAATTAGTAAGTACACACTAAAATATAACAAGGAGTTGAGACTAAAACGAATTTCGATACCACCGGTCACGTCCGCATTATAGGCTCGAATGTTTCCAAAAAGTTTTTATCAAGTACTGGTATTTTCCATTAGGACCCTGCACTCCGTTAGATAGGTATACAGTTTCTTAATTTGTCGCAAAGTTACGGTCAAAGATAAAACTTGCCGCTAACGATAATGACACTGTTTGCTATATTTTTTTAGTAATTTAAAAAATCTACTTAATTTTAACTTACAAGGAATATCATGTCTTGTTTGTTTACCTATAGAGGGAGAATGGCCGGTTTTGTACATACCCCTGGGAATTTTGGGATAGAAAATAGTCTATAACCAACCTTCCTATTAAATGTAATTCCACCACAAAATCAATAATCAACATCGGATTTAAATTTAGTTTCTGTGAGAAGCAAAAAACTAAAAATCTAATTCTTTATTATACTAGTACTAGCCGTGCCGGCGTTCCCGCGGGAATTTCGGGAAAAAGTATATCCAGTGTTATTCTGATGTAACCTATATTATTACTGTAAAGTTTCATCCAAATCCGTCAAACATATGTACATACATACATACATCCTCACAAACTTTCGCTTTTGTAATATTAGTAGGATAGGTAAACCACGCCTTTGGCATGAGTAATGCAATCATGAACAGGGTCAGTAGAAGTCTTTATTGTATATAACATAATTATATAATACCCCGATTTCATCGTTAAATAACTGCACAGAGCAATTTTTCTAAACCCTGATTTCATCATAATTGGATTTAAAACTGTTAATCTCAGACATAATTGTATCTCCCTTAGATTGGAGTTTAGATAGAAACTTAATCTCGTTTTAATTTTCTTTAATTGCTTTTGTTAGTTATAAAAGATTGATAAAATTAATCAAACTTTGAAGCTGTTGATGAAAGATTTAGTTAGTTTGCTGTTTTAAATATTTATTTTACATTTAATTACGAAACCGTTTTTAATGTATGACAAATAAAATAAATATTTAGTTTATGTTCTATTCTCTATTGCTGTTCCAATAAAACCTGGCTGAATATCTTTGTTAATAAATTCTTAATCACTATTTCAAATGTAAGGATGTATAAACTCTGCAGAGTACACTTGAATCGTAAAATAAGTATTTGGCAATAAATAATTTCTTGATATGTGTTTACGGTGTGTTTATATATACGAATTTGTACTATAAGGAATTTTATTAACGAAATACCGCTGTAATTGTACAAAACTCCGTAGCTGTTGTACCCTACTAAGTTTTTTGTATGGCAATTGTTTTTCACAATCAATAGACCAAAATCTTCTCACTGTAGATATATGAAAAATGAAAAAAAAAATGAAAAAATATTTATTTCCTAAAACCTGGTTTTTACAAATAGTTTATTTACATCGGCCCTCACACTAGATTAATCTGTGTCGTGAGGTACCAGGGTAAACGATTTCAGATTTAATATTACAGGCGTTCGGCTGGTTTACATTCTATATAAAAGGAAAAGAAACATGAACTTAAAGCTAACATATTATAACTTAACAATAATAACTATTCGATAATATTCGGTGAAATAAGAGGCCTTTGCTCAGCAGTGGGACATTAGATGCTAATGTTAACGGTTAAATGTATAACGGGCTGGGTATGTATTGTTAATGAATCCATCTAATATTATAAATATAAATGCGAAAGTTTGTGAGTATGTATGTTTGTTACTCTTTCACGATAAACTAATGACAAATTTGGATGAAACTGTACAGTAATATGGGTATATACATCAGAATAACACATGGGATACATATTCCCGCGGGAACGAGTACAACGCGGGTAACACCGCACGGCACGCGGCTACTACGTTATACATTCTATAGGAATACAGTTCCCTTACATTTAGTATAATGAGTGCAAATTATGTGAGTTATAACAGTATGCAACACAAACCGTGGAATCAAATATATCTAATCCAATAAGAGTTTACATATGAAACTAGTTCAAAAGTTTGCCACAACTGAGGATTGCATCAATATTCTAAATGTAAAGTTATATCGAATGGGTCTCAAACGCAACCTCATTTAACTATTAATTGCTCTTGGTCTCAAGTCGTAAACAAAATACATATACACCTATACAAGATGACTAACCTTTACGAAGACTGAACTGCTATAAACTTTTTTATCATCTGAATTACCATCTAACATGATTGAATTTAAAGAACAACGAAATAAGTGTCAAAATTGGCATTTTAAACGATACTACGATTACTAAGAAGGTGCCAGATGAATATTGTTTGGTTTGACTTTCCTTTAGTGAGAGTCACTCCTCGCCACTGTTAAACCCCGTAGTGTTTTATTTTTTTCTTACAAATGAAATATTTTAAATTTGAATTTTTCACATACTTATTTTACTAAATATTGTGTTAGTCCATGATTTTACTAAATATTGCATGACAAAATTGTCGTTCGTCGATCGTTTGCATGGGTGGTCGACAGGGGCATTTCTATCTGAGCGCTACCGTGTAAACAGTCGGTCCCGGTTGTTTCAATCGTTAGACCATGTCAGAGGTCTTTGGACGGTCTAAAAACTTCGACACCAGGGTTGACTTCGTTGGCCACTAACTAACTCCACATGAATGATGATCGTTAAGTTCTCTCATCTAGGTATAATTGAAATAACCTTAGGCATCTAGAATGGGAACCTAATCCTGAACAGTGCCTTATAGGCTTTCGTGTTCTCTTGTCAAGATGTAGATTAATTAACCTAATGCGTCTAGGATAAATTAATCTGGATTTTATGCCTGTTTTTCCGAATTGATATTTTAGTGTATGTCTTTCTTCATGAGAGATTCTACACACTGGTCTTACTCAATTCAAATGAGAGTATACAGCATTCATTAATATATCATAGGTACCTAATTTGATAGGACATCTCATACGACATGACAGATACATAAATAATATCATGGAAGGTAAAGTTGAAGGAAAGCGAGGTAGGGGAATTCCTAGAATCAGTTACATGAATCATATTAAAGAAAAAGTGTCTGCCATACAGAGATGTGAAGGAGCTTGCACTGAATAGGATAAGATGGAGAAGTCTGCATCGAACCCACCGACAAGATCCTTGCTCTTAAATTTATGATGATGACCTAATTTAGTTTTAACTTTGTCTATTTTTATCTGCTTTGGTTCTTAAAGCGTAAAACAAACAGCTTTGATAGAAATACGTGCTACGTTTAAGATTTTTTTCCAAATATTTTCCTTATACTTATCATCCGTCAAAATATTTATCTCATCCAACAAACCGGTCTAAAAGAAACTATATTAATACTCAGTTATTATACACCAGTTGTTGTTATTTTGTGGCGAATGCTGTGTCAAGCAGTAAAAGACTATATTACAGTGAAATATGGCCTCCTTTCAGCAAATATCGTCGTTTGCATTTACTTTAGCTACGCCAAATAGGCGAAAATGTTTTTGTGTGTGGAAAAAAGAAAATTTTGCGTGACAAACGGAAAAATTGGCCGGAATTTTCATATTGAAGTGAAATAGTTTTCGTGAATATAAAGGCTTGTTTTGTTTCTGGTAAATTATAGTATGATGTAACACGTAACGTGAGACTAAGGATGGGTTGTTTCAAACCGTTGGTTATCGTAACATCGTTCGTTAAAAAAAATCGATTTTGTACGTCGTTTAATGTAATGTCTGTTTAACACAAAGCGTTGTTTTTAACTTAAATAACAGTCTGTTTAAGTTATTCAGCTGGCCAGTAGAAAACCACGGTTTTCCATTTTCTTACCTCTCTAACGTTTACTGGTCTGTAAACGTAAGCTGAAGCAACCTGCCCTAAGATTAGGTCCCAGTATCGTCCTACCCAAGCAGAATAATAGTTGGTACTCAGTTATTTCCACTGTCATTTAAAAAAGTCGACTACAGTCGTTACAATCCAGAATAACAATAATCCTAGAAAGTGTTTTGTTCCTAAATTCGTACTTTTCATTATGAAGGTGCTAAAATATATCATGAGGTACTTTGAATTAGCTGAGGCAGGTTTCACACTATTAAAAACAATTTCTACTAATGGCTTATGAGTGAGAATTGTTTAATTTTATGCAAGTATGCACAGTGCTTTGAAGTGCCTACTTCATACAATTAAACAGTATTACAAATTGTACCGGTCCACGTACCGTTTTTACAAAACAATCCTTAATTAAACGCTTAATTATAGAAACATCTCTGCCATGTGACCCACACCTTGTTAACCCATCACGTCCAGACCCGGTCCATCCAACATCAGTCACGATACAAGGTCAGATGTACCGTAGATATATCTGAGTATTGATTTTTACTGCTCTCTAGTGCTCTAGGGTATTTTTGGAACGAAAAAGGTTCTTTCCTTTGCCCCAAGTACGGCAAGGGTTAACTGATTAATCCATCGGTTTTGTCGACTTGGGTAAATGTTTATTGTATGTAGTTAAAACGCTATTTTCTTTGCGTATCTTGATTTGAGTTCGGGCTTGTTTTAGTGGTTGGGAAAATTATGTTACCTACGTAATGTTTATTGATACTATTCTATAAAATAAATTGTAGATCCTAGACCTATTATAAAAAAACAATCTAATTATAACGCATAGGTAAGTTTCATCACGAATCACGAATAAATATTACAAAACTTAAAGCGACCGCGTAGTAATCTTGTAGAGCTTGTAGCACTATACTCGTAGCTCGTAGCATGTAGCGCGTAGCAGCGTAGCGAAGAACGGTGGGTAACTAAGGACCAACATATGTTGGTCCATGGTAAAACTAAAGTCGTACAATGCTGTACCAAGCAGATTTTACCAAAACACGCGAGATGTGTTTGTAACCTTATTGCAATTGGAATAAAGGTTATTTGCGTTGGAGTGTAATTTGCGTGACGATATAGGTAAAACGTGACGTTTTTTGATGGTAGAGATTGCGTTGATTTTGGAACTTTGCGATTAGTTGTACGTTGGGGCACGTAAACCTTATTTTTATGTGAACCTATAAAATATTTGTTTTGAAGGTTCTCTGATTGTATCAGTTTGGAAATAAACTTACCTGGTAGGTCTGCACTTGAATGGGCGGCGCCATTGGCGTGATTTTTATGGTCACAAGTTCTGAAGATATGATTCATCATTTGACTAGCTTATTTTTCCTTCACATCACAAATTTAACAATAACCTTTTACACCAGAAAACCTTGTTTAATATCAAGGAAATAAAGGAAGTATTACAAATCTGAAAAGGTATCAACAAATCCAGTGAAAAATATCGAGAATTTTCATTAAAATTCCTGTAACTAAGTTCAATAAATTGATTGTTAATAACAAGTCATCTATATTCATATTAAGCGTGATGTCTAAACGACAGAAGAAAAACTAAAGGTCAATTAAATTCAAAGGTTTTATGGTTCCGCACGTAGAAACAGATGTAGCACGTCCCACGTTGTTTTCTCACTGATATTTCTTCATTCAACGTTCGGTCTATCAATTTATTTTCATTTTATTTATTTAAGAGAATTTCAGAACCAAATTTTAGTGGAATCTTTTTATTCATATTCGCACGGTTGGTTATGTTTTCGTCTGACGAGTATATTTAGTTATATGATTTCTTTGATCGTAATCCAGTTTGCGAGTTAGACGAGTGTTCAATGATATTATCATGCGTTTAAAAATATTCATGAGTATTTTAAAAAAAACTTTGCTGCTAGCCAGAGTAAATAACACCGTTTTTATAGGTTTCAAATTATTTTGGTCGTTTCAAAAACAAAAATTACAATTCTACCTAGTCAATATGTTACCTGCGACATTTTAAATATCAACCTATTGACCAAATGTCTTTAAAATTAAATTAAATTATAAATTTTAACACGTTTGCCAATTAGAACTGTAATGTCCATAATTCAACTATGAAACTAGCAAACATTGTCTTTAATCTGATGTTCCAGCCAGATGATAAGGATTGAACAAAAAAATACTTGCTACTAATATATTATTCTCGTAACGGGTATCTTTCACCTGCCTGATTTATTTTGAATCCATGCAGGCCACTAAATAACGCAACACATTTCAACTCATTAAATTTTAATATTCTACAGAACCCGCGCCCGTTCGTTTAATCCCTCACATCCATATATTTGGAGTGTCACATATCTAGAGCTCACGCAACGCGACAGGCGTACTAATGGCCTCATGCATTCATAATCCATGTACCTTTTATGATCTTACAAATTTCTTTCTTAGAACATTTATTTTAACGAGTGTCTTTGATGAATATTTTACTATGTTCATACTTCTTCATAGAGAGATTCTTCCTATTATGAAGGACTAACCGCGCCCGCGGCTTCACCCACGTTGTACTCGTTCCCGCGGGAATTTCGAGATAAAATGTATTCCATGTGTTATTCTGATGTATAACCTATATACTGTAAAGTTTCATCCAAATCCGTTTAGTAGTTTTTGCGTGAAAGAGCAACAAACATACATCCATACATACATCCATCCTGTCAAACTTTCGCATTTATAATATTATAGTAGGATAGGATAGAATAACCGCTTACCATACAGTGACAGCTAACGACTAGCGACTCTTTTCAAAAAAGAACATTATTTTATTAGGGTTGGTCACTATATCTATTCGAAATTAATCAATGATTAGCACTTTATCAATACCACTGTAGCACTGGTGGCGTAGTTTGACTAAGCGATGTTAGGTCATTGCGATTGTTAAGCAACGTGCAGCTCGACCCCTACTTGGATGGGTGGCCGATATTGGCATTTCTATCTGAGCGCTACCGTGCTTCGGAGGTCACGTTAAATTGTCGGTCCCGGTTGTTTCAATCGTTAGACCATGTCGGAAGCCTATGTGTTTTCCTTAACATTGGTTCGGTCCTCATTACTACTGGATCCTAGCATCCTCATTAAACAACATAATTGTAAAATTATCAGAAGTTATAGATTATAATTTAAATATTCTTAAATAATTGCCGGGGTTTACGCTTAATATACGTAACACTAAATAGTCTAATTGAGTACTATCTTATTTTATAGTTATAATAGTTAAACAACGTTAGGAAGAGGGGAGGAATTAGTTTTGCCCCAATTCAGACTTTATACCATTAATTAAATGACATTATGAAACATTCAGAGCTATAACAATTAAGCTCTCATAGCCTTTGTACGACTGCTCTCTTTGAGTTTAATTTCGTCGGTACGAATGTACAAATTCATAACATTTTCATGAGTAACGTTTTCAAAAGAACTCAAGTAGTTAAACTTAGAATTTTGAACTTATAAACGTAGAGCTAAAGGAAACAGTACAGGATAAAATTCTGTTATTAAAAATAGAGCTACGATGTTTTTTATAATTTGTTTTGTAGAGTTGACATCATATATAGGCCTTACTTATAGTAGACTAGCCGCGTCCCGCGGTGTTACCCGCGTTGTACCCGTTCCCGCAGGAATTTCGGGATATAATGTATCCCATTATAATCTTCTTCATCAAGTGGATGGTCAACCTGACCAATCCTGGTGTCAGAATTATTGAGCCGCCAAAGGCCTCTGACCATGGCTCGTGTAACGACTACTATCCGTAGAAAGTAACCGGGAACGACGGCTTAACGTGCCCTCTGAAGCACGGAATCATCTTACTTTTTCGGGAAATCAGGTGATTCAGCCTGCAATGCCCTAGCCAAACTGAGGACAGTCTCACAAAGAGATTTTTGTGAGATATTGTTGTCCCCACCGGGAATCGAACCCGAAACCTCCGGATCGAGAGCCGGGCGCTCAAACCGCAAGATCACGGAGGCTGTCAATTCTAATGTATAACGTACATTACTGTAAAGTTTCATTCAAATCGATTCAGTTTTTACGTGAAAGAGCAACAAACATACATCCATACATCCATACATGCATCCATCCTCACAAACTTTCGCATTTATAATATTAGTAGGATAATTTGGCAAGATCATTGACAATGTACAATTACCTAGACAAGTAACACTCAGGTGCACTCGTATACCACTTACTAGGGTTAGTAATTTTTTTTTACATTACAAAGAAATAGAAATACATTAAGTTTCCGAGTATTGCAGCGTTATTTATTAGAAGGTTGTCTAGATTGCATTTTGCATTTATTCGATTTGTTTAGATGACAAAATAACTTGATCTCATTTCTACTTTGCTGCCAGATCTTTTTCCGAGATCGTTTTTTGACTTCATTGCAAAGTGATTAGATCGCAAAATAACCATATTTACTTTGCACTGTGACCTGCTATCTGCTTATACGTACTTGTTTGAAGTTAATGGCAAAATAAATGACACATAAGACTGAAAAATACACGTTTTATTCCAATTTCATGCACATCTACATTGTTATCTATAAGTAACATTTGATTGTGATATAGTCGTGCTAATTGTATGGAAACTAACCAGTCTGCTGTTATTCAATTAAATTACCAAATTACTGTTGAATCTCAACTCATTTGATTTTCATTTTGAATAGAACTCGATAAAATTATGCTAAGGTTGATGGAATATACACAATTTGCATAATATGATTTTGCAAATTGCAATTTTGTAAAACAACAAACTGGGTATGAATTATGGAGTTTTATTTTTTATTACTCAAAAGGAATATTTTGTTCAAAGTGAAAATCAAATTGTATTAAGTACTCTTCATACATAAAAACTTCTTAAGGGATCTATAAATTACAGTGATGGAATTACATTGAATTATCATTATTTTACTTTTTTTTATTTATTGCTATAATTTACAATTTTAACACAGAGGTGAAAAAAATTAAATTCAAATTGTTTTCTTACAAAAATGTTTTGTTTATACAATTTTTATTTTTCCCTATTTTTGTGTTTTGACACATTCATTTCATGGCTTTTTTATTAGAAAAATAAATAAATAAATCTACTTGAGATAATAAGTGTGTTACACAAAATAATAGGACTACAAAGTTAAGATTAACTGTCGATCATCCATCGGAAAATAAATTAAATGATAAAAAAAACTGATTAAAAAAACTTTTATTCGTATACCTTCAGAGTATTCTTAAAAGGTTAACTTAAATTGTCTACAAAGTTTCAAGATTAGAAAGCAAGTTATTCAAAGCCTTGCCATTACTTACGAAAATTATTCATCTCTTATAACTTGAAAGTAGTTTAGAGAACATCATTTAATTAAGAAGAAAATAAAGTCACTGAGTTACGTGTACCCAACTGAAATACAGCTATCTATACGAAAATAATAAAGCTGATTAGTTTGTTTGTCTCAACGCGCTAATCTTAGAAACTACCGAACTAATAACGCCGCAAACTAGTACATAAAGATGAGTATGAAAAAGTATGAGCTTCAAATGTCCCACTGCTGGGCAACGGCCTCATATCTCACCGAAGATATCAGTGAAGTTAGGAGAACTAGACGTAATCATCTTGTTTTTCTAACGCGAGTCGTGATCTAAAAATGGAACCATATCACTACATAGTATAAAATAAAGTCGTCTCTTTTTCGTGTCTGTCACACTGTTTGTCTGTCTGTATGCTTAAATCTTTAAAATTACGCAACGGATTTTGATGCGGTTTTTTGTAATAGGTAGAGTGATTCAAGAGGAAGGTTTTTATGTAAAAAAAATCTCGAAATTCCCACGGGAACGGGCACAACGCGGGTAAAACCGCGGGGCGCTGCTAGTACATCAATAAAAGGAAATTTGATATCCATGCTTGTTATCACTTGTGGAGGCTTGACGTGACTTGACGTTCAATTTCTATTATTAATCTCTATGATTATAAGAGAAATACCTCGTCGGCTAATAAACCTCATTTAATAAATACACGTATTACCGTAATAAAACAAACGACTAAAGATTGAATCGATCATTTCATTCTAATTTCAAATTGGCATTCATTCAAAACTTTCCTTTAAAAAGATAATGCGGTTAAATGGCTTGGCTCATTAAAAATGTGTCTAAAAGATTAAAGTTTTCAGCTTCGTTCCAAGTTCGATATTCCAGTAAAGTAGTGAACAAGTACGAAGATCGGATTTGCTTCGTTTGTCTGGATTAGTGCGATTTCCTTGGAGATATCTTTAGAAATAAGGATTTGATGCCATCAATTCGCTTTAAAGGTGTTTGTTACTTTACTAACTTCGGATAACTCCATTTGTTGTTAAACATTATTTAGATTTGTGCAAACCACAAATTGATCATCTTTTGTATGATATCTTTTTAACTGAATTTCAATTATTTCACATTGAAAATCTTTAGGCGGTCTAATTCATAACACTAAGTTTGACCACTAACCTAAGCACACAATATTTCATCATTATAGAGTAAAATTAATGCTTACAATGTTTCTCCACAATGGCGTCAAATTAATCAATAACAAAATTAATCTTAGTTGACAAATAATGACTAAATAATGCAGATCAGCCGTCAACTTGATGACTGGTATCATTATTAATGCGCTGGATAGTTGCCAGCAACGTAAATAATTACTGAACTGACTCTGTCATAAAATCAATAGCAACGGGACAGCTTTTGAGTTATTAATTTATTTAAATTGTCCTTACATTTCTTAACTAGTGAACACGTTTTATAATAATAATAATAAATAAATAAATACTTGGACAAATTCACACACGGTTAATTAGACCCAAAGTAAGCTCTAAGCTTGTGTTATGGAATCTAACTAACTGATACTACTACATATACATACACAAATACTTTATAAGAATATATAATTGACACCCAGACGTCGTCGCCAACAACTATGTCTTCACATATTGTTGACTCCGGGCGGGGATCGAACCCGCAACCCCTGACACAGTAAGCTCTCTCACTGCCACTGTGCCAACGGGCTTGTCGGGTTTATAAAAGAAGACTATTGAATATGTTCCTATAGTGTTGCAGCCCGTTGCGATTTGACTTTTATTGCCAGACAACGCCTATCTACGAGTTTATCTATACTAATATTAATAAAGCTAAAGAGTTTTTTTGTTTGAACGCAAAATATCAGAAACTACAAATTTGATTCGAATTACTCTTTTTGTAATAGATAGCCTCATTCAAATTAAAGGCTAAAAACTATTTTTGATTTTGAAATCCTCATAGAAACGGGCACAACGCGGGTAAAATCGCCGAGCGCTGTTAGTTCGTATGACAATTAAATTGACTGCAAAACGAATGCCACAAGTTTAAATGGGTTGAGCAATCACCTTTTATTTGGATATAACAGTTTTACTTATAACATAAAATTATTTGTATTTCACTCATAAAACTGATACTTTTCAACTAAATTAAAAGTACTTTAAGCCATGAAATGAGATCTTAAACACAACTACATTATACAAGGGAGGTACCCTGATATCAAATTTATATTACTTAGAAATTACTACTTTGTTACATTTTATTCACATTATATACAAAATATACATACTTTTTCATAGATAAAACATATTTATGGAAACTAAGTGAACTTTCTTAGCTAAAATGTATTTTACCACTGACAAGGAAATGATTATAAAAAGTAATCTTGTGTGTTTTCAAACATGTATTTAATGACAAATATTCAACGCTTTGTTTTTTGGATTATAATTTTCAATTACAGTACTAATTTAGTTTTGATGACGTCACAAATATTGAAACACAATATTCTACGGTAATATCGAAAACAATAACGGTATTAGTTCAATTTGATGTAACACAAAGCTTTTGATCAAAGTATTGAACGTAACTAACAATTTCATTATGAAAATGAATTATTCAACTCTGTTCAATCATCTTTATTATCTCACACATGATTTTGTGTTGAAATGCTTATTCTCTTTAATTAAGATTCATTAATTTTAATTAAAATTATTTACGGGAAGGATGTGCCGCGTCTCTTACGTTAATCGAAAGTTCTCATGAAACAAAGCGGCAGAAACTTTGTAATACAAACGTGGTTTAAATACAATGGAAAACAACTATACGGAATTACAGAATAGGTACGTGCATCAGTAACATTAAGATCTGATAATTCGTAAAAAAACTACAATTACATTGTTTATCACTCACTAATACTATTTACATATCGTATTATTCTGAAAATTAAAAAAGTCTATGCCGTACGTAGTTTAGCTATGAAAATATTGTATTAACATGTCTAATTATTATGATAATCAACTATTTAATATAAATAACTTCACTTCCTAACCAGGACTTGGGAGCATTTGATTAAACAAATGTAAGTTAATACAAAACATATAAAATTGCAAAACAGGGAGTTCAATTAGGACACGAAGACATTGGCAATTCAAATGCTCTCCCGGCGAGCTCGTTCAGATTTATGTACATACAAAACTACTTTTTACTCAGTCGCGTTATCACTTTATTAGAGTCTAGATTTGGCTCACGCGTCGGTGTGGGCCCGCCGTCAGATGTCGTTGCCGTCACCGACGTAGCCCTCGTCGGGGCTCTCGGAGCAGATGTCGGCGGCGCACTTGGCGTTGGAGACCTGCGGCAGCGGCTTGAGCCCCGCATCGGGCTCAGGCGGGCCCCGCGCGTCCGACGTCTGCGTGTCCACGCACCGCGTCTCCACCGCGTAGCACCGACCTTCCGCCACGCTCATCGGCACCATCACAGCACACGTCCCCTTAGGACTCACCCACGACGCACAACCCTCCGCGGGCACGCAACACTGCACTTGTTCAGTTTTATAACCCTCCGGAGGCGAAGGGACGAACTCCTCGTTATAATACACGTTTCCGTTCCCCACGAAGGCGATCGGTCGATTCCGCGGCACCGGATACCCTTCCAGGGTCCGCCGGACGTTCGTCGTCGCGAACATTTCAAAATTGGGACACGTTGGCGGCGGTGTATTAAATTCGTTATCTTTGGCGAATTTACACACCAACTTCTGTCCCTTTGGTCTGTTGTGTGGTAATGTTTGGTAGAAGGGCCCGACTACGGAGTAATTGGACATGATTGGCGGTCGGCATGGATGTTTGGGTAGACCGTAATCGTAGGGATAGCCTTCGCTGTCGAGGAAGCAGCCGGGGTTGAGGTGCACGTCGGCGGAGTGCTGGTACATGGTGAGCGCGGCGGGCGGCAGCGCGTGCGGCTGCTGGTCCTGCCAGGTCACCTGCCGCGGTGCCGCCGGCCCACTGAACGCCGTCTCCTCTTCAAAACACTCGCCGTTTGCGGTCTGAGCTTTGTACACAGATAACACCGTGTTCTCGTTTTGAGCATTGTTTGCCACTGTTTCCGCGTCGCTAATTAGGTCGGGATTTCTGTCGACAAAGCCTTTCATGTTATTGCTTTGATACACGTCACTCGACTCGTAATCACGACCCGTTTGTACTGTGTAGTGTAGAGCGTGATGAGAGTGCGCGTTTACTATGAGGCTGCCGTTGTTTTTGGGCAAGTTTCCATTGCTCCTACTCGACGGCAAGATTTGATTGCACAATGCAACGTCTTTGCCGCTCTCCTTCTTCTTGCGGCTTCGTGTGTCTGTCTTAAACTTTAGTAACACTACAGCTATGATTGCGATGAGTAATATTATAATGAGGAACACAACTGTGACAATCACGACTAGGTGCCGGTGCGGGAACGTGACTACGACGGCGACGGGCTCCTCCTTTACTAATATTCTGATTGTGTAGTTAGCGCGCGATTTGCCCGCGGGGTTCTCCGCGAGACAAGTGTACGTACCGTTATCTTCAGTACCTATATTGTATATGTAAAGTTCGCTCTTTTTGTCAGTTACGCCATTTTCCACAAAGAACACGTCGTGGCACTGCTCCGGCGACATAGTAGAATAATTGTGAATGACTTGCCCCTGATACAGCCACGTTATTTTCGCCTCGGGAATGGCTTTGACTAAACACTCTAGCGTAACATTGCTGCCGACATTCGTCTCTAAGACAACCGAGTTAGGAGTGGTTTTAGGTAAGCAAGCGAACTCGTTTTCGGTAACGCTAGCGATTGTACGTTTCTTCAAACGGTCGGGGAGCGAGCATATCGGCTCGACGGCATGCGGCATATTGAAATTCAACAACCAACTATGTAAATCTCTCAGATGGCAATCGCAGTTCCAATTATTATTTTGCAAGTTTATGCCGCGGAGAGTATCGGGGAATAAATTCTCGCCCTGAATATTGGATAGTCGGTTGCCATTGAGTCGGAGCCATTCGAGATGGTTCAATCCGAC